>JAODOE010000002.1:4944022-4956743 GCA_027576095.1 Plicofollis tonggol
CTCAGTTACTTTTTGGGAAAAGTAACTAGTAACTATAACTAATTACTTTTTGAAAGTAGCGTGCCCAACACTGGTCTTGACAGCCGTGCAATATCATAAACCATATTCAACGCCGATTCTCCATTGAGTAGAGTGATGTAATACACATAGGATAAGCGATATGCTAACAATATTGCATGCTATCAAACCAAACGAATGAAACCCGCTTGAAGGGAATAGAACATGTTTTTATTCCATCGAAAAAGTGTCCTGTATGTATAATAATGCAGTATTTGGAATTTGATACGGGTCGTGCGACAGCATACTTCGTTTGGATATTTGGTCTTATTCTGAATTTTGCATTTTCTAATTATGAAATGTCAGCCATGCGAATATTATTCAGGTTTTAGGAGCGTTCTCTGGATGTGTATACAAATATGCGTCTCAGTTCGGGTATTTATGGCAGTTTGCAACACACGGCTTCCTTCCTGTTTATGGTCAGACTCAGCTCTGTGCCGAAACTCATGAGGCAAATCTGAGTGTTTTTTTTTTTTAACTGTGTATAATTTATTTTGCATTTCTTATTTAGCGACATATCGTTTCTTATCAGACTGCACATTAATTTTGATTTTATTGGTTTTATATCGTCTTTTGATTTCATAATCGATTATACAATCTTTTGTTTGATATTTTATGATTTTATTTGGTTTTATGCCTTTAGTCTTGCCTCATTATTTCTCTCCTTCGATTTTTATTCATGCCTTTTATGCATTGAATTGCATTTGCCTCGACTGCAAAGCGCTTTAGATCAACTCCTGGTGTTTTTAAATGTGCTGTAGAAATAAAGTGACTTGACTTGAGTATGTACAGCTGCATATAAACAGGAATATTAGTAGAATGTTCATTTTCCTTAGCCACGTAAACAGCTTAGTAGGAATATTGTGGGGTTTTTTTTGTTGTTGTTGGGGTTTTTTTTGGAATACGAGCAAAAACTGGAATATTTTGTGGATGTAAACATAGTGAATGTGAGTTTCATGTGTATGGTTTGAGAAACTGAGATCGAAGAACTGACAAAATTAAAAAAAAAAATGGAATTCTTGGGTTGACCAGAGCAACAGTAAGAGATGATATGATGTCTGAAGCACCTGTGCGTCACTCAAATGGCCAATCTGTAACAAAAATATGAGAAATAGTCACAGCATTAGCCATGCCATTTTTGATTAGTAAGTAATTTAGGGATGAGTGAGTCATTTAGAGATGAGTGAGTCATCTAGTGATGACTGAGTTATTTGGAGATGGGTGAGTCATTTGGAGATGAGTAAGTCATTTAGTGACTAGTGATGCATTTACAGATGAATAAGTCGTTTAAAGATGAGTGAGCCATTTAGAGATGACTGAGTCATCCAGTGATGAGTGAGTCATTTGGAGATGGGCGAGTCATTTAGAAATGAGTGAGTTATTTAGTTATGAGTGAGTCATTTAGAGATGAGTGAGTCATTTAGTCATTAGTGATGCATTTAGTGACTAGTGATGCATTTATACATGAGTGAGTCATTTAGGGATGAGTGAGTCATATAGTGACGAGTGAGTCATTTAGAGATGAGTGAGCCATATAGAGATGACTGAGTCATCTAGTGATTAGTGAGTCATTTGGAGACGGGCGAGTCATTTAGAGATGAGTGAGTTATTTAGTTATGAGTGAGTCATTTAGAGATGAGTGACTCATTTAGTGATGAGCAAGTCATTTAGAGATGAGTGAGTCGTTTAGTGATTAGTGATGCATTTAGTGACTAGTGATGCATTTAGGGATGAGTGAGTCATATAGTGGTGAGTGAGTCATTTAAAGATGAGCGAGTCATTTAGAGATGACTGAGTCATCTAGTGATGAGTGAGTCATTTGCATATGGGCGAGTCATTTAGAGATGGGCGAGTCATTTAGTGACGAGCCAGTCATTTAGGGATGAGTGAGTCATTTAGATATGAGTGAGTCATCTATTGATGAATGAGTCATTTGGAGATGAATGGGTCACTTAGAGATGAGGGAGTCATTTGGAGATGAGTAAGCCATTTAGTGATTAGTGATGCATTTTGAGATGAGTGAGTCATTTCGAGATGGGTGAGTCATTTAGAGAATAGCAAGTCATTTGGAGATGAGCGAGTCATTTAGAGATGAGTGAGTTATTCAGTGATTAGTGATATATTTAATGATGCGTTTAGTGATGAGTGAATCAATAGATGGGTGAGTCATTTAGAGATTAGCGATGCATGAGATGAGTGAGTCATGTAGTGATTAGTGATGCATTTCGAGATGAGTGAGTCGTTTAGATATGGACGAGTCATTTAGTGATTAGTGGTGCATTTAGTGATGAGTGAGTCATTTCTATATGAACAAGTCATTTAGTAATTAGTGATGCATTTTGTGATGAGTGAGTCATTTAGAGATGAGTGAGTCATTTAGAGATAAGTGAGTCATTTAGTGATTAGTGATGCATGAGATGAGTGAGTCATTTAGAGATGGGTGAGTCATTTCGTGACTAGTGAATCGTTTATAGATGAGTGAGTCATTTAGTCCTCTTGGATGGGCATTTCACCCAGATAATTCTGGGTGAAAGATGTTACACATTATGAACTATAGGACAATCGTAATACTTAGGATTCAGTTTTCTGCGCTGACAGAATTCACTTCCTGCCACACATTTTCCTTTTGGTGCATCACGATCACGATACAGCTTTGCGTGAGACACTGACATCACTTACACCTATTGTGTGCATGCATATTGTGATGGATGTTTATGTTTTTCTCCATGTATTGTTTGATCACGAGCGCTGCTGAGTCTTTCCTCCCTAAAGATGAAAATTTTATGTAAAGTCAGTTATGTAAAGACCTTGAAAGAGAAAGTGTGTAGAGTTGTGTATCGATGGCCACCATTAACACTTTTATAGTCTTGTGGTTAGCATGTTTGTGGCAGAAGAGAGATGGAGCCTGCCTTTTCTGAGCTCGAAGCTGTCTCTGTGGACCCATTAGAGGAGTGTGAGTGTGTGTCCAGGCTGAGAGGAGGAGAGCGAAGGAGAGTGAAGGAGCGAGAGGAGCGAGAGGAACGACGACGATTCATGGCACTCAGCACACATGCTTCCTCAGAGACTCAGAGGCTTTATAGAACAATACAAGCATTAGTGGTCAACACACACACACACACACACACACACACACCAGTGTGACAGTAATGAACAGATGCTCTCTCCTAGCAGACCTGCCACCCGTGCCCATGGAGCTGACGTCCACCCACTTACAGATGCATTGCCAAATGTACACAGCAGACCCGAATAGCCACACACACACACACACACACACGCACTACCCAAATCCACACGCATTGCTTCCAAATTCAAAATACTTCTCTTTTTTTATCAGACTAAACCAAACTTTTTATCATTTTCATTTTTAATTTTACAGGATTCAGCTCTACCGACATTATCCTCAAGAAAAAAATCAGAAAAACATGTATTTTATTCCCAGTGTGTCTGGGCCTGTCGCTTTAATCAGCTTCTCATTAAACACCTCCTGAATGTTGTTACGTAGATCAACTTTATCAATCTCTGACCCGACTGGGTAAAGACGAGGATTTTCAGAGGAGTTTACAGGATCATGTGAGGAAACCTGGCTGTATGTACTGTGGTTTTGCTGGAAAGCATAAAAACCTGGTCTGTGAATTGTTTTTATGCTTTTGAGCGAAAGATCCATCCATCCATCTGGATCATGCATCCAGGAATCTGCGTCCTTGTGTGTGAATCGTGAGCTCCACGCCTGTTTGTGGAAACAGAGCTGTTTGTGTGTGACAGTTCGTGCTGCCACGCGCCGGAGGGGCGCAAGTGATTGACAGCCTGCCCGCGGCGCATGGAACAAGCTGGAATACAGTGTCTTTATCTCAGAGACAGAGAGAGAGAGAGAGAGAGAGAGAGAGAGAGAAGGCAGGATGAGGGGTCATTTAAGCATAGAAAAGAAGGGAAAGAGAAAGTATCACACAGGAGGACAGGAACGGACAGATTGGCAGGGACAGAGTCAAGGCAGGGAGCTGGGGGATGGAGGAGGGGGAGGATGGACAGATAGAGGAGAGAAGGATAAAGTGAGGGTCAGTCATGTATGGAGGAGAAAGGAAAACCTTTCTCTCGATTGCTGTTTCTCTCTCTCTCTGTCTCCTATCTCTGTCTCTCTCCCTGTTTCTCTGTCTGTCTTCTGTCTCTCTCTCTCTCTCTCTCTCTCTGTCTTTTGTCCCCTGCTGTCTGTCTGTCTGTCTGTCCCCTTCTATCCCTCTCTCTCTCTGTCTTTTGTCCCCTTCTATCTCTCTCTGTCTGTCTGTCTCTTTTGTCTCCTTCTATTTCTTTCTGTCTTTTATCTCATTCTCTCTCTCTGTTGCTCTGTCTTCTGTCTCTCTCTCTGTTTCTCTGTCTGTCTTTTGTCTCCTTCTATCTCTTTCTCTGTCTTTTATCTCGTTCTCTCTCTCTGTTGCTCTGTCTTCTGTCTCTCTCTGTCTTTTGTCCCCTTCTGTCTCTCTCTCTGTCTTTTGTCCCCTTCTCTCTCTCTCTGTCTTTTGTCTCCTATCTCTTTCTCTGTCTTTTATCTTGTTCTCTCTCTCTGTTGCTTTCTGTCTTCTGTCTCTCTGTCTGTCTTCTGTCTCTCTCTCTCTGTCTTTTATCCCCTGCTGTCTTCTGTCTGTCTCTCTCTCTGTCTTTTGTCCCTCTTTCTCTCTCTCTTTCTGCCTGTCTTTTGTCTCCTTCTATCTCTTTCTTTGTCTTTTATCTCGTTCTCTCTCTCTGTTGCTCTCTGTCTTCTGTCTCTCTCTCTCTGTTTCTCTGTCTTGTCTCTCTCTGTCTTTTGTCCCCTGCTGTATTCTCTCTCTGTCTTTTGTCCCCCCTCTCTGTCTTTTGGCTCCTTCTATCTCTTTCTCTGTCTTTTATCTCATTCTCTCCCTCTCTGTTTCTCTTTTGTCTCTCTGCCTTCTCTCTCTGTTTCTCTCTGTCTTTTGTCTCCTTCTATCTCTTTCTCTGTCTTTTATCTTGTTCTCTCTCTGTTGCTCTCTCTTCTGTCTCTCTCTGTTTCTCTGTCTTGTCTCTCTCTCTGTCTTTTGTCCCCTGCTGTCTTCTCTCTCTCTCTCATTCTCTCTCTCTCTCTCTCTCTCTCTGTCTTTTGTCCCCCCTCTGTCTTTTGTCTCCTTCTATCTCTTTCTCTGTCTTATCTCATTATCTCCCTATCTGTTTCTCTGTTTGTCTTCTGTCTCTCTGTCTTTTCCCTCTCTGTTTCTCTCTCTTGTTTCTCTCTGTCTTCCATCTCTCTCTCTCTCTCTCTCTCTCTCTCTCTTTTGTCTGTCACTCTCACTTTCTCTCACTGTATCTCTTGTTCTTTTTATGTCTATTGGCCTCATCTATCTATCTATCTATCTATCTATCTATCTATCTATCTATCTATCTATCTATCTGTCTGTCTGTCTGTCTGTCTGTCTGTCTTTTCTGTCTATCTATATCTGTCTGTCTTTCTCTGTCTGTCTATATCTGTCTGTATCTATCTCTGTCTGTCTGTCTGTCTGTCTGTCTGTCTGTCTTTCTCTGTCTATCTATATCTGTCTGTCTTTCTCTGTCTGTCTATATCTATCTGTCTGTCTGTCTGTCTGTCTGTCTGTCTGTCTATCTATCTATCTATCTATCTATCTATCTATCTCTGTCTGTCTTTCTCTCTGTCTGTCTATATCTATCTGTCTGTCTCTGTCTGTCTGTCTGTATCTATCTATCTATCTATCTATCTATCTATCTGTCTGTCTGTCTGTCTGTCTGTCTGTCTGTACATCTATCTATCTATCTATCTATCTATCTGTCTGTCTGTCTGTCTGTCTGTCTGTCTGTCTGTCTGTCATTGCCTATTGTTGTTTTCCATATTAAAAACTGTCTATTCAGTTTTACATTTTTTAAATTTTAAAACATTTTAATATTTGTTTGAACAAAACTATACTCTTCTTCTTCTGCTGATGATTATTATTATTTTTTTAATATTACATTTTGTGACTCGTTTTAGAACTGTACTGTTGTCTGTCATGCCAGTAAATCACCCTGAATTGAACAGAATTGAATTGCAGTGTGTCTGTGATCGAACCCTCTATATGCATGTATCTGCATATAGAGCGCTAGATCTCACAGACACACTGCAGTTCAATTCAATTTGTAAAACAGTTAACTTGACTGTTTTATAAATGATCTATTCAGTTCATGTTCACTTACTTGTCAGCAAAGCAGCTTGAAATAAACTAAATGGATGCTGAAATTCACTGTTCTCCCTCCTGCCTGCCGTCTGGCAGAAGGTACTGAAGCATCTGAACCTTCGGTGCCGGACACTGCAACAGCTTCTTCCCCCAGGCACTCAGAGTCCTCGACCCACTGTTACCCCTGAAGAACTGACCGTGATCAAACTGAAACTCCAGTTTCTAATCCACTTCTCATCCATTTGCACTACGCTGCCCATTTGCACACACGTGCACAATGCTCACACAGCACTTATCTTGTTGTAATATCCTGGTAAAAACTTGAAGTTTGAACTCTTCAAACTGAACTGCATGTGACCTGTCTCTTGTATGTTTTGCACTAAAATGAACATTTGCACACACATGCACAATGACACTTTGCATCTGTATTTGTCATTTATGTTTATTGGACATAGACAGCCAGATGTTTAGAAAGCTATAGATCATGGGTCTCAAACTCGCGGCCCACGGGCCAATATTTTGTGGCCCCCTACTTGACATCAAAGTTTAGTCTTAATGCGGCCCGCACATTTTTCTCAAACACACCTTTTTGCTGAGTCGTTACGCGTGCCGCGCTTGCCCTGGGCTTTTTTTTTATCACACCATAGCTCAGGCTCGTGACAGCTTCCGGTGGCGTTTGTTGTCAAGTTAGCCAACACAAATTAGCAACATTAGTCACTTGGTTGAAAAGTGATCCCGGAGTGACACCAAGTGGAAGGAAAATATATCCTGTCACCCAGCCCCAGTCATGTCTTTCTCAAAACCTGCCGTGAAGAGACAGGTGGGTGACGAGCACAGACAATTTCAGGGAAAAGTGGGAGACAGAATATTTTTTGTTGAGCACAGGGGCATCCTAACGTGTCTTATATGCACAGAGAAAGTTGCGGTGCACAAGGAATACAACATCAGACGTCATTACTCAACTAGACATGCTGAGGAGTATGCAAAATACCAGGGAGATGAGAGAGAGAGAACCAGGTCGCCAATCTTAAAACATGTCTACTGAGGCAACAAGATTTCTTCAAGAAAGCAAGCAAAGAGAATGATGCAGCAGTCGAAGCTAGCTACATGGTGAGTGAGATGATTGCTAAGGCGGGAAAGCCATTCAAAGAAGACGAGTTCGTCAAAAAGTGCATGTTACAGGCTGCAGGTATAGTCTGTCTGGAAAAGAAGGGTCAGTTTAGCAACATCAGCCTTTCAGCCAACACAGTGGCAGAGCGCATTTCTGACCTGTCAGGTAACATATATGATCAACTGTGTGAGAAAGCCAAACGTTTCCATGCATACTCAGTCACTCTTGATGAGAGCACAGACATCACTGACACTGCACAGCTCACAATGTACAGTATGTCCGTGGTGTTGACGACAGTTTTGAAGCGATGGAGGAGTTGCTTACAGTGATTCCAATGCATGGCCAGACCACCGTTCAGGAGATATCCCACCAGCTGTGTGATGCAATTGTGGATGCCGGTTTGCCATGGAAGAGGTTTGCTGGAATAACAACCAATGGAGCGCCATCAATGACAGGGAGGAGAAATGGACTAGTGGCACTTGCTCAAAGAAAACTGGAAGAGGGTGTGGAGGAGGCCATTGCTCTGCACTGCGTTATCCATCAGCAGACCCTTTGCAGCAAATGCCTGAAGTTTGACAATGTGATGTCTGTCATTGTGAAATGCATCAACCATATCAGATCCAGGGGCTTAAAGCACCGGGAGTACTGCGCCTTTTTTGGAGGAAATAGAGTCAACATATGAGGATGTGCTCTACTTCACTGAGGTACGTTGGCTCAGCAGGGGAAACGTCTTGAAGAGGTTTTTTGAGTTGAGAGCAGAAGTGAAAGCCTTCATGGAGAAGGACGGGATGGCTGTTCCTGCGCTAAGTGATCCCAAATGGCTCATGGACCTAGCTTTTCTTGTTGACATCACACAGGAGCTGAATGTACTGAACAAGAAGTTACAAGGCCAGGGGCAGATTCAAAGAAGGTGAGTTAAGCTTGGACAATTAGCAGATAAGCTTGGACAATTTTTGAGAGAATTGCCTCCACCACCTTCCCTGAGCTTTCCAGGATGTTCAAGCGGACCATGTGCCTTTTTGGGAGCACATATCTGTATGAAAAGCTCTTCTCCACCATGAACTTCAACAAGTCAAAGTACAGGTCCAATCTTACTGATAAGCATTTTCAAGCCATACTGAGGGTCTCAACTGCTTCCTCCCTCAAGCCAAATGTGGCTCAGCTGTGTGAGAGGAAGCGCTGCCAGGTCTTTGGCAGCAAGCAGTAGGCAAGAGAAGCCTATGCTCTGAAGAACCATTCATGTTCTGAAGAACCTATTCATGTTCAGAAGAACCGTTCATGTTCTGAAGAACCCATTCATGTTCAGAAGAAACATTCATGTTGAAGAACCGTTAATAATAAAGATTGAGAAGATTGGATCAGTTGCACTTTTTTGGGGGAATACCTGAAACCCTTTTTTTTGTGGAATACTTGATGCAGCCCAGCCTCACCCAGACTCTACCTCCAGCAGCCCCCAGGTAAGTTGAGTTTGAGACCCCTGTACTAGATGATTGGACATCTATGGCAGAAGTGGTGAAGAAGACAGCTAGGAAGGTGCTGGGAATGCCATCAGGACAAAGAAAGAAAGACAAAGAGACTTGGTGGTGGAATGAGTAAGTCCAGGAGAATATAAAGAGGAAGAAGTTGGCAAAGCAAAACTGGGATAAAAAGAGAGATCAAGAGGGCAGACAAGAATACAAGGAGATGTGAGAGAAAGCAAAGAGAGCAGTGACAAAGGCAAAGGAAAAGGTGTATGATGAACTACATGAAAGGTTAGACACTAAGGATGGAGAAAAGGACCTGTACCAATTAGCAAGACAATGAGATTAAGCTGGGAAGGATGTGCAGTAGGTTAGGCTGATAAAGGATACAGATGGAAATGTGCTGACAAGTGAAGAGTGTGTGTTGAGAATGTGAATGGAGTACTTTGAGAAGCTGACAAATGACAAAAATAAAAGAGAGAGAAGGTTGGTTGAGGTGGAAATAGTGAATCAGGAAGAACAGCAGATTAGCAAGGAGGAATGGCTCAGATGATATACCAGTGGAGGCATGAGAGGATGACTGAGGAGTGGAGAAGTAGTATACTGGTACCAATATTCAAGAACAAGGCTGATGTTCAGTGCTGCAATAACTATGGAGGCATAAAGTTGACCAGCCACAGCATGAGGTTGTGGGAAAGAGTACTGGAAGCAAGGCTAAGAAGAGAGGCAGAGATATTTGAGCAGCAATATGGTTTCATGCCAGGAAAGAGTATGATAGATGCAATATCTGCTTTGAGAATGTTGATGGAAAAGTATAGAGAAAGCCAGGAGCTGCATTGTGTGTTTGTGGATTTAGAGAAGGCATATGACAGAATGAAAGTCAGTAGGAGTAAGACAGAGGACATGTGCATGAATGAGGAAGAGACAATATACCTTTATTATCACTGCACAACAAAATTTAGTTCATCATAGGAGAGCAAAGCCACTGTGTACATGCACACCACCACTCTTAGGCACTTCAGTCCAAGGCCACCCCATGTTAACCTAACTGCATGTCTTTGAACTGTGGGGGAAACCAGAGCACCCAGACACAGGGAGAACATGCGAACTCCACACAGAAAGGCCCCCATCAGCCGCTGGGCTCAAACCCAGAACCTTCTTGCTATGAAGCAACAGTGCTAACTACTTACACCACCATGCCACCTCTCTGAGGAGAATGGAATGGTACAGCTACAAAGAATAGAGGCGATTAAAGTAAATGAATTCGAATACCTGGGGTCAACTGTGCAAAGTAATGGCAGGTGTGGAACAGAAGTAAAGAGAGTGCAAGCAGGTTGCAATGGATGGAGGAGAGTGTCAGGAGTGATTTGTGACAGAAGGTTGCCAGCAAGAGTGAAAAGGAAAGGTGTACAAGACAGTAGTAAGAGCAGCTATATTGTATGGTTTAGACAGTGGCACTGACAAAAAGACAGGAACTGAACTGGAGCTAGCAGAGTTGAAGATGCTGAGATTTTCATCGGGAATGACAAAGTTGGACAGGATTAGAAACGAGAGTATTAGAGGAACAGCACATGTAGGATAGCTTGGAGACAACATGAGAGGCAAGATTGAAATGGTTTGGACATGTACAGAAGACAGATCTGGGGTGTAGGTACAGTTCCTTTAGAAACTACATTTCCCATCAGCCCACTTCCGCGTTGACCTGCGTCACGCTGGGGCGGGATCATCTACGTCGCTTCCAACGAGGGCATAAGACAAAGGAGAACTCCTAGCTCCTTCTCTCTGGTGTCCGGATTCCAAGCCATCTGGACGCAAAAGGGAGAACCTCCACCGGAAAACCAAAAGATGTCTTTTTCTTTCTTTCTTGCAAGATCCACCATTCAGCGCGATTTCTTTGTTTACCACTGGCCACGGTAAAAATCCAGAATAGCGCGATCTTTAAACTCAACCTGAGTTACAGCCGGTTATTCGTATTAGAAGTGACGTCACGACTGCAGCCCAGCAGTTTTTAATTCAAAGTTAAAAGTTAAGAAGTGACTGAATCCTTTTTAACTCGAAAGCGCTGTGCACATTATTTTGATCAAAGACTTCCTTTTCATCACGAGCCGGACCAGGAAGACTCTGCGCTTTCTACAGAAGCAACTCACGTGCTTTCCAACGGCGAAGCTCCGGAAGTCTTGAAACATCTCTTCATATCTTGCTAAAGGCAGGACAAAGTAAGACTTTGGCATTTGGGCATAGTTAAAGCTAGTCTTAGGAATTTGCTTTTATTGAAACAGTGTGAATTTAAACTCAAAGTTTTGTTTACACTATTAGACATGCAGCGTGTCGAATTGAATTGTTCTGTTTGTTTGTTTAATCTCTCAATTGTTTAATAGGCTGTGCATGTTTCTTTCATCCCTTACTAACATTTTGATTTCATTATTACACATATCTTGATCGCATCAAGATTTCAGTGGATTCAGTACTGTTATAAGACAGTGAATTAGCAAAGCCTACCACATGCTCAAACACACCTTCGTTAGCTACACAGAGCTAGCCTTTTGTCTCCAACACGTGGTAATCCTCCCCCCCGCACACAGACACACCTTTAGCTAGCAACCAAGCCAGGCCCCACCAGGCCTGATAAACCTGGTTAGCAACCCACGCTAGCTTTTCTTTTGCTAAGCCATAAGGCCTACACCATGTGGTCACTCACAAACACTCTTTAGCTAGCATTCCTTTGTCTTAGCTTAGCCACATGAGGCTAATCTAGGGCCTTTCACACACACAGGCCACACACACAAGCACACATTAGCAATAGAGCTAATCCTTTGTTCTATTTAGATAACATTCCTTTGTCTTAGCTAGCAACCAAGCTAGGCCTCTCACACACACACACACACACACACACACACACCATATCATATTTGTATATAATGATTCCAACTGTTATTATCCATTTTTATCTTTGTTATAATAAATTCATTTATTATTGAAACTGTGTGTTTTATTTGTGCATAATACTTGAAGTCCCCAATCTCCCAAAGAATTCAAAAAGGTGCAGATGATTTATGTAATATGATAAGTGATCATAATTTGGAATATACCATAATTTAACTGTTTGGTAATTTATTATTAAGCACCAAAATTAATGGTATGATTCACTTTAAACGATTCACTTTAAACGATTCAATGGTATGATTCAAATGAGACTGATTCAATTCAATTATTAACTTTCAGATTTAATGAGACTGATTTAATGAGATTGATCACTTAATAATTAACTGTAAATGCACCTACACTGTGAAGCAACCCAAGAGTATCTTAAGGCAAAGAAATGGAATATTCTTAAATGGCCAAGTCGGTCACCTGATCTTAACCCAGTTGAGCAATGGAGCTTTTCTCTTGATGAAGACAAAACTGAAGAAGGCAGAAAGACCCACAAACAAGCAGCAACTGAAAATGGCTGCAGGAAAGGCCTGGTAAAGCATCTCAAGGCTATAAACTCAACATTTGGTGATGTCTATGGTTTCCAGACTTCAGACAATCGTTGACTGCAAAGGATTTGTGTACAAGTATTAAAAATAATCCTTATATTTATGTTAGTGTGTCCTATTACTTCTGAGCCTATGAAAATGAAAACACTGTGTAAAAAATGTCTTTAATTCCTAAACAGTTAATGCAATTTTTTTTTGTGAAACCTCTTGATTTAAAGCTGAAAGTCTACACTTTATTCATACTGCTTCATTTCAAATTCACTGTGGTGCTGTATGGAGGCAAAATTATGAAAATTATGTTACTGTCCTGGTGGCACGGTGGTGTAGTGGTTAGCGCTGTCACCTCACAGCAAGAAGATCCGGGTTTGAGCCCTGTGGCCGGCGAGGGCCTTTCTGTGCGGAGTTTGCATGTTGTCCGCGTGGGTTTCCTCTGGGTGCTCCGGT
>JAODOE010000002.1:6644974-6659920 GCA_027576095.1 Plicofollis tonggol
CTTTCGCCCGTAGTCAGCTGGAATAGGCTCCAGCTTGCCTGCGACCCTGTAGGACAGGATAAAGCGGCTAGAGATAATGAGATGAGATGAGCTCACTAAATCCTCACAAACACACCTCAGAACACCTTGTTTAGCTCAGGAACATCTTTAAAAGGCATCATTTTAACATACAGATTATATAACTCTGCTAATGCAGAATGATTTAGCTTCAAAATGGCCACTGTGACTGTTTTAACTCTAAAATACTCCATTTTATAAGAGTACGGTACAGAGAATACTGTACAGTCTCTGATGAAGTCTATTCATTATTTTTGGCACCTTATGTCTTTAGGGTAAGTCAGAGAATCCTGACGTCTTCCAGAAACGTCGCACGAACTTCATGTGTGAATATCATGTGGATCATATGTAACATTTACATGTGACACACACTATGTTTCACACGTTATGTACATATGTCCTGTATATGTGGACTTTTTACAAGTAATGTGGGTTTTTTTCCATTATTTTTTCTGTGTGAAAATTTTTGAACATGATTCATTCATTTTCATGAGTTTTGTTTTTCTTTACAGACGGATCATTTTTCAGATTTCCCCACATGGTTCATTTACTTTCACACTGATTTGTTTAACAGGATTCATTTTTTTAAATGGGTGTTTTACTGCCGATTCTTTTATCATGTGTGATTCTTTCCAGATCATTTTTAGAATTTTTTTTGTTTTGTTTTCAGACATTTATTTTTACGTGATTTATTAACAGGATTCATTTAAAAAAAAAATTTTTTTTACATATGGTTCTTTTTTCATCTGTGATTCTTTACAGATGATTCCTTTATTCTCACATGACTTTTTTTTTTACAGATGATTCTTTTTCATGTGTGATTCTTTACAAATTATTCTTTTATTCTCACATAAGATTTTATTAATGATTCCTTTATTCTCACAATTTTTTTTACAGATGACTCTTTCATGTGTGATTCTTTACAGATGATTCCTTTATTCTCATGTGACTTTTTTAAAGATGATTTTTTTTCATGTGTGATTTTTTTTTTACAGATGATTCTTATTTTCTCAAGTGAGATTCTTTTTTTCATGTGTCATTCTTTACAGATGATTCCTTTATTCTCACGTGAAATGTGTTTTTTTGTTTTGTTTTACAGATGACTCTTTTTCATGTGTGATTCTTTACAGATCATTTTTACATTTGTTTTTTTTCTGTTACAGATATTTATTTTCATGTGATTTATTAAGAGGATTCATTTTTTCACATTTTTTATATGGTTCTTTTTTCATCTGTGATTCTTTACAGACGATTCCTTTATTCTCACTTGACTTTTTTTTTACAGATGATTCTTTTTTCATGTGTGATTCTTTATAGATGTTTCCTTTATTCTCACGTGACTCTTTTTTTGACAGATGATTCTTTTTAAAGTGTGATTCTTTGCAGATGATTCCTTTATTCTCACATGAGATTTTTTTTTTTACAGATAACTCTTTTTACATGTGATTCTTTACAGATCATTCCCTTATTCTCACATAAGATTTTTTTTTCATCTGTGATCCTTTACAGATGATTCCTTTATTCTCACATGAAATGTTCGTTTTTTGTTTTGTTTTTTACAGATGACTCTTTTTCATGTGTAATTCTTTACAGATAATTTTTACATTAGATTTTTTTTTACAGATAATTCATTTATTTTGCACGTGATTTAATTAACATGATTCATTTTTACGTGTGTGTTTTTTTAAAAGATGATTCTTTTTTTACATGTGATTCTTTACAGATGACTCCTTTATTCCCACATGATTGCATTTTTATATTTAATTTGTTTTCACATGTTCAAGTTTCAGGGCATAACATGGTGATATGCACCATCACATGCATAACCACTTGTGGAAAAACAGATGATCGTGTAGGATTTTATAATGTGATTTTTTTTTTTTTGTCCCATAACCAATCGACTACATTTGAGCGTAAAGTGAGAAGTCGTTTAAAGTTGTTGTCCGAACTGTTCCTTTAAACACATGCAATTCAAAAGGAATTAAAATATAGTCGATGGCTAAACAACATTTGCACATTAGTGCGACACTACTGCAAGTACACACCCATGTACTTGTGCAAAGATTGGCATAGTGTGTGTGTGTGTGTATCCTGGGTATATCTGACCTAATCAGCATGAACAATAGGCAAGTGTCTAACACAACCCAAACATCACGTACTCAAGACTGCTGTTTCTGTTATTAAGGGATACATTTATATCTTATCTGTCTTCCTCACAGGATGGCCACGAAGACAATATGATATTCAGACTCTTGGCTTTTATTGCAGCTTTATTGTGACTCTGAGCTCTTTTTTTTTTTTTAAACCTGAATGAGGATATGATTAAGTCATGGTCACAACTTTTGGTTTCCTTGGTCATTTAACTAGCCAAAATGAAACTTTGCCATTTCCAGTTGAGAGCACGCTGTGCACATTCTGGCTGCCACTTCCCACTGGAGCTTTTTATTTTATTGTATTTTTTGTGTTTGTGTAGTTTGTTTTTTGTTTTAGCGTTTTGTCCGCTGGTTGTGGCGTAGCTCCGAACCCAGTTTTGGGTATCGGTTCCCTCCAGGCCTTGGTTCGCCGTGGGTGATGCCTGTGCTCCTAGTGTAACAGAGTTTAGCTGTTGATTCCACTTGACACAGTGACAAACAATCAGATTTGCTGTTACATACAATATGTATCATGGACACTCACTGGTTGCCATGGCTCCTCTCAGCACATAAATACTGGCTGTGACGTTACCTCAGTACCAGTACGTGAGGATTGAGCCCATGCTGTGCCGAGAGACTGCTGTATATGAACGTGACCAACCAGTGGGTTTCCTTGCTGTCCTACAGGCAATAAAAGTGCATTCAAACACTGAGAAAGTGTTGGCCTTTGTCACAGAAACAACACAATGCAGACAGCGGTTACAATGGTGCCGTGACCGAGCTCCAGGAGTCTTCACGTCGGGAGAGTGACCGCAGGTTCCTGGAGAAAACTACCGTAGTTGCTGATGAGTCACTGATGCACTGGGCTGTTTATTGGGCGCAGTGCCGCTTTTCGCCAGCAGGTGGGGCGGTAATCACATCCGTGTTGCAGCAGGGGTTGGTTTCCTCACTGGGGTGGGAATATTGACACATTGTCTCACCTGTGAGTGATTTGAACGCCCATTTATTTTTATTTTGTTCATTTTGCAACTCATTTGGGGTGAAATATCAGCCAGATCATTTAGCAGGTCTGAGCAGTCTTGTTGTTTCATTTATACATGACTGTATAACCTGCTCTGTTGGAGTGGCATTTTTTTTGTTTGTTTGTTTGGCCTTTTTTCCCCTGTTGGATCTGATTTGATTTTGGATTTGTTTTTTGTGTGTGTGTTTTGTTTTGTTTTATTGGCTGTGTGCCTTGCTACTTGAAATCTCATTTTTAAAAATTTTTGTTTGTTTGTTTGTTTATTTTGTCCTAATTGGCTTCCTTTTGTTTTGGACCTGGTAAATTTGGGGTCTCAGTGATTTTACCCATGTGACTACTATTTTCTGTTGTTTTGTCTGTACTGTTTTCATTTAAGAGTGGGTCAAGTGAATCTTTTTTTTTATATACTGTGTGTGTGTGTATATATATACAGGCATCTTGGTGGTTGTTTTTACTGTTTCTCTTGCTTGTGTTTTCCATACTGAACATGGACTTTGGTGCTCGTGTTGGCAGGGGGAGGGGTGTGTTAATGTACACTCCTGTAACACCTGTGGGTAGGGGTAGGGCTAGGGCTAGGTTTCAGTCTACACCTATCACATCCACCCCTATGCCAGATCTTGAAAACATTTCAAATACTGATGATGCGTTCACTGATCCGCCACGAATTGGCTGTGCTGGGCTTGACTTGCCTGGTGCATATGAGGGCAGTTCTTCAGTCCATATTATTGCAGGCATAGCTAAGGAAATTGGCATGTCTATTGGAGAGAGTATTGCCTCCTGCATTATATCACAGCTTGGTAGTGGAGCAGGTAATAATGTTGCTGGTAATACATCCAGTTCAGGGGGGGCGGACTCTTCTTTCACAAACTGGGTGGTGAAGTCTGAAGTCAAAGAGCCAGTATGATTTAAGGGGGATGGCTTGGATGCCTATACGGTACATGAATGGGAAGCAGTGGTCATGACATATCTCAAGAAGCAGGCAGTACCTGTAGCAGAGCAGGCTGAGGAGGTCAGGAACAGGTTGATGGGGAGGGTGAGGGAGGTGGTTAAAGTGGGCCTTCGCAGTAACCCCTTTCTTGTTCTGTCTGATGGCCCAGGTCCCATTTTTGACATTTTGAAGCAACATTTCAGTGACACAGTTTCCTCTATCATGCCACTTGCTGATTTTTATGCCACCATGTCATTCTCTGGTGAGGATCCTTTTGAGTATTGGCTCAGGTTGAACAAAACTATGGAAGTGACTGAGGACTGTCTGAAAAGACAGAATAAATCAATGGATAATCCTTCACAGGAACTCACTACTATGTTTATCAGACATTGCCCTGATGCTGAAATGTCCCTAATATTCAGGTGCAAGCCGCTACAGCCGTGGACTGCTGCTGAGGTCCACGAGACACTGGTTGGACACAGGAGGGATAAGAGGCACTCTTCTCAGCTTAAGAGTACCACTGCTGTAGCGGTGTTGCGCCAAGACATCAGTCCTGCTCCCCATTTGCCATTACCAACTGGCAAGTCTGCTTGCAACACTAACACAGGTCCAGCATTAGGCCACTCACCGCAGGAGTCTGCTGAGCCTTTGGACCGTATTCTCAGCATGTTGGATTCTAGCGCAGGGGCCCCCCCAGACTCAGTACTATGACAGGCCAGGACGTCAGTCACAGGGAGGGCCCAGAAACAGAGCGCGACCCTTGCTGTCATGTGAAGTGTGTGGGGACAAGGGGCATACTACTCGTTTTCATTGCCGGTCCAACCATCTCTGTTTCCTTTGTTATGCTTCTGGCCACACACGTGCCGAATGTCCAAAGTCTGTCATGCCTCAGCCAGTGGGCAGTGCTACTAGTAAACACACCACTCAGCAAGAGGGAAACGAGAGGGCCAGCATTTAGGGGGGGCAAGTGTTGGGCCAGTAGTCAATCCCCCGAGTACAGAAAATGATGATTTGGAGTCTTTTTATGAGAGTGTATGTGAAGAGCTAAAGAGGAAAGTCATATTGCAGAACACACAAAGAATTACACCTTATAACGAGCTCTTCCATACTAAAGCACTGATTGGTAACGAAGTTGATGTGAATGCGATGCTTGACAGTGGTTCGATGGCATGCAGCTTGAGTTCCAGGGTTTTGCAGCGGCTGTCACAGGAGGGAGCGATGAAGAGCCCTTTTTTGGTGCCCACAGATGTGGTTTTGGTTGGTTGTGGTGGGTCATGGACCAAACCCTTGGGAATTTGTGATCTGGAGATTGAGCTGTTCGGCTTCCCTGTGATTGTTTCAACATTTGTGGTTGCTACACAGCATGACAATCTCATTGTGGGGAGTAATCTCTTGAAATACCTGATTTGATGCTTGAAAGCTTCAAGGGACGCTTTGAGCCACATGACTGCATCTGACCACAGTGAAGTTGAGCAATGTAGGCTGCTGAGCCTGTTGGCTAATGTGGAGGTGTGGTCAGGCAGTGACATCCCCGACAAAGTAGGAACAGTGAGGATAAAGAGGGCTGTGACTCTTGATCCTCTAAGTGAACATTTGGTTTGGGGTCGGCTTCAGAATGTTGGCAACATCTCAGTCGGCAGCGCTGTCATCATGGAGCCTACTGCTGCCAGGTCACGCCCACAGTCTGTGTTGGTAGGGAGGACTGTGGCATTGCTTTGTGGTGATGGTTGGCTGCCCCTTAAAGTAATAAATCCTTTTGATAAGCCTGTGACACTGAAACGAAATGCCAAGCTCGCCGATGTCTATCCCTGTATAGAGTTGGAGGACTTTGACTGCTCTGATGTGCATGACGATGCACAGTGCGTTCTCCAGCAACAGGTGCAGAAGTCAGGTAATGTTACTGTTGATGGGGAAGACTCCCATCTCACGTCTGATGATTCAAGCTTCCCAGACTGTCGTGATGGGAATGGCAGTCCCAGTGGACCTCATGGTGGAGGTACCTCAATCTTGCATGACCTGGGGCTTGCTGATATTGATTTGGATTCTTGTGATGTGACTTCTTCTTGTAAAGAGAGACTTGTCGAGCTGATAGCTAAGTACCAGTCCATCTTTTCTAGACATAGATTGAACTGTGGAAAGGCTAAAGGCTGTGTTCACCGGATTAGACTCAGTGATGAGAGACCTTCTCGGTTACCATACCGACGTATCGCACCCAACCAGTATGAGAAACTCAGACAAGTATTGGATGAGATAGAAGAATGAGAAATCATAAGAAAGTCCAGCAGTGACTTTGCCTCACCTTTGGTCCTCGTTTTGAAAAAGTCAGGGGACCTGAGGCTCTGTACTGATTTCTACTGGATAAATGCCCGTACTATCAAAGACGCTCATCTGTTACCTCATCAGGCTGATGCTCTGGCGGCACTGGGTGGCAATGCCTTTTCCTCTACCATGGACCTCACATCTGGTTACTACAATGTTGAGGTTCATGAAGATGACAAGAGGTATATGGCTTTTACATCACCATTTGGGTTGTACAAATACAACCGCCTGCCACAGGGCCTGTGCAACAGCCCCGCTACCTTTATGCGGATGATGCTGTCCATCTTTGGGGACCAGAATTTTCTGAGTCTCCTTTGCTACTTGGACGATGTCCTTGTGTTTGCTCCGACCGAGGGGCTGGCATTGGAATGACTTGGGAATGGTCTTTGAGCGTCTTCAGGTCCACAATTTGAAACTGGCTCCAAAGAAATGTCATTTCTTGCGGAGCTCTGTAAGGTTCCTTGGCCACATCTTGAGTGCAGAGGGCATCGCTACAGACCCTGAAAAGGTGCGAGCGATTACTGCCCTGTCTGAGGAGGACCTTATGGAAGACAGTACAGGGGTCCCATCGCAGCGGAAAATACTATCTTTTCTGGGAATGGTGGTTTTCTACCAGCAGTTCATTGAGGGCTTTTCCTCAATAGCCAAACCACTGTTCGGCCTCACTGCTGGACCTAAGAGTCCCCACCTAAAGTGAAAAAAGGGACGGCCTCCCCAGCGGAAGCTGGTGGCCACAGACTGGACTGAGGAGTGCAGACAGGCCTTTCATCTGTTGAAATGGGCTCTGCTTGATCAGGTGGTTTTGGCTCATCCAAATTTTGGGGAGCCTTTCCTTCTTTCAGTGGACACATCCAGTAATGGCCTTGGAGCAGTCCTGTCACAGGTGCCAGAAGGGGCCACAGTGGTAAGGCCAATTGCTTTCGCTAGCAAATCGCTCTCATATGCACAGTCACGGTACCCTGCGCACAGGTTAGAGTTTTTTGCCATGAAATGGGCAGTCTGCGACAAATTCCATCATTGGCTGAGAGGACACCCATTTACAGTCTGGACACATAATAATCCGTTGATGTATATTTTGTCCAAAGCTAAACTTGATGCATGCGAACAGAGGTGGGTCACCAAACTGGCACCATACCATTCGACATAAAATACATCCTGGGACCCAAGAACATTGTCGCAGATGCTGAGCAGAGAGCCCTTTGTTCATTCAAGTGCACTCCATTGCTTAACGAGAGTGACTTATGAAACATTGCTGGCCGAGGATGATGCTATTTGTAAAGATCAGGTGCAGGATGTATTCCGGTGGTCTACCCATCCGTTTGAGAAGAACTCTGTTGTGGGGCCTTCCGTTGGCTGCCAGTGTGCTGCTGTTGTCCAGCCCGGGGCTCTGGCGAGTCAGGAAGTGGCAGCTGTTCTGCAGTCACACAAGCTGCAGGAAGGTTCAGTGACACCTCATGCATTGTTGCTGCCACAGCTTCCACAGGCAGTGTTGCCAGTGGAACTGGCTGGGACTGATGTGTTGTCTCGTGACCAGCTGATGGATAAGGAGAGGGCTGACACGGTGCTAAGCAGGGTGATCTTCTTTGTGGAAAGGGAGCAGCGACCATCTAGGAGAGAGCGTGCTCTGGAACCAGCTGGTGTCCTACATCTCCTGAAGTGTTGGGATAAGCTTTGCATGCAGAAGGGCGTGCTGTATTGTGTGTCCAAGAGCCCTGTTACAAAGACCAAATCTTTTCTCTATGTGGTACCTGCTTCCCTGAAAACACTTGTGCTGGAGGGGGTCCATGATGAGGCCGGTCACCAGGGCCAACAACGGACTTTGTACCTTACTAGGTAGTGCTTCTACTGGGTGGGCCTGGAGAAGGATGTAAGGGAACATGTGAAAGGCTGCAGGCAGTGTGTGCTGAGCAAAACCCCTGAGCCAGAAGTGAGAGCACCACTGGAAAACATTGTAACGACGGAGCCTCTTGAACTTGTTTGTATTGACTTTTGGTGTGCGGAGGACTCAAAGAACCAGTCATTAGACATGCTTGTGGTCACTGACCATTTCACGAAGATGGCTAATGTGTTTCTGTGCCCAAACCAATCTGCCAAGGCTGTAGCCCACCAATTGTGGCATAACTTCTTTTGTGTCTATGGGTTTCCAAAGCGCATTCACTCGGATAGGGGGGTCAATTTCGAAAGTGCCCTTATTGCTGGCCTTTTGAAGTTTGCCGGCATTCAGAAATCCCATACGACGCCATATCATCCCATGGGCAATGGCTCATGTGAGAGGATGAACAGGACTTTGGGGAACATGATTCGGGCACTGCCACCAAGGTCAAAGCATAGGTGGCCTCAGGCACTGAAATCTCTCACATTTGCCTACAACTGCACCATCCACGAGACCACAGGGTATGCCCCATTTCTCCTGATGTTTGGGAGGACACCTAGGCTGCCTATTGACCTGGCTTTCAGCTCTGTCTTGAATGTCCCGGAGGTTGTGAGCTATGATGAGTATGTTCAGTTTCTGAGGCAGAGTCTGAAGGAGGCTATGGGGGTTGCGCAAGCCTCAGCTTCCAAACAGTTGAGGAGACATGCTGAACTATACAACCGAAGGGTCCGGGGGGCTCCTGTTGAAGTTGGTGATCAGGTATTGTTGGCCAACAAGGGTGAATGTGGTAAACGCAAGCTTGCTGACCGTTGGGAGGATGCCACTTACCTTGTCATCGGGGTGAATGCTGACAGTCACACCTACAAAATTCAGCATGACTCGACCGGTGATGTGAGAACAGTCCACCGCAACCTGATAACACCAGTTAACTTTCTGCCACTCCCCGACACAGTTTCTTTAGACAAGCAGGACTTTTCTGTCTCCTCTGCTTCTGATTGTCCACGTGTGGTGAGAGATGATGTTTTTATGGATGACGACATGTCGACGGATGCAGCTGAGTACAGAACCAAAGTTTGGGTTTCTCAGTTGCCATCCGAGGGGTCTAGTGACCAAGGTGGGGAGGTTGATGGCCAATGTCAGGATACCTAGCACACTGCACATCTTGAACCATCTTTGCTTCAGTCACACAGTGGTGGCTCTGGTCAACTCAGCTGTCAGGGTGATCCACTCCCTTCACCCGCTTTAGTGAGACTTAAATCTCAGGACCCCCAGCAGCCAGTCTCTGATGGTGACGGATCTTGCACTGCCTTGGCTATTGTTTCTGGGTCAAGTGACCACATTCCTATGCTGCGTGATGCTCCTGCTCCAGTTCCACCAGACAAACCATCGCGTAGTATTAGGTCTAGGACAGGGAGGTTGCTTAGACCTGTGACTAGGCTTATTGAGATTATGGACCAAAAGATAAGGGTAAACTGATAGGTGGTTCAATAGTGTTCAAAGGGATGTACTAAGAGTTTGAATAAATTCTCTCTAATGTGTTCATGAATGGTTCGGTTCTGTTAGACAACGTGGAGGGGAGATACGCCTTCCTAACTGCTCGATATGTTGTTAATGGTGCAACTGATTACTTGAGATGTGAAATGTTTTTTTTTTTCTTTTCTTCTTTTCTCACTCCTGTGTGGGTGGGGTTAGCTTCCAAGTATGGAGTAGATACAGGGCAGGGTTTCTCATGCTTATGTCCCTGGCTGTCGTTTTTTTACTGAGGGTCTGTGGGGTCACATTGTGTATTAGACATGTGACAGGCATGTTTACCTAAGATGGTTTTGGGGGTTTGGCCAGCCTCTTTCTCCTCTAATTCTTTCAGAGAATAGTCTCCTGACTGGGTTACATGTGACTTCACGGTGTTGGCTTCCTCTGTCATTTTTTTTTTTGAGGTATACTGTATATATTCTCATATGTGATGTTTGTTTTGTTTTCTTTGTTGTTTTATTGTTCCAGGTTGCGCTTATGTTCAGTGCCTGATGTGTCACTCACCTGGTTAGATGTTTGTTTGTTTGTTTGTTTGTTTGTTTTCTCTCTCTTTTTTCTTTTCTTTCTTCACCTATTTTTGTTTTTTGTGTGGAATTCAGCAGGGGGGAGTGTAACAGAGTTTAGCTGTTGATTCCACTTGACACAGTGACAAGCAATCAGTTTTGCTGTTACATACAATATGTATCATGGACACTCACTGGTTGCCATGGCTGCCCTCAGCACATAAATACTGGCTGTGACGTTACCTCAGTACCAGTACGTGAGGATTGAGCCCATGGTAGGTTACTCAAAGCACAGCACTGTACTGAAACTGTGAAAATAATGTAATGCAATAACACAGCTAAAATTATATTATACTTAAGAAGGTGGCGAACACATTGCACTTAACAGAATGAGTCAAATTGGTTGTGTATTGTTGTTACATATTGATACGATAGTTAGCTACCTTAGCTCAAAGGCTAAGCTAATATTTGCTAACTTCTTCCCATGAAGCTGTGCCGAGAGACTGCTGTATATGAACGTGACCAACCAGTGGGTTTCCTTGCTGTCCTACAGGTACATATGTTTATGTTTGGGTTTATGTTTATTAATTATTATTTATGAATAATCTGGCCAGTATGTGAGGATTGAGCCCATGCTGTGCCAAGAGACTGCTGTATATGAACGTGACCAACCAGTGGGTTTCCTTGCTGTCCTACAGGCATTAAAAGTGCATTCAAACACTGAGAAAGTGTCAGCCTTTGTCACAGAAACACAACACAACGCAGACAGCGGTTACATTTGCAAACCTAGGCTCCCAGACTTAAAGCCTTCCTCCATTTGCCCCGATCTTCTGCGACTGCTTCCCAAGATGTAGACAGGATTTTAAACTCTTTCAAGTCACGCTTGCAGACATCTTTGAACCTTAGTAGGGGTCTGCCTTTGCCCCTAGCATCAGTCAACAGCTCGCCATACAAGAGATCATTGGGTATCCTTCCATCTTCCATATGGTGAACATGTCCTAGCCAACGGAGGTGATGATGTGCAAGGATCGAATGGAGTGTCTTGCTCTTTGTTCTCTCGAGGACCTTGCTCTTTGTTCTCTCCAGGACCTCTTGGTTGGGCATCTTATCCCTCCATGTCACTCCAAGAATTCGCCGCAAGCACCGCATGTGGAATGAGTTGAACCTGTTTTCTTGCTCTGCATACATAGACCAGCTCTCAGATCTGTATAGATCTGTATACTGAGAACACAGGCATTGTATACTTTCACTTTTGTGCTGGTTGTGAGCAGGCGGTTTTCCCAGACTCGTTTTGAGAGGCGGGCCAGTGTTGTTGAAGCCTTTCCAATGCGTTTGGCTATTTCTCGGTCGAGGGACAGGTTATTGGAGATGGTAGAGCCCAGGTAAGTAAATTCGCTGACCACATCAAGGACAGTGCTGTCTGTGGTGATACTCGGTTCTGCATTGCATCTTGGGTTCTGCACCAATATTTGGGTCTTCTTCAGACTGATGGTAAGGCCAAATTCTTTGCATGCTTTGGAGAAAAGGTCCCCCAGCCTTTGCAAGCCTTCCTCAGATTGTGCTACGAGGGCGGCATCATTGGCACACAGAAGCTCTCTGATCAACACTTGCCGTACTTTGGTCTTGGCTCTCAACTGCGCAATACTGAAAAGGCTGCCATCGAATCTGGTGTGGATGTAGACACCTTCATTGGTCGAGTGGAAAACATGTTGTAGAAGGAGTGAGAAGAAGATATCAAAGAGGGCTGGTGCAAGAACACAACCTTGCTTTACTCCGCTTTTGATGGGAAAGGGATCAGAAAGGGATCTGTCATAGAAAATCCTTGCTTTCATGTCATCGTGGAATGACTTGTTGATCCTCAATAGGGTTGGGGGACAGCCAATTCTTTCAAGAAGCACAATAACTCTTCACGGCTTACAAGGTCAAAGGCCTTGGTCAGGTCAATGAACACGAGGTAGAGTGGCATGTTCTGCTCCAGGCTCTTTTCTTGTAACTGTCTGAGGGAAAAGATCATGTCAACAGTGGAATGATGTGCTCTGAATCCACACTGCGACTCGGGGTACACTCTGTCTGCTAGGATTTGGAGGCATTTCAGGGCTACTCTTGCAAACACTTTCCCAATGATTGACAACAGGGATATGCCTCTGTAATTGTTGCAGTCGGAATGCTTGCCTTTGTTTTTGTACAGAGTGATGATTTTAGCATCGTGTAGGTCTTGTGGGATACGAGCTTCCTGCCAGCATTGGATTAGCAGTTGGTGGAGGTGTTTGATCAGTGATGAATTTTTTCCAGCTCTGATGACTTCAGGTGGTATGCCATCACTGCCTGGGGCCTTACCCATGGAGAGAGAGTCAGTAGCTTTAAGCAGCTCCCTCTCTGTTGGAACTTGATCAAGCTCAGATATAGTTGGGAAGGATTCCAGAGATTCTATGGCTTTTCTTGTCACCTGATTCTTGGTGCTGTATAGTGCTTCGTAGTGCTGAACGCATTGCTCAAGCTGCTTGGTCTTGTCTGTGATGAGCTCACCAGTGAGAGACTTCAGTGGAGCAGTCTTGTTGGCAGTTGGGCTGAATGCTGTCTTAATACCCTTGAACAGCTATTTTAGGTTGCCTGTGTCTGAAGATATTTAGATCTTCTCTGCAAGGGATGACCAATAGTCATTGCCACACTTTCTGGCAATGTGTTGAGCATTGTTTCTAGCCACTTTGAAGGTGACAAGGGAGGAGGATGATGGATGTGCTTTGTGGTGCAGAAAGGCTTTGTGTTTGGCTTCCAGGAATGGAGCAAGGACTTCGTAGCTCTCTGAAAACCAATCCTCTTGTTTGCGTTTCTTCTTGCCAAAGCATTCCATTGCAGTTTTGTAAATAGCATTTTAGATGAACTCCCATATCTTTGAGCTATCATCGGAGGGGCAGTTTAGCAGGGCAAATTCCAAGGAGGTCTTGAATTCCTCGCAGAGCTGCTGGTTCTTTGCTCTTGCTGCATTGATTTTGGGGGTCATCTTCTGCCTTCTTTTGTGGAATGGCTTTGGGCATAAACAGAGGACAGAGCACACTAAGCTATGGTCTGTGTTGCAGTCTGCACTGTGGTATGAGCGTGTGTTGTGCACAGTGTTCAGCTGGGTCTTCATGGTGATTATCAGGTCAAGCTGATGCCAATGCCTTGATCGAGGGTGGCACCAGGGCACATGTCGGCGTTGTTTGTTGCAGAAGAAGGTGTTCATCACACAAAGCTAGTACTATGTGCACATCTCAAGCAATCTCTGACCGTTGATGGCACCGACACCAAATTTGCCTATGGTAGGGCTCCAGGTTTCATAGTTAGCCCCTATGCATGCATTGAAGTCACCAAGGATGAAGATTCCTTCTGACGCTTAATTAGTCTAGATAGGTCTTCATAGAAGCAATCTTTGTCATCATCCTCAGAGCCTAGAGTTGGAGCATAGGCAGAAATAAGGGTCAAGTTGCCTGTGGTGCATGACAGATGGAGAGAGAGAATGCATTCAGTGCCCAGTTGGTGGAATGACTGATGGCAGGAGACTGTTCTTCACAGCAAAGCTGATACCATGAATTCTAGGCTCGCTGGGGTCTTTACCTTTCCAAAAGAAGGTGTAGTCCTTCTCTTGCACAGTGCTGCCTGAAGGGAGTCATGTCTCTTGAAGAGCAGCAATATCTACATTGAACCTGGACAGCTTGTGGTTAATGATTGCAGTTTTCCTTAAGTCCGTAAGCAGGTCAGGATCGTCGACAAAACCTGGACACATAGTTTGTATGTTCCAGGTGGCAATCCATAGCTTCTCACAGTGTGTGTGTGGTGCATGGAGGCAACCTGCTTGTCAGGATGGATCCTTAAGCTCTATGCACCCAGTAGAGCAGGCAGATTGTGGCAGATCAGCACCCTATTAGCCAGTGAGATATGGTGGTCTCTCCCACCATCGGGGATGGCCTGTGGTGCCTGCAGTTATGCCAGCCACTGCTGGCTTGTAACCTGTAACTGTCATCCCCTGTGTTGTTTTGCTGGAGACAGACAGCACTGGAATGACCTCTCCAGGGTGCAGCCTGGGCAAGGTTAAGGAGAGACTGGGTTGCCCATACTCCAGACTCCTCCACTTGGCATCCTCAGTATAGTCCAAAGGGGTGCACACACGACATCTGGCACTGATTTTGCTGCAGGAGCTGCCAAAAAGCCAGCAGGATCTACGGCACCACTACAAACCTGACAAGAAAAGGCCACCCACCAGAACTCACAGACCGGGCAAGGAGCATGCAACAAAGACACCAAAGATAACACTGAAGGAGCTGCAAATATTCACAGTGGAGATGGAAGTATCTGTCCATAGAACCACTTTAAGCTGTACACTCCATAGAGCAGGGCTTTATGGAAGAGTGGCCAGAAAAAAAGCCATTGCTTTAAAAAAAAAGCAAAAGAAAAAGAAAACACATTTAAAGTTTGCCCGACAGCATGTGGCAGACTCCCCAAACACACGGAAGAAGATTCTCTGGTCAGATGAGACTAAAATTGAACTTTTTGGCCATCATGGGAAATGCCATGTGTGGCGCAAACCCAACACCCTGAGAACACCA
>JAODOE010000002.1:20921436-20931687 GCA_027576095.1 Plicofollis tonggol
CCCCCCCCCCCCCCCCCCCCCCCCCCCCCCCCCCCCCCCCCCCCCCCCCCCCCCCCCCCCCCCCCCCCCCCCACCACCACAATCTACAGTGATCTCTTCCTCGAGTTGGAGCACAACCTGACAAATCACCTGTACAGCTTAGCCTAATTCAGCAGGTGAGAACTGAGAGAACAGGTTTTTTTTTTGAAACATTTGTAATTGAGACATGTACCTGCCTCAGGTACAGTGCATGAATAAAGAGAGAGGTCATGATCAGATGAAGTCAGTGCTTCAGAAACGTGCAGATCAAAGGGCAGTTCTTGACACGCAGCAGGCCAGAGCAAGCTGTTACCCAGATGAGAGCCTGACATGCATTCTTATTACTCTCATAGTCTCACGTTCAGCTGCATTTCAACCATATAACACTCACTGCTGACATGGAACCTTAGCTTTCAGGACTGGAAATACTTGGTACATACATAAATAGTCCACTTATTCTACGTGGTAGTTGTACTTGTTGCTTATAACCATAACACTGTAGTATTTTGTTGCCGTTTCAGGTATAATCTAAAATGGTGTCAGTTTAGCAGATTGAATACTTAATTATTGGTCTATTTGTTAATGCCCATGCACATCACCTATAGACCAAATCTTAATTTGTATGGCTAGAGCAAAGGATGTTAAAATAAATAAATAAATTAATAATAATAATAATAATAACAACCCTACCCCCATTCACTCTGTATGTATGTAACACCTTGATGCATCATTATAAAGATAGATTTGAAATGCCTGAGCTGATTTCCTATTCATGCCAACGGTGAGGAGATCTCAGCTTGGTTCCAAGATAACTCCAGCAGTCAGAATGAGATTAGACTTCCAGTGGGAAACATTTTTTTTTTGGTATGTTTTTGCAGAGCTGCTAAATTAAGCTGTGAGGTGCAAACTAAGCCAAAGTACAGACTTGAAGCACTGCAGAAATGCCATGTGTTCTGAATAGCTGGACTGATGAACAAAAAGAGCAATTAAATGCTGGATGGGCTTCGTAAAATGTTTCATTAATAATTTACAAAGTGCAAACACCATGTTGTCTGGGAAGGTTCTCAGTCATCCAGGTCATCATAAACCGTAGGTGCTAAAGAAGTCTACTGGACTTGCTTGAAATCTGTGAAGACATTTCACCTCTCATCCAAAAGGCTTCTTCAGTTCAGTCTGACTAGTGTTCCACGTTCTTCATTCCTGAGAGATATGGGAGTTCTGTATGCACTTGGTAAAGACTTGCTTTTCTGTGCATTTCTGACCAGGGAATGAAAGAGTTTTATGTGCATGTTTTCAGCTGTATGTGCAGCTCAGCCAAAGTATTTTCTTCATTTTTGTGGATTTAATTATATGCAGCATGAAAACAAGCAGCAAATGAAACAAAAGCATCACTTTTGGTCAGATTTGGACTTGAGTAGACTAATAGGCGTAAAATTGCCCTTAGAAGCTACTACCATTCGAGTTTCTTGTGAAAGTCAGGTCTCTGATAACTTTCCACAATGGCATCCAGTTCCATTAAATACTGGTACAACATATTGCCAAATCACTTCGTCGCTAATTTCATTTTACATTTATGCATGTAACAGTGCATTACAAACATACTTCACCAGCAATCTTAAGATATATAGTGATAAATCCATAAAGACAAAAGCTCACCCTCCGTCCTGCTTCGTTGTTATGGAGATTCATCAAGAGCCGTGCGTTCTCCATGGAAGTTTTCTCATAGGTCTTTTCTCGTTCACGGGCATCCACAAACTCCTTGCTGAAGCGGTAGCCATAGATGAGATTGTCTCCACAACCTCCCCAGAGCCAGTCTCGGGGAAGATCTTTGGGTCGAGCCGCCCTGCTGCAGCCACAGCTCGACAATTCGCCCTCCCTGCATGCTCGGCTCACTGCGTTCACAACACCTGCTGCACTGATTGCATAAGTAAATGCTGCCTCGCGACTTCCTGCACAAACAAATTGGAAAAATTATGATCAGAGGAGAAATATAAGCTTGTCATCGAGTATTTTAGACAAACTCGCCAATGCAGTGATGCTTAGCATGATGCATTCTTTAAGTTCATAATAGAAACAAACTTTTGGGTTTGTATTCAAGACCCAATTATATGGTCATACTATTTCTTTACAGTTTTATCTAATCGTTAGATTGAGAAGTCACTAAAAGAGATGTTTTATACATTTGAATGAATATAACTGTCAGTCATCAGTATCAGTCAAAACTTTGGACACACCTACTCATTCATAGGTTTTTCTGCATTTTGACTATTTTCTACATTATAGAACAATACTGAAGACATCAAAACTATGAAATAACACATGGATCATGGATGGAGTTAAGTGTTAAATGTATCATATGTTAGCATATGCCAGCGTTTACCTTAATGACACTTTGCACACTATTGGCATTATCTTAACCAGCTTCATGAGGCAGTCACCTGGAATGCTTTTCAATTAACAGGCATGTCTCATCAAAAGTTAATTAGTGCAATTTCTTGCCTTCTTAATGCATTTGAGATCAAGCAGTAAATAAGAATATAGTAAATAGCCCGATTCCACAACTGTAGTAATCCATATTATGTCAAGAACCACTCAACTAAGTAAAGGAGAAACATTATCCATCATTACTTTAAGATAAGAAGTGTCTTAATTAATGAAAGTCATCGAATTAGAAGGTGTGCCCAAACTTTTGACTGGTACTGTGTTTATATAGAATACATAACATTTAATTCCCAAAGGACACAAAGTTGATTCAGAAATATGACAATGCCCCCTGCTGGTGGATAGACTTTCCAGGAATTCAGCAGCTGAAGCCATTTGAAAGGGCCCTCAGTTTGCACACAACCATTCAAAGGCAATTTTCATATTACACCTGAGGGATATCCAAAAGACCACAGACTTTCCAGCATATACTGTATGTGAAGTTGACTATTCCCATCAGCGAGACTCCATTACTTCAGAAGACCTCATCATAGCCTATTAAAAGCTGTAGGGTTTTTCACAGACGTGGGATTTAGAATGTAATGAAATATTGGGGCTTTAGGGAGTTTTCTGTCACTGAAGTAAAGACATCATTCCATCTAAAACAATGCAGGCGATGAAATAAACGCGTGTAAAATAAAAAAAAATTTTAAAAAGTGAGACAGGGTGGAATGAACGTTTAAATTTGATCCAGATGGATCGGTTCTTAAGGAAGGTTTGGCCTGTAGAATGAAGGTTACTACTTTTTTCCTGATAATTTAGAAAGGTTTAGAAAAGATAGCCGAGCTGGTGATGGACATATTGTCCTCGAGATACCTCCCTCTTTCTCTCCAAACTAGTTTTCCATCCCTCTAGTGCCCCAACCTGTCTTCCTCTCTGTAATCTCCAGGACAAGCGGAGATGGACGAGGTGATCAGAGGGTCTTGGTTCTGCTAGGTCTGTGTTTGATTCCTATCGTTTGCATTTCATAAAAGATGTGTTAAGATCTATTTTATTTAACTGGCCATGTCAGGGTTGACCTTAATGATGCTTATAAATTCATAAGCGTGAACTTATAAGAAGTTGTTAACGTCTCCTGAGATGGAATGGACAGCTATGAAGACTACTGGGAATTTACTCTCAAGGGAGGACAAAATATTAAGTACTTACTGGGAAATACACAAACAAAGAAAATTATGCAATGAAACAACTCAACCTGGTAATGAACCAAATCAAAACATTTGAACACAAACACTACATTCAAGCACATCAACATCTACCAACACTTCATCAAAATAATGTCATGTAATAATTTTAATTTTGCTTTTTTTTTTTTAAACCCTAAAATGTTCTAGTTGTTTGTCCTCCAAGATTAGCAAATATCTGTGCAGGTTTGTCTAAGATTAACAAACCATAGCTCTCAGTAGCATTTTGCAGTGACTAACATGCATTATCAAAATTACTATTCAAACACAAATCACATCATCAGTCCTCAGCCAGACTGCCTTGCAACCAGTTGCATTCCAAGGCAAAACATTTTATAGTTAATATTTGAACATAATCTCTTCATTAGCTAGCCTGATAAATGTCATTTCCCGTGTTTTCTAGTGTTCAAATATTGAGCATTGCTAGAGGGTAGGCTAACTAAGCTTAATTTAACATGATTTCATCATTTCATCAAAGGGATCAATAAAGTTTTATCTAATCTAATCTAATCTAATCTTAATGCATCATCATCATCAAGAAAGGAAAATAAAACTCTAGCATACTTGCTGTCCTTATACTAGTACACCTCAAAGAGGGGCTGGCTCCAGCATAATTTTAAGCAAAACGTAATTACTCACCATTTTCAATGTCAGTTGCTAGCTGTTTGGAGGCAGCCTTCATTCTGATTCATTCACAGATGTCATTCTAAAAACATTCTGCTTGACCACTGTTGTTAAAAATGGCCTACCACGTGCACCCTCTTTGCATAAAGTACCCGTTGCCCCCTCAACAAATCAAGGAAAGATCACTATACTGCCAAAATAAAAACTATAATCAAAACACTTATATAAATAATAAGAACAGCTTGTTTAAAAAAACTACCAGCTTAATGCACATCCACAAGTCATATTAATACTTCAAAGGAAATGTATTACAATAATACTAATAAAGCAGTCTTATTTACTGGCTACAAATTTTATCAGCTCTTTTTCCTCACTACATTTTCAGTCATTAATCACAATCTGAATAGCTGAAGGAGCACACTGTACATTCAAAAGCAGGACTTGCATCTGTTCCAAACCTCTAGTGTGGAGCTGGGAAGTTTTCAAAGTTCAGAATGGAGTTTGCACCTAATATATCTACGTTATGTAGGTGCCAGCCAAAGATGTGGTTTTAGATTTAGATTGATGATATACAGAATGTGTAGTGTCTCTTTAGCATTATGAATGTAATAGAGATCACTGAGGCACAAGCTACTGTCCTTATGGCAAGAAAACCGGGCATGGAATTTAAGTGCTGCTACCAGGCCGTGTTTCATATAGAACATGGAAGTTTGCTTGACGTTTTGCTAAAAGCGAAGCTTTTTTCCATTTTTTGATAGACTTACCAATCTGCATGACACGGCCAAACACCGAGGAATTATCCACTGTGCTGCAGTTCCAGCGTCGGTGGCGGAACTGGTACTGGCACTCACGGATCCCCGTCTTGGCACCCTCACCAATGTACTGCATGTGGTCCTGGTACAGCTGGCACAGCTTCTTCTGGCCTTTGGACAAGCCTACCAACTGACTGCACAGCGGCTGTGCACCTATGATGTAAGCCTCGGGAATCAGTAGTGGATTCATAGCCAGAGACCTGCAACATGCACACAAACACATTCAATTAGTCCACCAGGAAATCTGATACACTGTGCAAATTATACGAGGGGGAAGCAGAGTGACCCCAACTATTCTCGTCTTGTACAAAGTAAATCATTAGCACGTGTGGACACTCACGGAATAGAGCAGGGACTCTCTTATTCTCTTTCAGAGTCAGCTATGCGTTAGATGTAAGAAAAGAGAACAGTATCATCTACATTATAGAAGCCTCTTATCCTGGGTAGTTCATCTCATATAGGTTTGGCTCAGAAAGAAATTGGAGTTTAGGATTAAGAGAAGAGAAACTAGCCTTGTGTGTCGTTGGCAAAGCTTGAGTGAATACTGAAATTCAAAGATAAACCCTAGGATTGAGACTCCAGTTCAGATAACAGCCATACTATATATGCTGTCCATGTGGATACTTCAGGAGAAGTACTGGGATAACATTACTAGGAATGAAGAGTCCCTGTTTTGTGCACTGCGAAGTAACGTCCAACTCAATCAGCTGTGTTCGGGTGAAAAGACACAGTGGCAAGCATCATATGCGGTAAAAGTAAACAGGCAGAAAATCGCAATGAAATCAGACCTTCCATCTTGGAAGGGGCAGTCTGTTTCAAATACAAGTCCTTCATTTTCTTCCAGCAAATCAAACAATTAAAGATGTTACGAGACAGGATTTATTGCCTTCTTCCTTTGTGTATGGAGCATGCAACCAAGCAGACTCGCTCCATTCAAGCTCACAATGAAACTGTACCGGGTTCAGGCGTCAGTGTGGAACTTATGAGGGCTGGAAATTAAAACACTCAAACCAAGAGGGTAAAACTATTGTACAACTGCCTGAACATTTTAACCTTGGATGGTTTTACAGTACTATTTGTTTTGCCATTTGTTAAAAGATCTCACGTGCAGTATTGAAAAATAAACCAATACATTGAGAAAAATAAATCCAGTAATCAGCAAAAATTCTCTTCTCTATATTCAGCTCATCTGATCGACCAATTTTGCCTTTTTCTATTAATGGAAATAGGACGGACAAGCCCATAACACACACACAAACACACACACACAAACCTACACAGTTCGTGCCTGTGCATATTTGGAAATTCATTGCAAAACCACAGCATTCTATGTTTTATATAATATTCATCATTTTGGTTTGGCAATACAAGGGAAAAGAAAATAAAGAGGGGGGAAAGTCAGAACTGAGCAAAGGCGTATGTGCTAAAGTCAGCATGTATTTTCAAACCCCCCCCCCTTATTTTAGAATGTGGTGGGACACAGAAGACGGAACCAGACCGACTTCAGCCACAATATACAAGAAAGATGATGATGATGAAGAGAGGGTGAGAAAGGAAATGCGCAAGAGAACAACAAGAAAAGATGGTACATTAGTCACTGCTTTCTTGCTGATCCATTATCCATGCTTTGTCTGGCCATCCTCACAGTCCACCATTCTCACACACGCACAGCTGTGTTTGTCTTAGACAGTGTATATATTGAGGATACATACCACCATGAGGTAGCCTCCACCACCACTTGCATGAAGAAGGCCAGGAAAGTGATGGCAACCACTCCATGTCGTGTGTCTATGGCTCTGACCCAGCCCGAAGAAGATGGCCTCTTCATGAAGAGCATCCTGAAAGAGAAGCTCTGGAAAGAACAAATAAAGCTGGTTAGCTGGTTTATAAAAGGCAGCACTTTGTCAGATGGTAGCGTGTTACACAACTTAACTCTGTATGCTTCAACTGGTACCCATGAACATGTTAATATCCATTCATAGTTTAAATGCCTCTGTTGGTGTACACGTGCATACATATGCCTTCAACATTGTACAAGATTCAGCAACTTAAGGCTTTCACAATACCTGACGGTCACAGATCATATGGAACTAACTGGCAGATGCACAGTCATAAAATGCATTGTGTTTTTCAGGCTCCTCTTCGTAGCGTGCAAGCTGCTGTCCATGATGAACCGGCAAGCAAATTTAAACAATCCTCTCTCTATTTTCACCATTAATATTTCAAAATTAAACAACAAACCAACTGGCCAACCCAACCAGTGAACAAAGAATGTGGAAGATATCTGATATTTTGTACAAATACAAGCCTTGTGTGATTTACTGGTTTTTGTGACCTAGATGAAAGGGTGGGCTTGTTTCCACATTGAAACTGTTTGAGAAAACGCTTTTTGAGGTTTAACATATTTGCTCAGATCCAAAAAAACATCGCTCAGCTGATGGTAATAAGTAACGGGTATTTTATGGTCAGTCTACCATGAAGTACAATGTATGCAAGATTTATTTAATGGATGAATTTTAACTTATAGTAATCTACATCAGCCAAGACCAGACAGCAGGCCTGTAGCCTACCGCTGTGTGATCTAAGGGGAACTACTTGAAAAAAAACAACAAATTATTTCCTTTCTAATTCATTAAAAAAAAAGAGGTTGAGCTCAGTGTGGGTGTAAAAGTTTTTTTTTTTTTTCAAAAACGTACAGTACATCAGTCCCAGGACGATAGGCAAGCATCTGTATACCTGTGTTTGGTCTGGTCAGGTTAAAGATCGGGAGTAACTACTTTATTGGACTATGTTTGGATTCCACACATATAGATTGCAACATTCAATCAGAGTGAACAAATTATATATATAATATTCAGACAGTCATTTATGACAGAGCTCGATTATGTATTACAGTCTCCTGTGAAAGGTCAGTAGAAAAGTGGATAGTATGGTGGCAATAATAATAATCACATTATGCAGTGCTACTTGTAAGTAAATTGAACAGGACATATCACACACACACACTCGCATTTAAAACACTGTGAAATGACGTAAAACGACATTTTCTCGTGCGTTGTTTGATCCAGGCCGAAGCTTAGGCTTCACACTACCAGATTGGACATGGAGAAACGATTAAATACCATATTTTAAATGAACTAAAATTCGGAATATTTTACCATTTAATTAAAAATATTTACCTTATTGTGGGCATTAAGGCACGATGGCAGGTTTTCCGTTTGTTTGTTTGTTTGTTTTTATTTATTTATTTATTGTCAGGACGGCTTTGGCTAAAATAGTTTCAGTTAAGTCCCTAGCGTCACATGGAATTACCACACTTCAGAGAAATAAAACCTTACTTGTATAAACCTTTGTACCAACCGCAGTAAAATTTCCCCGGAAACTTTTGAAACGAATGCCGAGGAATTTGTTGATTTTTCTTTCCCCGATCTTGATAGACTGCATTCCTTTGCGCCGAAGCATTTCAGTGTATTTAACATTCACGCACGCGGCTGAAATTCACACAAACAGGTTAAAATGAAGGGAACAAATTAAAGCGAATGTTTACGCCACCCCCCCCTAAAATAAAAAAAAAATAAAATAAAATAAAAATAAAACTAGTTGAAGATTTTCCAGGAGCCGGTGAGAGTCCAGTTCTGATTTTGGGAGCATTTATATATAGACTCATTTGTCATGGTTTACATTTTGCAGAGTTTAGTACGAAAGGAGGCCCCGCTAATAGTCATTAAACTGTGCGCCAAGTTCACCGTCACTGCGCCTGAACATGTGGTTTTATTTTAGCAGTTTTAACCCCGTTGATGGGATAGTTAGAGCGTGTTTTTACTGAAAAGAGAGAGGGAGAAATGGGCACAGAGTGTAGGTATTTAGTAAAACGTTTTGCTGAAGTTTGTCTTGATAAAAATCCAAAAAAGCAAAATGAATTGGGTCAAAATCCCACCACTCTTCTTATTTACATCAACAAAGTCTAATGATAAGAATACAGCACCGTGATCAAAATTAAACTAATATGCATTCATGGAAGAGTAGGAAAAATTATTATTATTTTAATCGGAATAAGCTTGAATAGAGGTTTTATGAATAGGCAGCACGTACAGGCTACGTGGTGAATGTTAGTATACAGTATGTCCTGATTTCTGACACCTGCATCTTTTCTGTAAGAAAAAAAAATCGCTAATTACTGAATTTTTGCGTGAGAAAAAAAAAGGTTATTACTATTTCGGAACAAAGCCTCAATCTGGTGATGTTATTGCCTTCATCAACTGATTATAATGTAGCCTATTTATCGTCTTCAGAGTAGTCAGATTTAGGACATGATTATTCTCTGACCTCCGACAAAACCATGCTGTTCCTGAATTCGTGCATGTGTGCATGTACACACTCCTCTAAAATTAGCCAGCACTCATCTACAGCTCTCACTTTTTTTTAAACCAAATCCTCAAAAGTCTTTTAAGACCAAAAACTATAATTACAGTACTTAGAACTTCGTTTTCAGAATAAACATTAATCAGTGTCAAGTAGGGTACATTCAGTAACAGAATAAATGGGAATAGGAAAAGCAAGCATAATGCTTGCTTATTATGTAGACCAAATACTATATGACCTGTGTCAAAAGTTAAAGGAGAGGGGGAAAAAAAGACTTAACATGTTCATTACTTTTAACATCATGAATAAGTAACACCGAGTAAAATAGGTACAACAAGGATATTTAATTGGTTGTGTTATGGTGCCCCAATGCTCATCAATCCTGCGCAACAAAGGACGCATACAGAAAGAATTTCCGAACTTGATGCGCAAATTGTTTCAATTAAACATTGTTCAGACACAAGTGTGTGTGTATATAGTTTATTGAACTTTGTGATCACTAGAGGGAGCCAGCTCCAACAAATTGAGCTGCAAATGGCTCAGGTAGACTACTTTTTTAAGTTTCTAGAATTTTTAAAACTACTTAAAATTGCACACAACTTTGCAGGGTAAATCCTGATCACTTACCCTGTGTAATATCATCAAACGCACATTTTTATTCCTTTAAATCATGGGCCACAAAGCAATCTTGTAGACTATTAAGACACTTGAATTTAAACGTGAAAAACAAACAAACAAGACTTACAACGAAGTGGTTCGTCCTGAAGAAG
>JAODOE010000002.1:21698517-21709465 GCA_027576095.1 Plicofollis tonggol
TGAATATTCGTCCTGGGTCGGGGTAAACTTTGGTGCCTCTGTGGTGACTCAGCTGTATATGACTTCTGCTGTGGAGTAACATGGGCTTTATTCAGCCTCTCACTAGATGAGAAGGATGTCTCTATGACACGGTGTGGTGATGAAGGAGATACTGGAGAATACAGCACCTGAGGGGATTTGGGTGGTTGCCGAATCACACTGGACAGTGACTCGTTGTGCAGATGGTGCTGCTGGTAGCCTATGTCCAAAGGATCTGGTTTACGTCTCTCAAACTTTGAAACACCCTGTTGACGAGAGGACAGTGGATCTGCTGATCCCACAAGTTGTGTACTGCTGGAATATGGGCTTATAGTGGTAGCCACATTAATTTGTGGTACTACCACACCTTGAGAGTGAGACTCAGGGTCAGTCTGACAAGCTAAGCTTTGCCCCTTTTGGGTTCTCTCTGGACCAGATATGTAGTGTACAATCTCAACTTTGTTGGGATCTGGTAGAGTGACATGTATTGCTGGGGAGATTTTCCCTAGCTGATCTATCTCTGTTTGGCAAGAGCAATCCTGAATGGTCTGGATGGCAATACTGGAGGATGCAACTTTGGCAGCTAGAGTGGAAGCTTCAGTTTTCGGATCAGCACCTGATTCAGAGTGCCTGGAGAACCGAGAACGTCTCCGTCTGACAGGTTGTTCCCATTCTACCTTATCTTCATCATCATCTGTCTGAACACTGCAATCCACACTACGTCTAGTTCTTCTTCTTCTGGACATTAAATATCTTTCCTCTTCATCTTCGTCATCTGTTTGTACACTGCTGTCTACAATTCTAGTGGGCAGGGAAAACATTGTTACCTCTGCGTCAATAGCATCATGTAGACGAGGCATTGATCTTTGTTTCCGCATAGACCTATTATCTGCTTGCCCCTCATTATTCCTCAGACACATGTCTGAAGCAGAGTTGGGTAGAGACCTGGAAGGCACCTGAATATCGCCATGTTGCATATCTGGGGGAAAGTCTTGTGGCTGAATAATTCTGCCACTTTGGTCACATATAAGTTGGGTACTAGTTGCTGCAGCCACAGCTGCAGTCTTTTGTCTCTTTTGTTCCACAAGATGCTGCTGAAGCTGTTGCTGCAGAGATTGTATCTGGTCAAGCTGCTGTTTTTGCTGAGCAAGTTGCTCTCTCTGCATAACCAGTTGGCTTTCTCTCTCAGCTTGTTGCTGCTGTAAAACCTGCTGTTTAATGGTTTGCAACTCATGAATCTCCCGTTGCACAAGCATATGCTCTTTTTCCCGGTGCCGCTGCAATTCTACACGTTCCCTCTCAAGCTCCTCCTGTAGCCGCAGCTGCCTCAATTTTTCTAGCTCTATTCTCTCTCTCTCTAATTGTAATAACTTTTCCTGTTGACGATGCAAGCGTTCTTCTTCTATCTCCTTTTCCTGTGGAAGACCACCCAGAGTTGAGGCAGTGGCTGTAGTTGATTGTATAGGAAGTGGTGGCTGTGTTGAAACAGATTGCTGTGGAAGTTGACTGTGAGTGGGAGGATAAAGCTGCATTGGAGTTTGGAAAGGACCCTGCATTTGAAGATGGGGCTGAGAAAGGTTTAATGGCTGCTCCTGAGATTGGCTTGTGTTGGCTGGAGCTTGTGTTGGCATTGCTGTGGTTAGGCTACTCTGCACAACAGAAGGCTGGGTTAGTGCTACAGACATACCAATACCTGTAGAGCTTACTGGAAACTTTCCAAGATAGATTGGTGCATCCTGCTCTGTTGTGATTGCAACTGGGTCATTTGTGGTAGCAGAAGTTGTAACAGAAACATGAGTAGGTGTTGGAAAGCGGAAAGGTGTCTGTCCTGTGAGAGACATCCGGGGGGCAACAGGCATTCTGTTGAGGCTGGCCAGAGGCACTGGTGTCATATTTGGTGTGAGGTATGGTCTGTAAACACCTCTTAATAATGGGCGCAGTACAGAAGCTGGCTGAGTTGTTATTGGCACAGTGGATGCAATAGGTGTGTTGATAGTTGAATAGATCATACCATCAGCTGATCTAATGGCTGATGGATACATGGCTCTAAGGCTTGCTTGTCTTGCATTGATGAGACTGGTAAGAGCTTGGGAAAAGGGTTTTCCATCTGGACCATATATCAAGCTGGGTCTAAGACTCTGCTGCAAATTAATTCTGCCCGGTGGACCACCTCCTCGACTTAACTGCAACAGATCAGGATTGCTTCCATACCTATCCATTGAATTGAGGGCTGCACACATTCTACTAATCTCTTTAGCAGTAGTGGCACTATACTGGGCAAGGTTAGACTCTGGTAATCTAGAAGGGTCACAGGATGAGTATCCGTAATCTGAACTTATATTGGACAGGGAACTGTACCTGCGCATGGGGAGAGTTGGCACTACCATATTACCCTGACGAAGATCTGTGTAGGAACCATATTGAAGTCCCATTCCAATATATCCTCCTTCATAGCCATGCTTAACTGAGTTTAAATCCATTGATAATTCCACAGAAGCTTGCATATCAGCTTTAGAAGAGTAGGACTGGAGCCCTGCTTCTGCAAGGTTGGTCTCAGACAAGGATGGTTGTAACCGGCCAGGGAAAGGGAGTGTGTATGATTTCAAGGTGAAATCATGATATATTTGTTTATCTTGCTTAGACTCTGTTGCTTCATAGAGCTTTGGTGGTGCAGAAGGGGGCCTTGATGACTCAGTAACATTTGTCATCTCATCTGACAGTGGTTTTTGGGAGAATGGGCCACCCACACAGCTACTACCAAAGGGCAAGTTATAAACTACATCACAGCAAGCAACCTGATTCTCTTTCTTGATTTGCCCAGTTAGATCCCTTGCATCCTGGTTTTCCTCTGATTTGATCAAATGGGTCAGAGGTTTTCCTTGTGCAGTACTGTCCATCTGCACCATCATAAAATGAGGCTGAACAGGTGATTTACTCTTCAACTCCATAGAACTGCCAATGTTATAAATCTCAGGTGCCAGAGCTGGAGATACTGCACTAACAACAGGGGCAGTGCTTGTCTGGGTGACAATTAGGTCCTTCTTTAATAGTGGAAATTGACTGGATAGACTGAACTTTCCAAAAGAAGAAACTTGCTGCTGTTGAAGTTGGTGTTGTTGAAGTTGCTGCTCTAAAAGCTGTTGTTGATGCTGTAGTTTCTGCTGTTGCTTAAGTAACTGCTGTTGTTGAATACTAAGATCTTCCAGCTTAGCATCAATATTTGGTATAGATGGGTCAATTGGTGGTTGTTTGTTCTGTACAAGGCATACCATTGTTCCCATGCCCTGGCCCATGTCTGTTCTGTTTTGAAGGGGATCACCATAAACCACAGGATGCTTGGGTTGAGATATGAACATTGAGGCAGCAACAGTTACACTGACTGTTGTTGCTGTTGAAGCAACAACATGTGGCTGTTCCTGAGCATTCAAGTTCATTATGAGAGGCTGGATATTTGTGGAATGGTGAATTGGGCTCCCTTCTGCACTGCTTGCATATTTTCGAGACTCTGTGGCCAAAGAAGTTAAGTCCATCCCCTGATCTGTTATAATAATTGGAGATGACTTAATAGCAGTTCTTAGGTCTGCCACACTTGCACTATGTAGCTTTTGCCCTTGCTCAACTCTTGAGGTGCCAGGGACTGTGGAAATACGGCACAATGATATGTTTTCCATTGAAAGTGATCCACGAGCATAAGAGCTAGCACCAGTCACCATGCTTGTACCAACATTAACTCTTTCAACTTTATGGGTCCTGTGGAAGCAATACAGAGGTGACTGCTGGTGTGGTGGTGTGTCAGGAGGGCTTACAGGTGGTGAATAAGCATCAAATGATGAGGAGTGGCTAAACTTTGTTGGGGAAGATAAAGGGGAGGTGGCAGTGTTAACTGTAACTGGCTTTGGAGGGCTAGTTGGCTCTGATCCAATTGTTATTACCATAAAGGTGGCATCCTGAGAGGACTGCTGTCTAAACAGTCTTGGTGAGATAGTTCTATGAGGTGTTTGAGTGGCCTGTGCCATAATAGGAGATGTAGGGCCAGAACCTTCAGATGGTGCTATCACTGGGGGACTGAAAGTCTGAGTTGAAAATTCAGCTGTTTTCCTGGAAGGAGATCGGGCTGGTATATGAGTTGACGGTGAAGTAGGTGAAAGTGGTGGACTCCCTTTGTAGTATGCATGGACATTATGAGAACGTAATTCAGTTACCGACTCTAGTTGTGTTGCACTATCTCTTATTTGAACTCTGTCTGAGGCTCTTCTTCCCTCCCGCTGATTATAAGCCTGAGTGATTTCAGCTATTTTGTTGGACACACTTGAATTACTGGACGAGGTTGTGATGGGGCTGCTTATATGTCGGGTATACAGTGTGGACTGCTGTGAAGTCACTATTTGACTAGTAGTGGTTTGTGAGACATGAACAGCATCCCTGGCATATATTCCATATGCAGTGATAGTAGTGGCAGCAGTTGAGGGTATGATGGCATTTTTGCCAGCATGACTTCTAATTCGATCTTTATGCCCATCCTTGGAGAAGTGTTGAGTTACTCTGACATCAGGTATTCGGCCTCCTGTTCCAGTTTCTGAAAATGATACTGGGGCTGAGAGTTGTGTTGGGCTTGTACCAGGGGTGAGGAGGGCATTGCTCTGCTCCAGGAGTTTAGCAAAAGCTGATCCTGTGTCTAGCAGTTGTTTATCTGCATAAGACACATCCATTTCCACTTGATCATCCAACTGCTTGGTAATGTTTTGTGAAGTCTGACGTATTTCCTCATAGATATCACTTGCCTCCTCATTCTCATAGATTGTATCATATTGGTCAATATAGTCATATTCATCTTCATATTGCTGTCCATTTATTTTATCATCTTCTTGATAGGCACTTGTGCTATACAGTTGTGTTGACTGCTGTTGCTGCTGCTTTTGTTGTTTCTGTAACATCTCTGCTTTCTTCATCATTTCTTCATAAACTTCCTCTGCACTCTTTAGAGGCTTTCCACTTGAGGAGGTAGTTGTAATAGTAGAACAGGATGTAGGCTCTGGCTTTTCAGTAGGTGAATACAGTAACATGAATGTAGGCAGATTGTACTCACTGCCAGACTTGTAGAGTTTAGATGACATTTCAAACCCTTCAGCCTCAGAATCAACTGAAGGTGAGTATTCTGAACAGGAAGAGCGATGAAGTTCCTCCATTTCAGCAGCTTGTCTCAGCTCCTCTGTTGGGGATGCATCTTCAATGGGGGATAGGTTGCTTGGAGGAGTCTTGGACCGTTCCCTTCGTCTCTGTGCCCTCAGCTCTTCTTTATCTCGTTTAGTTTTTCTGGCAGTACTTCGGATTCTTTGCTGCTCCACTTCTCGCATTTTTTCTTGTTCTCTTAGGAGTTCCTCTTCCTCTCTGAGCTCATCTTCCTCTGAGGAGTCTTCAATGGTGGGAAGGAGGGGGCCATGAGACCGGTGTCTGGCTTTTCTCTGTTGCTTGGCCTCTTCTAGACGTTGTCTCCTGCTGGGACTGCTATCACTGTCATCCTCCATGGAGGATAAAGAAGGAGGAGATGTTCCTGAGTTGTAGCTGGAAGTTGTAGGAGGGAGAGTAGAGGAATACTCCCCCCTTGATCGTTCCTCTGGGGAACCTGTAAGGCTTTCCATTTCAAGTTCAGGCTCTCTATCCAGACTCAAGTCATTTTCATTGCTTAGTTCCATTTCTCGGCTGTAACTGTTGGTGTTGTTCAGTTCTATAGTCTTGAATCTCCGTAAGCCCCCTTGTGATCCAAGTAAGTCCTCCTCTCCTTCCTCAGCTGATCCCTTGTAGATTTCACAGGTAGTTTTGCTCTCCTCTTCAAAGCTGCTTGAATGGTGAGTGAGACGGCGCTTTTCTTTCCCTGAGTCACTTATGTGCTTATGTATTTTTTTTGGCTTTTGGTAACCATACCCTTCATCATCTTCCTCTTCCTCTTCTTCTTCCTCTTCTTCCAACTCTTCTTCATTCTCTTCATCCTCATTTTCTTCATCTGCGCTCATCTCCATGATCTGCCTTCGCATAAACTCTTCATCAGTTATATCAGCAGATTCATGCTTTTTCTTTTTCTTTGCCTCTCCAGCAGCAGCTACTGTTCTGAGCTCTCGTGTGGCCTCCCAGTCAGTTGGGTCCTCCTCCTCTTCCATTATATCTTCTAGATCTTCATCTGAGTCATATTGCTCTGGACTAATTGATAGTGATTGGGATCTGTGCTTTCTGTCCTCAGTGTCTCTGTGGTGCCTTTCTCTACCACGCTGTTTGTCCCATGTTTTCTCTCCTTCAGAGAATACCTGTGACTCTAGTAGAGGTCGCATGGAGCTCTCCAGTTTAGTTATCTCAGAGGGACTTGGTGGCGTAAGGTTCCCAGACATACTCTTCTCACTTAACTTAATTTCTTCTTCATGGATAAGGCCAGTAATTTCACTGTGTGAGCTTGATATCCCATCTGAGGAGTAGCCTGTATCACTCAGGCTCTGTGGACTCCGTGATAGGTCATGGGTGCTGTTTGTTTTGCTTGTCTCCTAAGGAACACCAGAAAATATAAAATGGAAATTAGTCTATTTTAGACAATACTTGCATGCCTATCTGAGAACTCATTTTTAGAGTTGACAAGTAATGTTTGATTCTAATTTAGACTACCATTGATTTAAGTTCCTCTTTTACTTCTTTTTAATCTGCCTGCAGAGTCATTTTCATGCTATAGCTCTTGTAGTATATTTTAGGAGTGAACACGAGGAAGTAGCTTTATCTCAGTCTCTTTAAATGTCAGCATTGTTTTCAGACAAAAATAACACATTCACAAATAAAACAAATATTTGAAATGTTAAGAATTATTTTAAAAGTTTAAAATTTAACTATAATTAAATTTATAATTAATTATATCAAGGATGTAGATCAGAGCTAGATTTAAGATTTAAGTCATCTCATTTTAGACATTGGACTTCATCTTCATGCATGTGCAAAATAAATTTGCTGGTGAATTTGCCGAACTATTGCTGGTTAATGCACATGTAAAATGAATATGCCAGTAAATTCATAATGAATCAGTTCATCAGTTTAATCTCTGGTGTATCTGTATGCTCAAACTTACATCTGATCAAAGTGCATGTAAATTTGAGTGCAATAAACCCTTGACTTGCAGTTAAATAATCAAACATATAATCAATAATTATTGCCTTTCAATAAGTACATAGTTTGAACAATAACATAAAATGTTAATAATAATTAACACACATATTAATAATAACACAAAATGTTAATAATTACAAATACATAAAGAAAAACCACAAACTAAAGTATAGGTACTTTATCAGCTTTATCAGTTCTTTATTTGAGTAATAGGCACCTATCATACAAGATGCACCACAACATGGGCAGACATGTTAATCAGCACCTGGATATCACTGCATATTATTTGAGGTTACTGTTATTGTGAGGTTATTGCTGTTTCTGCACATCTAGAATAACTGTAGTCTGTTGAATGCTTACCTTCCATTAGCTCATTGCTGTAACACTTGCATGTTTCACATAAGATAAATCTATATGAGGATAAACTAGGGTGTGTCATAAGCACATATGATTAGTGACTGAAAATCTGCATCCTTGCAGTTGAATCATTATTTGCTCTAAAATCACAGCCGTTTTAATATCATACAACAGTTTTATTAATCAGCCACAGATTTGTTCAAACATTATTCTGGGCACTAAAATTTGTGCTTGTTCTTAAAAAAATAAAATAACTTAAAAATAAATAAATTAATAATAATAAAAACCCCTCCTATTTGCAATTGCACTCAGCTGTGCCAGGTTACCATTGGTGACAAAAGTCAGGACAATACCAATAATAAATAATGCTGCAATGTTAAGTCTTATTTTGCATATTCTTGAACATATATAAGGCCTTTTCAAGATTTTTTTAAAAGGCTGAGAATTCTGAAAGCTTTGCTCCATTAAATAATGCTCTGAAATACAGAATTACCTCATAGTATCTGGATCGTTGAGAGTCCCTTTTCTCATCCTTAACTGTGGTGGTCACAGCAGGTTCTGTTGTTCCTTTCTTATATGTAAGTTTAGTTTCCTCAGTGACAGCAGAAACATGCTCAGGCTCATTGATCAATTTTGGCATGGTCTTGTCCTTCCTCTGTGGTTCATGGACAGATTTAGTTGTGGTGGGAGTTGAAGAGGACTGTGAGAAGGGTTTTGTGTCTCCTGCCAGTTTGATTACATTTGCAGCAACAGGAGCAGCTCCATCAGCTGCTGGAGTTTTCTCCTGTCGCAGCATTGCATTGGGCCCTTCCTGTTGATTTGCGGATTCTTTCTGAGATGTTTGCTGTGGAGCAGGTTGCTGACCGGCCAGGACATGGTGGCGGGGTGAGCTCACTTGTTGGTGTTTTGGAGATGGATAAGGAAGAGGGGAGTCATCAAGTCCACCAGACATTAATCTTTGGGTCTGACAGTTAAGACAGAGCCATTCTTTTTTCTGAAAAATAAATAAATAAACTAATGAATCATTTTGTACTTGGAAGCAGTGGTGTTAAATTACATTAGGATGCTGAAAATGATTTAAAACAGATTAAATAAACAAACAAATAAATAAAGTTCAATGCATTTTTGTCTGGAAACAGAAAGGAAAATAAAACAATGGCCTATGTTCTTAGTGAGAAGGTACAACATTTATTATTACAAATCAAATCAGAATGTAAGGCCAGGTGAAGAAGAAGGAGGGGGAAAATTCCAGACAGAAAGGCAGGTCTGTTTTTCGCTACGATTAACACTTTACAAGACAGTTTCCTTAAATAATGCTTAAGTATTTACTAACTAACCAGTAAGTAATCAAATTTTTACCATGGTTTTCAATAATCACTAATCACTATAATAATTACTATGATAACAAAAATGTAATGACTTGTTAAATAATACCTGATACAATTATTCCCCATTATTCTTTGTGCCCCTACAAGCAAAATGATAAATCAATGGTCTTACCCTTACTAACTTCTAACTAGCATCCAAAATTGGATAACAAGTCATTACTGCTTTGTCAGCATAGTAGAAGTGACTAGCCCAATTAATTTAGTTACCACAGTTGTTCATGTTGAATCCTGCATCAGCCAAATAAACAAATGTACTGGGTTGTGTGTCATTTTATAAATATTAACATATTACTGTATTTTTACTGTAAATATGTTTTACAGTTGTTTACTGTAAATTCTGCAGTACTTTACTGGAACCCATGTTGCAATGGACAGAAGCATAACTACGCACATCAATCAAGTGTGAAGCAATAACATAATTAAAGTGGAGTTATAAGAGTTACCACATGTACATTCCCATTCTCTCCATTATCAGGTCTCCACAAAACTGGAATTGATAGCTTAATTGGTGAATATTATATCGCTTCCATTATCAGAACATTTTAGTTAGTAAAAACATTTTTCAGTTTTAGAATTATGTGCACTGTGTCTAACTGGAAAAAACAACAATAGACACTTATAAATAGGAACATATAAACTAATAAACTCTGAATGTCTGATATTGGAGTTTCATCAAAGTAAAAACAAACAATTAACAAGCTTTGGACAAAGTCAGTTATTTGTTCCAATATGCCTTCCAAAAATATTGCATAATCAGTCACATGCCTAGTTGCATAACTAGATGTGTGACCACCACAAATAATTTAGTTTGCTAACTAAAAACATGAAAGAAATATATACTGCTGATAATAATGTCTTCTATTTGATAGAAAATTATTTACAAAATTAGTGTGGGTATATTGTGCACCTCCTGTTAAGATGTCATGGTCTATTTCAAAAATGCTACAGGAGAGAGAGAGAGAGAGAGAGAGAGCAGTCATGGATACCTGGCACTGATGCACGTCACTTATTTAGCTAATTATAGACCACAGTGAAGGCCTTACAAAAGCGCCATCTGTGATAGTCTAAAAATGAGGGAGGGAGCGAGAGAAACAAGAAAGACATGCATTTTTCCAAACATTTACAAAGGTATGACAATGAGTTGTGTACTAGATTAATATCAGTTGAAAAACTATTTGAGGAGAGATAATCTTGACATCCTCATATTGTTGTTGCCAGGGGAAGATCAGCATTTTTGAAAGGCACAGAAACTAGGCCACAGATGTGGGTCACTGCAGGCTGTGAGAGGTGTATCTTAAACCTGTATTCCTACTTTTATCGTGTCAAATAACTGCAGCAATAGTGTATAACTAATTGAACCTATATTAAGCAACCAACAAAATCTCTTCCTGAGTTTAATTTTCCACCTGAAATGTACACAGCAATCTTTCAGGCTTGTTCCGTTCTTTGTCAGTTCTTTTTAACTGGTGGAACATGCCATTCTCACGCTTTTCTCTGCCATGCACTGTGCTTTGTTATGCATCTGGATTTTTTTTTTAAATGTCTTTGAAAAGTGGATTACTTGCAGGCCTTAGTTCTGAACTAGGACTTGGTTTGGTGGTTCACAGCAAGGTTTGATTTAAATGAATTTAATTTTAAGTACAAGGTTTAATTTTGGTATCTCATCAGTGCACATGTCAGGCATTCCACTTGCATTTAATAGGATTACACTCACACTACCACAGTATAGAAGAACTGACAGCAGAGTTGACAAAGCTAACAGAGAAAGAGAGAGAGAGAGAGAGAGAGATGGTGGAGCAGTGGGAATGCTGGCAGTGTTCCATGTAATTACAGGCTGTCACTTTGATCATTCTTTTTTTTCCCCTTCCTCCGCCTATCCTTTTAACATGAGGTCAAAGAAATATCTTGCTAACAGTGCAAAAATAAAACTGTAATAATAATAATAATGATAATAATAATGGCGGCATGGTGGTGTAGTGGTTAGTGCTGTCGCCTCACAGCAAGAAGGTCCGGGTTCGAGCCCCGTGGCCGGCGAGGGCCTTTCTGTG
>JAODOE010000002.1:21975131-21985598 GCA_027576095.1 Plicofollis tonggol
AGACACTGATACGACAGCTGAGGTTTGAATTACAGTGTGGACTACAGTCTAATATATGTTCAGACGTGCAAGCTTGGCTTTGTTCCACAAATTGTTCATTTTTATGTTAAATTAACTCATATTCAGCACTGTTAAGGTACTCCACCCAAACGGTACGTGGACACACAGATCCTCGCCCTGAGCCACTCTCAGCCCCACCTACAGTATCGATGTATTCATAGTTTTCACCTTTCCCCTCCTTTCTGACTGTTTCGTACATCACATTTGCAATTGTCTGTACACGTGCTTCTCGAGGAAATTCTTTCTGGACACTATGCCTGAGGATGCAATTGTTCTTAAGCCGTGGACATTGTTAGAATCACTGTGTGTCTGTATCACACACTGAGATCACAACAGTCTGTTGTAAGCAATAAAACAATTACACACAATTTACTTAACGTATAGTCCGATATTAACACACTGCAATCTGAATGCAGGTTTTGGTTATCAGCACCTTTGCAGGGGACAGCGACCTTCTCGACATGAACTTTGCCTCAAAAACACCGAAACGTACCTTGTGACTTCTTTCAGACAAAAGTACTCAACATGTCCACGTATTCAGTTCTACCGAAACATTTTTGCTTGTATTACATCCTGTAAATTATTTTGAAAAAGAATCTCAGTAGGCCTACTGTCATGACATTTACTCAACAGCATCAAATATTTAGTTATGTAAGCCTCGTACTAGTACAATCATTTACACCTCTGCACAGAAAACACATTTACTGTCCTCTATAGGACAGTGTTTGAGACCCCACATCCTTACAGTATCACGCCATTGTCCCTGCCACAGCAGCCTGCTTGCAGACAAACCAAACACGCGCAGCCGTGCTCTCACAAGCCTAATTCAGAGTGTGAAATGTTTTACTCCATCCTCCAGAATTTACTTCAGTGTACGTCTTTCTCATTAGCTTATTCTGCTTTTTTGTTTTTATTACTATTTTTTTTTAATACCACACGCATCATATGCATCAAAAAACGACAGGAAATGGCAGCGTTCTCAATGTGTGCATCCTGATCCAAACGCAAGCTCTATAGAGACAAAGACTTAAATACCTGACACTGTCAAATTGGTCCTTAATTAACCAGCTGCCCTCGACGTGTATAGAACAGTCCTAAGTGAATTTCAACGCAGTTATCTGTATCCAAATCCCTGTGCACGTGTTCATGACGGTCATCTGTACAGACAGATGGAAAATGAGAAGTGCAAAGTCAAAACATCATGTTTGCTGTTTACAGCTTGACAAATCTTACATTTGTGAATTTATAACGTCTCATTTCATAAATAAAACAAATAAACATAACAAATAGCCTAAATATCTGCTTATAATGTCACATTTCACATCAAAATATAAACATCACAATCTACACATCAGGCTGTAATTGTTTAATACCTATATTTAGAAACAAGTATGTACATATTACATTACATGTTGAGTGTTTCTGTACAGTCATGTTTTCATAGCATTGCTGTTTGCCATGGCAAAATTATATATAGCGTCAGAGGTTCCTGAGCCTGAAAATACTGGACGTACCTGCTCAGATCCTCATTTTTAGGTTTCTGCAGATACACAACCACAGGATGCCAAAGCCCAGCATGGCCTTTCTGATACAAAGAAGACAAAACACATATAAAGGAACAATTAAACACAGATATCAACACCAGCAAATAATAGACAATTATGTTATATTATTCCAGATATTTTTTCCAGCTACAAACAAACTCAGACATATATGCACACACATACACACCACACAGAGACAGATACATAGGTATTCACACACACACACACACACACACACACACACACACACACACACACCTTGTATTTCCTACTATATGATGTTTTAAGATTTTAACTACTCAGTGGTGATTCTGTGTTTAACATACTAAGTGCTTTTACAACGATACCAATCAGTGGTGAAGAAACACAAGATGGTCACACACAAGATTCTCTAAACATTTGAACTCATAAATTGTTCCAAGGCTCAGCTTAATGGAACCTAGTATCAGAAAACCTCCTAAGTATAACATCATAAACTCAGACTAAGTAATACAACATAATTTCTCCATGATCTTAGAAAAATATTTGGAGCAAGCTACTGCAGTTGTGTGTGTGTCATGCCCATAAAATATTGGAATGAGAGAATACCAACTTTCTAAACTGGCTTTCAAAGGTACATTCCACAGTCTGACCTATGGACCCTTGTAACACAGAGACTGGCATGATAACTGTGGCCAGTGAAACAGAAATCCTAACACATTCTGAAGCTCTAAACAGCAATATTGAGGTATCAAATAATCCTACAACTCTAGGCTACATACTTTAATTCCTAACAAATCACAAATTCACCAGCATACATTACCCCATAGAATGGAGGTGGAGGATAAGTAGAACATACAAGGTTTGGTTGACAAATATTTAACTTCACATACCTTGCTACAGTGTCCAGCTTTGTGGCTCCAAAGGAAGTAGGTTACTCTCGGGAGCAACATCTAATTTCTGATGTCATCTAAAACCTGATTGCTTGAAATTAATTTATGGGAATACAGACTGTCCCAAGTCTCCCCCACTCTAAGTCTCCCTGCTCCCCCCTATATAGTAGTATATTACCAGATAGCTCCAGATAGTATATTATACTATATATAGTATATTCTTGTTTGCCTCTTATCACTCTAAAACACACCCTGGATTTGGAGAAGAGTATAAAAAGTTATATGCTAATAGCTGTCACTGTAAGACTTGTCCAGTGTTAATTACCTTGCTTTTTGGATCTTTTTGCAATGTTAGATTTGTTAAAGTCAGTAATGTTCACTTACTGCTTCAAGATGTTGGCTGTCATGAGCCGAACGTGTGCAGTTGCTTTCATTTTTCGTAGAATTTTACCCACGGAACAAAACCTCAATACCTTGATTATGGGACCACCATGGAATAAGATTATACATTTCTGATCAAGCTATCTTGAATCTTGACAGTCATCACCCTGTACGAATTCTAAATCATACAATGTTGACAGGTTTTTTTTTTTGGATAGTCTACCTGGTTACTCAATTGATAAGTATGGTGGTGATTACTACTGATAACAAGCATAGTGGGCATGAGGAGTGTTATTGTTCTTATTTTATTTAGTGTGGGTGTATGCATACATTATACTAATACCCTCATTATGTCTACAGAGTCTAGTTTTGTCAACTTTACTGTCAACTTTTTAATTTTCTTTTCCTATTTTTCTCATGGATTTTTTTTTACCTAGTGCACCCTTGCGCTCAGATAGTCAATTAATTGATGCCACAGGGCCCACCTGTAGCTTTAATAAGCTTGGCCTTTTTTTGTTTTTCATTAGTCACTGAAGATGGCTTAGTGCTGAAATGCTTCCATCTTTTTATATACATCCAGTAAATTAACAAGACAGAGTATGCACTTATGTCATGTGAATGCTGGAGATGTTGGATATAAGTGCAGAATATCTTTTAATGATAGTAAACAGATAATTAAGCAGAATACCAAAAACAAGAATCAAGAGCACAAACTAGAGTAAACATGGGAGCAAACAAAAGGAGCATAAACAGCATTAAACAAAGTTAAACACAACAAAGGCTTGACAATGAACTGGACGGAAACCATAGCTTAAATAGGGTCTCCATTCATGCTCAAACTGAGTTCAGGTGTGTGTGACTGAGTGCAGTTGTTACTGGAAAGTGTAGTCAGGGTGTGAAAACCCAGAAGCACGGTCTTATTGGTGCTGATGTGACAGCTTAAGGGTGCATTTTTTCTTTATGATTGAAGTTGTTCTTAATTCACACCCAAAGACCCAGTTTAATTCGAGTTGAGCATGCCTGCTCCTTCAGTAATCATGGAGTCCCAAAGTACTTGGAGCAGCCAAAAACCAAAGGGAAAAAAGGTTTAAAAAAAAGAAAGGAAGAGAAATAAATACTCAGCCTATTTTAAAAAAAAGGGGGGGACTTTTTTAAATCAGTAGAGAAAGTAAGACACTGAAAAAAGATGAAGAGAAAAATCAAGAGAAAATGAGACAGACATTTGAAAAAGACAGTGCCCCACACCTTCATGGAGCCAGAAAGACACAGCCCAACACAGATAGTGCACTACCCCCATATTTAGAGAGTCAAATTCCAGAAGGACAGTATCCTGTGGTGAAGGTAGAGGGAGACATACAGATAAAAAGGGAAATAGAAGTAGAAGAAAAGGAGCAGGAAGTTGAAGAACAGATAGAAAGACCACAACATACTTCAAAGCAGGAAAAGAAAGAACATGAGTGCTCTATAGGAACAATAATAGATTGTTATAAAGATGTGAAAGAAGCTCCCAAAGGTGTAGAAAAGAAAATGGGAGAAAGCAAAACATATTGGGAGGCAAAGATGAAAGAAAAAGAAGCACAGTATCAAGCAGAAATTGACAAAACTATGCAAGAGTTAGATAAGACAATAAGTGTTCTTAAAGAATGCTTAGGGGAAGAAGAAGAACCTGACAGAGAGGAGGAAATAGAAGAGACAGAGGAGTTACAAAGACAGCCAGTTGAGTATTGGGTAGAATTTGAACAAGTAAAAGCTCAACCTGTGAGAAGAAATTTGAGAGATAGACCTAAAATAAAACCACCCCAAAAACTGTGCGCCCATAAATCTGGACAGTTTTCAATTTTAGTTAAAGGAAGACAGACAGCGTAAATTCCATGGCAAACACAAAACCTTGAGGGTTTGCTGGGGTCCTTACCTAGCATACATGAAGGGGCCAACAAGTAGATAAGGGAATTTGAAGAAAAGACAGTAGGAAAGATGCTGGCAATTAGTGATGTGAAGGCGGTTTTGGCCAGAGTGATTGGTCAATCAGCTATGGAAGAAACGCTGCTGGTTCAGGTGGAAGGTAGGCCAACACCTATGATGGTTGACACTGGAGCAACTTACACTTGCGTAAGTCCAAATTATGCCTGACATCTCCCTAAGTCTGGTAAATTTGCTAAGACAATAGGATTCTCGGGACAAACTTAACTAATTCCAATGACAGTTCCAGTAAGTCTAAACGCAAATAACAAAACAAAAATTCCAATCTTAGTTTCAGAACACACCCCAGTAAATTTGTTAGGAGGAGATGCATAGTGCAAATTGGGGCTCCAAATTTGATGTACTTCTGATGGTGTGTATGTGGATGAATTAGGAGTAAATAGATGAGTTTGTTAGCAGGGAATGCTAATGTCTATTGTTTAGGTAAAATAGAAGAATCAATTTAGAAAACAATAGACAAATGGGGAAAATTCATTCAAGTTCAATATCCAGAGGCACAGCAGCCTCATTTACAGTACCACTGTACTTTGATTTTTGATGATAAACAGGATCCCAAATTGGAGGAAAAGTGACAGAGGACAACAGATGGTGGAGAACTGAAACTCATTTCTCAGTACATTGTGATAGAAAAAGAAGAAACTGCTTTACAGGTAGACAATAATTATTTCATTCAGGAGTGTCATACATGGAGCAAAACCACATGGTTGTAAATTACTTGTAAATGAAGGTTATGAGGCTAAAGATTTGGGGTATATGGTTAAAAGAGCAGATACTGTTGATTGGAACAAAACAGAAAACCCATTGATTTTCCATGCTTCTGGCAGTTCTATGATTAAAAAAATACTTTGCACAATGGTAATAATAGCAAGACCTCAAGAGATAATTGTGAGAGGAGACAGAAAAGCTAGTGAAACAGCTAGTTCAGATGACAGAGCAGGAAAACACATTGAGACAGCAAATGCTAGAACAGATACCAGATGTATTATGATCAAAACATAACACATAGGTAGGGTTAGTGAAATCTGCTAGCCCAATCAGGATAGAGCTAAAATCTAATGTTAGATTGCCTAGAAAAGCTCAATATCCTATAAAAACAGAAAAAGTAAAAGGGATTGAAAGAAAAATACAGAGTCTAGTCACAGCAGGAGTACTGGTAGAAATATACAGTCCCTGTAACACACCTATTCTTCCAGTCCAAAAGGCTGTTAAGTCAAAATGGAGGTTAGTACATAAGTGCCATGCAGTTAATGAAGCAATAAAAGATTGGCCAGCTGAAGTGCTAAACCCTCACACACTACTTGCAAATGTTCCACCTAGTGCTAAGTATTTTACAGTTATAGATCTTTGTTCAGATTTTTTCAGTGTAACATTGGCTGAGGAATCTAGGTATCTCTTTGCATTCACATATCATGGGAAACAGTACACTTGCACTAGAATGCAGCAAGGGTTTAAGCATTCTCCTCACATGTTCAATAAAGTGTTAAAACAGGATTTAAAGGAATTGGATTTGAAACATGTTATCCTTCGATATGTGGATGACATTCTGATTTGTTCTCCTACCTAGGAACGGTGTCATAAGGACTCAATGGCAGTGCTGCTAAAATTGGTGCAGGGAGGACACAAGGTGTCCCAGTCTAAGATGCAATATTGTCAGCCTCAGGTAGAGCATTTGGGATGATTAATGGTACATTTGATGCAAGCAAATGCTCCCTCCCAGTTAGCAGGTTTTAGTAAAGTATCAGCCTATGGCAGTAGGGCAAATGATGACCTTTTTAGGGATGACTGGTTTTAGTTCAGACCAGATAGAAGACTATGCATTAAAAACAGCTCCTCTCAGACAAATGATGACTGAAGCAGGTATAAAGATTTAAGTGCACCATTAAGATGGACATCAGATGCCTTAGTAGCTTTTGAGACTCTAAAGCAAGAATTACAAACAGCTCCAGTTTTAGTAACACTTGACTACACTAAGCCTTTTCACCTGTATGCAGCTAACAGACATGACAAGCATCAGCTGTGTTAATGCAAGAGACTTGTAGTGGTAGAAAGAAGCAACCTATAGCATATTACAGCACTAACTTGGACAGTGTAGCCCAGGGATGGCTGCCCTGTTACCAAGGTTTGGGAGCAGTCCATTATGCACATGAAAAAGCATCCGTCTTGACTATGGGATATCTGGTCATTATCTACTTGCATCACAAAATTTGAAATACTTGAAAACAGCAGGTTTGTCCTCACACAGGCAAGGGCTTTGCAATATCTAAGTTTACTAACTTATCCAGATATAACTCTGAAGAGATGCACAACAGTTATGGATCCTGATGTACAGATCACATGGGTAATCATGCAGGTTATGACATAGTTGAGAAAAGACAAGATGGACCTTTTCCAGTGATAAAAGCTGAACAGTGTCAGCACAGTTAGCTGAGTTGAAAGTTCTAACAGAAGACTGGAAGTTAGCACAAGGTAAAGCAAGAGAAATATACACAGATTCAGCCTATGCTCATGGTGTGTCACCTTTTTGGAGCAGTTTGGAAACAAGGGGGTTTTAAGAAAACAGATGGTTCCCCAATTCAGCATTTAGGTCAAATACTAATGTCAGCCATGATGATGCCTGCTAAACTAGCAATTGTCAAATGCCAGGTGCATAAGAAACAGAATAACTTTTTATTGAAGGCAATAATGCAGCAGATGAGGCAGCAAGACAGGTCTCAAAATGTCAAACAGCTATACTCATGCCATTGATTTCTGTTGAGCCCATCACCACCTTGGAAGACATAGCTACAATGCAACATCATGCTGCCCCTTATGAGAAATCATTATGGAAACAAAGGGGGGGGGGGAGATTGAGATAATAATGAGATTTGGAGATCCCTTGATGGTTTAATCATTGTATCAGTATCTCTCCTCACGATCTTAATAACGCATGCACATGGTCTACACCATTGTGCAAGGGGGGAGGAAGGACAATTAAATGGCAAGGTTATTGGTCACCATACCGTCAGGCTATGGTAGATGAGGCATTAAGTAGATGTGAACTTTGTGCTCAAAACAATGTTAGGAAAGGAATCACAACTTCATTAGGTCACATACCAGTGCCATAATGATGATTTAGGCATTTAGTAATAGATTGTGTGGACATGATCAAGACAGTTCAGGGGAAAAGGTATATGCTAGTAGTAATAGATAGGTTAAGCAGATGGGTAAAAGCTGTGGCATCAAAAGATCAAGGTGACCTCAAGGAAATTGAATTGAATGCAACTGGACTTGATTTTTAGTCTTTGAAGACATTTCACTGCTCATCCAAGAGGTTTCTTCAGTTCACTTCATCAGCTTGTCTGACTACACTGGGCTAGTCTGACCAGCTGGTGTAAATACCAAGATAATTAACCTCTGTGGAGTCATTATCAAGGCCACTGATGCCATTGTTTCTTTAGTGCTCCAGGGTGTGATAAAGTCTTTGGAGTCAACATTGTTCATGTTCCATTCTGTTGTAAAGACAGTTGTTTGGGGTCATTGGAGTTGGTGGAGTCACATGAGGCCATTTGTGAACAGCTGTTGTTCTTGGAGGCTAAGGTGTGAAATCTCTTGGGTAGGGATGAAAGGACAGCATTGTAAGTGGGAGATGTAAGTGGTGTTGCAGACCTCTGTTGAGGGATGGTTTCTCCAATTTCACATAGATGGCTTCCTTTACTCCTCTTTCAAACCATCTGTCTTCCTTGTTCAAAATGTGTATATTGCTATCCTCAAAGGAGTGTGCCTTCTCCTTTAGGTGTAAATAGACAGCAGAGTCTTGGCCTGAAGAGTTGGCCCTCCTGTGTTGGGCCATATGTTTGTTTAGTGGTTGTTTGGTTTCACCAACATACAGGTCCAAGCATTCTATGCTGCATTGGATAGCATACACCAGGTTGCTGTTCTAGGTGTGTGGTGCATGGTCTTTGGGGTGTACTAGTCTTTGTCTGAGTGTATTACTGAGTTTGAAAAATATAGGGATGCAGTGCTTGTTAAAGATCCTCCTGAGTTTCTCAGATATCCCAAACACATACGGGATAACTCTGCTCTTGCACTTGTTATGCTTCTCCTCATCATCCACAGTGTTGGTGTTCTTTCTAGAATGTGTTGCCATTTTCACAAAGGTCCAGTTGGTGTAACCACAGGTTTTAAGGGCCTCCATCAGGTGTTTGTGCTGTTCCTCTTGGGCCTGAATGCTGGTGGGTATGTTACCAACCCTGTGTTGTAGGGTTCTGATAATACCTAGCTTGTGTTCCAGGAGGTGGTGTGAGTCAAAAAGTAGGTATTGGTCTGTGAGTGTGGGTTTCCTGTATATCCCAATGTGGAGTCCCCTAAGATTTCACAGACAAGATCAAGGTGCTGAAACAGGAATTACATTTTTGACTAGAAAAGTGATCCCTAGGTTTGGCATTCCAACAGAAATAATTTCAGACAATGGATCAGCATTCATTCAAAAAGTGGTGAAATCAGTGTTGCAACATTTGAGAATTAAGCAGAGTTTAGGTTGTGTGTACCATCTCCAGTCACAAGGAATGGTGGAAAAAGTAAATGGAACTCTTAAAGCCAAGCTGAAGAAGATCTGTGCCAGTACCAAACTGAACTGGGTGGATGTACTACTGTTGGCACTTATTAGTTATCATATCAAGCAAACAGAAACACACGCCTAACCCCACATAAAATGCTTACTGGGTGACCTATGCCAGTTCCACATTTGAGAGGACCTTACAAAGGCCCACCACTTGATCAATTGCAGATGGAACTGAGAGAATATATGAGACAATTAACTACTATACACAAAGCTATATATTGCCAGGAACAAAGCAGAACACCAGTAACAGAGGTGGAGCCAGAAAATCCAGTTGTGCCTGGTGACAAAGTGTACCTCAGAGTCTTCAGAAGAAAGTGGAATGAGCCAAGAAGGGAAGGTCCCTATGTGGTAGTAAGAGTAACTCCAACAGCCATCCAGGCACAGGGAAGCACCACATGGTACCATCTTTATTATTGTACTAGAGTTCCTAGACAGGCCTTACCAAGAGACCAGCCTGAAGATGAAGGAAAAAGTGAAAATACAGCAGGTGAAGCTGATGAGGAGAGACCTTCAGATTCCAGAGATGAAGAGACCTCTGGAGTTCTCCCTGGTGAACAACAAGAGAGACTCCTCAGAGAACCAGAACCAGAAGAACTATGTGAAGACCCAGATGAGGGTAACTCAGACACCAAGGAATCTGACACAAGACCAGGTGAGCACAGTGATATGCCTAGGAGGATGGATTACAGCCTGCCTGATCACACTAGCATGCCTAGCAATTGCACACATGCTAGAGATGGACCAACTGTAGCTACTACAGGTGAACCCAGAGAAGAACCAGAATTCTCCACAATTGATTTCTCAGCCCTCGACTGGACAATACAACCATAACTTTGTTGATGAGGAAACAAAGAGACAAAATAGGGAGCAAAGGAAACGACTCAGCGATTGTGTCATAACTTTAACTGTAATAGCAGCTAACCAAGGTGAGGTACCCTTAGGTAAGAAACTTACTGTTAGGACTGGGACTGTTTTGGCCTCTAGAGGCCACTGTTATTTCCTGTTTTTGTCATGTTTGTTTTGGCCTCTA
>JAODOE010000002.1:22470989-22481180 GCA_027576095.1 Plicofollis tonggol
ATTACAGGCCTCTCTCATCTTTTTAAGTGGGAGAACTTGCACAATTGGTGACTGACTAAATACTTTTTTGCCCCACTATAGGTATTGTCAGCTCTTGTGGGTACAAGCATTAAGACGCTACTATTTTTGCTACTGCTACTACCTGTGCATCCCCATGCAGCTTTTCCAGATTTTAGATGGTTAACATCAGCCTTGCCAATGGTGTGAATGTAGTTGTCATCTCTGAGCATGTTTCAGGGCAATACTAAGGTGAGTCCTGTTGTCAGGACTATTGGCAGATTATTCAGGTAACTGTCCAGGTATGTAACTGTGGTTCCATTAACCATGTATAACCACCATAAATAACTGTCACATTAACATTCTTTGGCTTGCAGAGCTAATCCTAATTGAAACATTTCATTAGTAAGGTAAAATATACAGATTTGATTTGGATACAGCACCATCAGCAATGCATTTTGCATTCTCTTAAAACTTCAGTAGGGCCACAACAGGTAAACACTCAGTGGTATACAGTACCTAGTCACAGCACAGACAATTGCATCGTTTTCTAATTAAAATGCAATAAAAAAAATCATGAAATATGTCTGGTTATCAATATATAGTGAAGCTGTTAATTGAAAGAATTGTCAAATGGCAAATTATGAACATGACAAAATAAACCCAAATGAAATAAATAGCATTTTTTCTTTTGTTTTCTTTATTAGTGTAGATAAACCCTAAACTATTGTATCTACCTAAACTATCCACCAATCTACCAATAGCAGCTGACAAATTACCAAAGGAGAGCTGAAAGATCACACTGATTATTTCTCAGTTATGTCCATTGCCTGTCAGAAGTTTCTCCCTCTGTTCTGTTCTTATAAAACTGCCAGTTTATTGACAAAGTATTTTATTAAAGATTATTTGATTATTAAAATGCAAAATGACTTACTGATAAAATGATTTGTAATGTAAATATATGGTCGAACAGCTAATTTAACTTTTTTTTTGTGGGCTTTTTGACTGGTATTTATGATCACTGGTATTTTCCTCCACAGTTGCTCCTGGGGAAAAATTAAACTCTTTCCTTGACATGGACAAAAACCCTGTGTTTGGCAATGAATGATCCTGCACAGTCTGCTTATACAAATCATGTGAGTTTGCATAAATGCCTCTCAAGTTATCAGAGATATTAATCACTAATGTACTGTGATTAATAATGTTTGTAAGACTTACTATTAATATTTAACTAATATCAAAATTCAAAATGTAAGTGGCTGTAAACTGGTAGGGGCTGTTATAGGATTAAGTATGCTGTATTTCCCAGAATGCAATACAATTGTTCCTTTGTTTAAATGAAAAGGTCTTAAGCCCAGTGCACATGGGTGATTTTTCTGTCGCAAGCGTATTGTGATTTTTGGACGCAAGTTTCCCCTCTCGGATAGCTGCGTGTATGCATTATCTGCAACCAGTTGGTGATTTGGGGAGGGAGATGCAAGTCACGTGGAAATCACATGACTACTTCATGGGCAGGGATTGGCTTAGCCTTTGGAGGCAATCGCTTTGCTATCACAAAGACACACACACACAGCTATCTCTGCAACAAGTCAGCAACTGGTGATTTTTTGTTGCAGAATATCAAGCATGTTTGATACCTGCGATCTGTTGCAAGCAACAAAAAAATCGCTGTCACAAATATCTGCACACAAAGCAATTTTTCGCTTGTGTCAAAATGGCCTGTGTGCGCCAGGCTTTAAAGAGTCAAAATAATAAACTGATAATAAGCAAACAGTTGATAAATGCTGCATCATAGTCTACCCTTCCAATTCAGCTAGTTTTCTTGTTGGCGAGTTCTCTTTCAGATCAGTACAATGGAACTGTTAGGGTATCAGTGTCTTTTAGTTTTTGGTAACTAAAACTTAGCAAAAAAAAGGGGTTGTTTATATAATTAATGGTTTGAGATTTCTGAAAGTGTTCTACATTTTCTGAAAGGAAAACTTTCTTGTCATATTTCAGAAAGAAATTTTCAGGGGCAAACTGAAGAACACTTCTATAACTTTTATGGGTCTTGGGAAAATGAGCAACTGTGAGACAGGCTTGTGACAACTTGGGGTAAGGTTATTGCAACCCCAATTTCAAAAAAAGTTGTGTCAGCAGGTAGTACTGGAGGGTGAAGACTTCCCATTTGATGGCCAGACACTCCTTCTTGATCATGCTGTATTTACTGTCCTGAGCTTGTGGCTGATGTACAGTAGGGGGTGATCCTCCCCCTCCACCACCTGCTATGAAACGGCCCTGAGCCCTCTATCTGATACATCAGTCTGTAAGAGAAAAGGGAGAGAAAAGTCTCCAGCAACAACAGGTGATGTAGGAGCTCTTAAAGGGTTTCCAAATCACCACCCAGGAGCTTTTGCAGCAGTGAGCCAGAGCCTCTCCTCTTTTGGGATGCCTCCTTGACTCCCACCCAGAGGCCCTCCATCTGCTCCACAAACTCACCCCTGCAGACAATGTAGAAGCCTACTTATACATGTTTGTGCAGATGGCATATAGACAGGGCTGGCCTGAAGAGGAGTGGGCCCTGCTTTTGGCTTTCCTTCTCACTGGAGAAACCCCACTGGCCTACTTCAGCCTTCTGTTGGCCTTGGTAGAAGATTACTCACTCCTAAAAGAGCAGATCCTGGGGCACTGTGGGTTCTCCATCTGCCAGTCCATGACGGAGCTCCACCACTGGGTGTACCAGGCTGACATCAACCCTCGCAACCAGATTGGCATGCTGTTGAGGACCACAAAGAGCTGGCTACAGTTTGAGCAGAACTCAGCAATACCAGTCACAGGGGGAGGGACTGGCACACATGGACTGGTCACCATGGAATGATTCCTCCAGGCAGAGTGCAGAAGAGTGCATGGCTGTCAGGATGAGGGCCCCCCCAGACCCCCACTGAACTGATGGGAGCCCTTGAGTGCACCCTTGTGACCTTAAACATCAGTAAACAAGACTTGGCCAGACCAAAGCTGGGGCCTGCTGGGCCCCCTCCCCCACCTCTTAGGCTAAGAAGGTACCCAATGACAGCCCCTGCACACCCTCCCTCACCTGTTGACGAGCCCATGCCCACCGCACCTGAGCATGTACCCCCTGCTCCAGTCTGGAAACCATGGCTCGCTGGCTGCATTGTCCACTCACCGACCAGTCCTCATCTACCAAATGCCCCTGTGTAGGTACAGGGATGGCCAGTACAAGCCCTCCTGGTCTTGGGCAGTACTATCACACTGGTCAAGCTCTCTGTCCTGCCTGTGGATCCAAGGTGCCACAGTACTGTCAAGGTTACCTGCGTGCATGGGTACACATGAGAGGTGGCCACTGCTCACATCACAATTGGTGATGAGCAAGATGAGTGGAAGTGAGTTGTTGGTGTGGTTCTTGACCTGCCTGTTCCTCTCTTTCTAGGACAAGATTGGCCTGGGTTCCTGAAGGAGCTGCCTGCTACCAGAAGGACGAGGTGATGATAAACACCCCAGAGGCTAGTGGACTGCACCCCGCTGCTCTGAGATGTGTGCCTGGCTGGGGAGCATGAGGATGCTGAGGCCTGTGCTGTTGAAGGTGAGTTGCACACCATCTCTAACTCACTCTCGTGTGTGTCTAAGCAGGTGACACATGAAGAAAATTTCAGGCAAGACCCGAAGCAGGAGGAACACCTCAAAAACTACTGGGGGCAGGTGCACCTAGTGGAAGGGAAGGACCAACAGCTGGGACAGCCCGTGCCCAGTTCTAACTTCCTGGTCTGCTGAGGCCTCCTGTACTACCACACAGAATGGCAAGGCCAAGAGATGGACCTGCTGGTCATCCCCCACTCTAAGGTAGACCTTGTTATGCACCTGTCACATTTCAACCCTTTGTGCAGCCACTTAGCAGGCCAGAATACCTTGGAAAAGGTCAGAGACCACTTCCTCTGGTGGGGGATGAATGTAGAAATCAAGAACTTTTGTCAATGCTGCCCCTGTTGCCAGCACACCACCCTGATGAGACATGCACTTGCCCTGCTTCTGCCTTTGCCCACCATCAACATTCCCTTCAAGAGAGTGTGCATGAATCTGGTGGGTCTCCTTTCCAAGGTGGACTGGAGTCATGAACACATTCTTGTCATCATGGACTACACCACCTGTTACCTTAAGGCAGTTCCCCTGCAGAAGTCCACCTCCAAAAAACATCGCCTGGGAACTGGTTGTGCTGTTCTCCCATGTGGGACTCCTGAAGGATCTGCTCATGGACCAAGGTACACCAGTCATCTCTAAGCTCATGTCAGATGTGTGTGGGCTGTTGTAGGTGAAGCAGAGCTACACATCTGTCTACCACCCCCAGATGGATGGTCTGGTTGAGAGGTTCAGTCAGACCCTAAAGAGGATACTGAAGCATATGGTGGATGAAGACACCTGGAACTGGGACCTCCTTCTCCCATATGTTCTGTTTGCCATCAGGGAAACTCCTCAACCCTTTATGGGCTTCGCCCGTAGAGCTCCTGTTTGGGAGAAGGCCCTGGGGCTTCCTGGAGATAGATAAAGAAGCCTGGCAAGTGCAGCCTTCACCCTTCCACACCACCATCGAACACGTGAGAGCTCCCAACCCTCAAGGCAGGACTGAATTGAGAAGGTGGCCCCCACTGTGCGCCAGCCTGTGCTCTCTACCCAGGCTGAGCAGAGCCGCCTCTACAACCATTCTGCGGAGCCCTGGGAGTTTCAGCCTGGCAACCATGTCCTTCTTCTCATCCCCACTGCCAATTGCAAGTTCCTGGCCCAGTGTCAGATCCCAGTCACTGAAGTGGAGAGACTGGGACCAGTGAACTACCACCTGCAACTGCCGGGTAAGTGAAAAACCACACAAATTTACCATGTCAATCTGTTAAAATGCTGGATCGGACCACTTCCACTGCTCTCGGCTCAGGCCTCTCTGTCCACAGAACCACTGGGGCATGCCCTGGTCCACCAGAGACAAATCCTATCCAGGCACCAGTGCCAAGAATGAGGAGAACTCTTGGATCAGTTCTTGGATGCCTTTGCAACAGAATCAGGGAGGATCCACCTGATCCAGCATGACATTAAGGCCCCCTGGGGTGGTACTCTGTTAATGCCCCAACGCATCCCAGAGGCCTGCCATTGTGTGATTGAGGATGCAGTGGCTTGAATGCTGTGCACTGACATTATCGAGGAGTCTACCAGCCCCTGGTTGAGCCCCATCATGGCAGTGACCAAGTCCAATGCAAGTCTGAGACTTTGCAATGACTTCAGGAAGCTCACTGAAGTCTCAGACTTCGATAGCTACCCTCTGCCCAGAGTGGATGACCTGGTTGACAGGTTGGGAAGAGCCCACTTCATCTCAATACTGGACCCCAAGGGCTACTAGCAGGTGGTGCTGACACCCTGGGCCCGAACAAAGACTGCCTTCACCATGGCATCAGGCCACTGGCAAGTGGCTTAGTGGTTAGCATGTCTGCCTCTCGATCGGGAGATCGTGAGTTCTACTCACTGTAGGGTCATACCAAAGACCATCATAAAAATGGTGCCTACTGCCATCTGGCAAGGCACGCTGCAATACAGATGTGAGTGGGGAGTCAAACTCTCGTGGTTACTAGCCCCCCCCCATAACCCTAGCTATGTAATATAGGCAAGAGGCCAAGGGCTATGAAATGGAGAATGGCGCTGCCAAATGTGCCATGAATAGTGTGGGAAGGACTTTGACTATAATTTTGCCTGCTGTGTTTTTGCAACTTGTTATTGTGACTCTGACTTGGGACTTTGCTATTCTTTCTGGCACTTGGATTATGTTTTTGGATTACATTACTGGATTACAATTTTGCCTGCCATTTTTTTGGGACTTGTTGCCAGGACTCTGATTGGGGACTTTGTTATTTTTTCTGGCTCCATTTTTTTTCTCCCTGGGATTATTATCCTCAGTCACTCTGCCCTCACGCCATCTTCCTGGATTTCACTGTGTTAGTGTTGGACTGTGCTGCTGCGCCTGCCACCCACCTGCCCTCCTCATGAGCTCACTCATCAGGTACGCGTCTGTTCATTCCCTGTAGTTGCATATTGGGTCCTTTCTGTTTCTGTGGCCTTTGGGTTGTGACAGAATTTATCCGCCACACTATGGACCCAGCAGACTATGATGCATTCAAATCTGCATTGGCTCAGCAGGGCTCTGTTCTCGGTTATCCTCAACAAGAGATCATAGCTGTTTGTCAGAACATATTCTCCATCACAGATACCTTACAAAGACTCACCTCACAGATGGAGAGCCTTCAGGCTTCAATCATGGACCAACCAGCGCCAGCTTTAACTAGCCAACCGGCTGCTCTGGCCTTACCTGCCCTCTGTGAGCCTTGCCTACCCGCTCTACAGTTGTATGATGGTGCACCTGGGACTTGCCATTTATTCCTCTCACAGTGTGCCATGGAACTTCAGGCATCTGCCTTCCCATCTGAGAGTCCCTGAGTAGCTTATGCCATTACACTTTTAACAGAAAAGGCATGGGAATGGGGAATAGCTGTTTGGGATGCCAGAACACCCTGCTGCTTGAGTTTCAAAGAGTTCTCTGAGGAACTGCAGAAGGTTTTGACCATTCTCGCAAGGGCAGGTAGGTAGCGAGACAGCTGATGGTGCTGAAACAAGGTGCCTGCTCTGTTCATGATTATCCCATTGAGTTCCGGACTCTTGCTGCAGCAGTTGACTGGAATGTGAGTGCCTTGTACGATACCTTCTTTCATGGATTAAATCACACCATCCTGATTGCACCTCATGATCTTCCTGACACCCTGGATGGATTGGTAGACCTGGCCAGTCAGGTGGACACACACCTTCTGCTGTGCAACCAGAGAAGGACCGGAAATGGAGCCAAAAGGCCGAACTCAGGACCATTACCCCTCCATCGGAGGGTGCCACCTCCGTTGAGTTGGAGCCCATGCAATCAGGCAGAACCTGGGTAATTCCCAAGGAAAGAAGATGCCATCAAGAAACTAGTTCTTGTTTTTATTTTGGACAGTCTGGACATTTCATCTCTCACTGCCAGTAAAAGGCTGCCTACCAGTAGATGTAGGGATATGAGTGGGCGTTTCTACAAACACTTCCCCTGCTGTTAGGTCAACATTGACTGTTGAGATTTCATTCCAGAACAAGGTCCAGTCTGTTCAAGCCCTCATTGATTCTGGTGCTGATCAGAGCTTTATCAAGACATCCTGGGTGGAAGAATTGGATATCCCCTTGCATCAGCTAGATTGCTCGCTTGTCACCAGAGCTTTGAATGGGGCTGAACTCAGCCCCATTTCCTGTGTCTCTGACCCTGTTACTTTGAAGGTTTCTGGCAATCACATTGAGTCAAATTTGTTCTACGCCATGAACGACTCCCTTGAGTTTATTGTCCTTGGTCTTCCCTGGTTACAACTCCACAATCCCCACATTAACTGGAGTGATGGAACCATCCTCTCTTGGAGTACTCACTACCTGGCTTCCTGCCTATCATCTGCTCAGACTTCCCTGGCTCCTCTTGTCACCAGTCCTGATGAGACTATTGATTTTTCTAATGTACCACCCAAATATCTGGACCTTCATTTGGTGTTCAGCAGGGCTCACACCACCTCTATCCCTCCTCACCAATCCTATGATTGCACCATAGAACTGTTACCTGGAACCACACCTCCCAGGGGTTGTATCTACTCTCTTTCCCCCTTGGAGTGGGAGGCCATGGATAAATACATCTTGGAGTCTCTAGTGGCTGGTATCATTCACCAATTATCCTCTCCAGCTAGAGCAGGGTTCTTCTTTGTGGAAAAGAAAGACAAGTCCCTCAGGCCCTGCATTGACTACTGAGGACTTAATGCTATCACTGTCAGGAACCATTATCCTCTACCACTCATGTCCACAGCCTTCGAATTACTTCAGGTGGCTCAGTTTTTTTACCAAGCTGGACCTCCGCAATGCTTCCCACTGAGTATGAGTAAGAGAAGGAGATGAATGGAAGATGGCATTTAACACTCCTACGGGCCACTACAAATATCTGGTTCTTCCGCTTGGGCTCACTAATGCTCCTTCTGTCTTTCAAGCCCTGATCAACAATGTCTTGCAAGATTTCATTAACCAGTTTGTCTTTGTTTACCTCAATGATATCCTCATCTTCTCTCCCACATTGGAGATGCATCAGTCCCACATCAGACAGGTCCTGCAACAATTTTTAGAGAACCAACTCTTCGCCAAAGCAGAAAAGTGCGAGTTTCACAAGTGTACTGTGTCCTTCTTGGGCTTTGTGATTTCCCCTGGGGTGGTTCAAATAGACCTCGACAAGGTCAAGGCAGCCCTCGAGTGGCCTGTTCCCTCTTCCCATAAGGAACTGCAGCACTTTTTGGGGTTTGGTAACTTCTATCAAAGGTTCATCAAGAACTACATCACCATTGCCACTCCTCTGACCAAACTTACATCTTCCAAGCACCCCTTCTCTTGGACTAACCATGTTGAGAAAGCTTTCTCTTAAGAGCAGATTCACCACAGCATCAGTTCTCATCATCCCAGATTCCTCCGTTCAGTTCATTCTCAAAGTGGATATCTCTGACACTGGTGTTTGGGCTGTTCTGTCCTAGAGGTCAGCCAAGGATAACAAGGTGCATCCCTGCACATTCTTTTCTCATTGCGTGACCCCAGCGGAATGCAACTATGGCATTGGGGGATTGCAAATTGCTAGCTATCAAGCTAGAAGATTGGAGGCACTGGTTGGAGGGGACTGAGATTCCATTTATCATTTGGACAGACCATAAAAATCTCAAGTACCTCAGGACTGCCAAACGTCTCAATGTGCGCCAAGCCAGATGGTCACTGTTTTTTCTCCCACTTCAACTTTGTGCTCAACTTTAGACCTGGCTCTAAGAACGTTAAGCCAGATGCTCTTTCCAGGCAATTTTCTCTGGACTTTCAGTAAGACACCACTGAGCCCGTCCACCTTGCCCATTACCTTGTGGCCACCACCCAACTCGACATAGAAACTACTGTCCAAAACGCCCTGTCCAGCAATCCAGGACCAGGCAATGGTCCACCCAACTGTCTGTATGTGCCACCTTGCATGCACTCCCAAATACTTCAGTGGGGGTACAGCTTCCTCCTAGCCTATCACCCCGGGGCAGCCCAGACCCTTGCTGTCCTCAGGCAACGCTTCTGGTGGTTGACCATGCAGTGAAATGTTAGGACCTTTGTGGCAGCCTGCGACGTCTGCTCCAGGAACAAGACTAGCAACCAACCTGCTGCTTGACCCCTACCTGTACCTCACCGTCCTTGGTCCCAGATAGTGGTGGATTTTGTCACTGGCCTCCCCAGGTCCAAGGGTAACACTTGCATCATGATGATTGTTGATGGCTTCTTTAAGGCGACTCACTTTGTTCCCCTCCCTAAGCTGCCTTCAGCTAAAGAGACAGTAAAACTGTTTATCTACCATGTGTTTCGGATTCATGGTCTGTCTACAGATATTGTGCCCAACAGAGGCCCCCAGTTCTCTGCTTATTTCTGGAAAGAGTTCTACAAGCTCATTGGGGCCACTCCCAGTCTCTCCTCAGTTTACCACCCCCAGACTAATGGGCAGACAGAGTGCACCAATCAGAAGCTGGAGGTCACTCTATGGTGCCTAACATCCGGTGATTCATCTTCCTGGATCCAGGCGATCCCCTGGATCGAATACGCCCACAACAGCCTTCCCTCATCATCCACTGGGCTGACTCCATTTCAGTGTTGCCTCGGTTACCAGCCCCCTCTTTTCCCTGAACAGGAGAAGGAGGCATCTGTTCCTTCAGCCCAAGCCTTTGTCTGATGCTGCTGCAGAGTTTGGGCACGTGCCAGACGTCACCTATTACGCTCCAATCACGCATACAAAAGGATGGCAGATCAACTTCGTAGGCTGGCTCCTGTCTACCGCCCAGGACAAAAGGTCCTGCTGTCCACAGCCAATCTCTCTCTCAGGGTCCCCTCATGTGAGCTGGCCCCCAGGTTTGTTAGCCCTTTCCCCATTTCTAAGGTCATTAACCCCACGACTGTTAGATTGGCATTGCCCAGGTCTATGCAGCGGCTCCACCCATCTTTTCATGTCTCTAAAGTGAGACTCCTGGTCTTCAGCCCCTTCTCCCCCCTTCCAAGACCCCTCCCCCTCCCAGGATCATCAATGGAGGGGAGGCCTGCACATTTTGGAAACTA
>JAODOE010000002.1:23481648-23493704 GCA_027576095.1 Plicofollis tonggol
GGAATCTTAGAATCAAGAACAAGTTCCTATTAAAGTGGCTGGTGAGTGTACTTTTGTGATTTACTAAATGCAATCCATTGCAATATTTTATAGAGTCTGGAAATGAGAATTCTGTGCATGATGTAAGTTAAATGAGAAAATGAGGCTATTTCAATTACTTGTCTGTAATGTATGTAAAGTCTGTTACTACAGTCTGTTTATTTGTAAGTTCAGGATGTTGGACAATATAAATAGTTTTCAGATGGGGATATTAGTTCATTTTCTAGAATGATGGTGTTTAAAACAAGTTTTCCTTCAAGGACAGGGCTGATAAGAAAAAAAAATTAAGATGTTTCTTCTAGTACCTCTGTTACAGATAAGTCACTTGCAACATGCTAAAGACAGTGTGTTAGAAAGAAGTCATTTCTTAAACTGCTATTTTGTTGTAACACACAACCACATTCAAAGCTTATTTGCCAAGCTCAAATCATTGTAGCAATCACAATCTTTAAATGGAAAAAAATATACAACAGTTGATTCCAGTCCACTGATTTGACTGATCAAGCGTCATTCTAATTGTGCCTACGTTTCCTATAATGGCACTGGGACATTTCACTATAAAACACTCCAGTGAAACATTTGTGTCTATATAATATGTACAGTACTATGTAATATGTATCTTTGTTTGTCTGCTTATGTACTAACCAGTGCCTGTCTAATTACCTTGAGTTATTTGAAAATCCTGTTAAGATGGATTCAATTTTTCTCTGATTCTTCCTTGTTACAGGATTCTTATTTTATACTGTTATTCATATTTTGGACCAAACTGCATCAATTTTTCACAAAAGTTTGTTCTTATTAGTGAATATTTGGATTTGCTGTAAGATCAGAAATACACATACCTGGTCTCTGATGAGACTGTAGCATACAGGGCACTCCTCACATTGGTGTGTCAAGGGGTTTTGGTAGTGGTTCAGCTCACACTTATCACACTTATAACCAACAAAACCTTGGCGACACGAACATGTCCCATTGGTGTGGCACTGCATGGACACTGATCCCATTGGGTCACAATTACAGGCTGCAGTTTTTGAAGACAGAGAGGCCAAAGCAAGATGCACATTGAGTGTTCTGAGATATAGCCTTGTAACAGGTTTGTGTCTCACACACTTTGCAAATTCACATACTTTATTTTATATTGCATGTAAGGCTCAATGAAGCCAAAATATGATAGCATGATATTCTGAATCTTTAGAAAATTATAATATCTAACATGGTATCAGGATTCTAAATTCATGAGAATTTCTACAAGCCAACTCCTGAAATGTTGCATTTTGTTCATGATGCGGTAAATGTGCAGGGATGGAGGTGGGTCTTAAGTCTTTATTTGGATGACATGCATTAATTCTGGTACACAACACCATGATGCTCCATGTCATGAATTAGATGTCTGCATTTGACAATAAAATAGGGTTGATACGATTGTCAATAAATCACAGTATTGAAAATCTAATATTCTTATCATAGCATGGAAGACATCATGACTGATAGTACTACACAAATTAGGTCAGTTCTGATCTTTCTTTCTTTGTTTTTCTTTTTACATTACTTGTAGATTGTGTACCTCTGCAGCCTCTGGAGGAAAAGCCAAAAAAACCCATTTGACAGGCATCACACATTTTGCCCTCAATACCTGTCTGGCACATACACTGGCCTGTGATTGGGTGGCACGCTGAGGATGAGGAGCCAATGAGATTACAGTTACAGCTGTAATGGAGAAAAAAGAAGCCAGTCAAGAACTCCAGAATTTCCTGGGGATTGTTAAAGTTCTCTGATATCTTTGTTAACTTTGACTCTATATTTCTTAAAATGCATTTTTACAAGCTGATACAAATCTAAAACAGAGCATCACATGTGTATCATCAGTCTTTTCACAGAAAGTCTCTTTTTTTGTCGCAAAGGCATGAAGTACAGTAGAAATGCTTAAACAAAGACATGGTATCATATACTTCGCACTTTTTTGCAGAGCATATGCAAGAAAAAAAATCAATGAACTGAGGTTTTATATTTTGAAGTTGATTTGAAGTTATGTGATGTGTCTCAAATCACATACTATGCACTATTCTAGACTGCTACTGAGAACAAATACTAATCAGTTCATAATCAGTTTTCCTATTATGGTTAGTGTTTTAATTATAAAAAAAAATACTCTCTCATGTCACTTTCAGACCTACTGAAAGATCTGATTTTCTGGATTTTCTAGACTAGGAAATATTTTTCAATGTAAGGTCAGAGTTTATGATTTGAGACACAGCTCATGACAACAGTCACGACCATGGTGGGACACTTTTTAATGAGAGACCGAGCTTGTCATTTTTACATCACTGTGCATTTTACATGTCGATGGACAAAGATGTTTTGGCTTGACTGTACCATCTAGTGAATGTCTTAAAGTTTGGGAAGCCCTGTGTTAGATGGATGGCTTGATGGATGAATAAAGGCAAGTGTATCCACAACTCAGGGTGACACGGTGGTGTAGTGGTCAGCACTGTCACCTCTCAGCAAGAATGTTCTGGGTTCGAGCCCAGTGGCTGATGGGGGCCTTTCTGTATGGAGTTTGCATGTTCTCTCCGTGTCTGCTTGGATTTCCTCTGGGTGCTCCGATTTCTCCCACAGTCCAAAGACATACAGGTTAGGCTAATTGGTGGCTCTAAATTGACCGTAGGTGTGAATGAGAGTGTGAATGGTTGTTTGTCTCTATGTGTCAGCCCTGTGATTACCTGGCGACTTGTCCAGGGTGTACCCTGCCTCTCACCCATAGTCAGCTGGGATAGGCTCCAGAGAATTGGAGATGTTAATTTATAGCTTTATACATTTGATTTAGTAACTACACCTCTCATGGTGTCTGTCCACTCTGCAAGGTTAAGTAAGTTTTTCCAGCAGAGTAATTTTGTCTTTGCTTCTGTCTAGTCATAAATTTGCAGTAGGGTTACTTTAGTAGAAAACGTGCATTTTCTTGGTTTGGATTAGTGTTGAGTTGTGGTAGATAAAGCAATGAATGGAGGTGGAATTTGTGGTTTGGAATAATATGGTGACATTAAGTACACTGGAGTATATGCTAGTGCTAGGACAACCATTTGGACATCGGATGGTAGAATACATGGACATGATCAAGAGTATGAGGCTATAGGAATTTTACTAGTAATATTTGAACATTCCAGCAGATGGATAGGACAGTGGTGCAGCCTAACTCGGGAAGGGATTCCAAGGAATAGTGTTCTATTAGTAGTGAATTCTGAAAGTAGATTGGTGTTCATTCAGGAAACAGCAAACCAGTGTTGTAACGATTAGAAATTAAGCAGGGAATGAGGCGAGTATCATCTTTGATTCTGGACAATATCAGAAAGGGGGACTCTCAAGGTTAAGTTAAATCAGTACTGTACTATTCATACTAATTCATTATCACAAGCAACTAGCAGAAATATGAATTTAACACAGCATAAAGTGTTTACGGGTCGACCCATATTAATACCACATGTCCTTTTTAAGACCTGCTGCTCAACCAGCTGTAAGTGGAGCCTTATAAAGGTGTATAAAGTAATTAACTCCTGTCCTTGAAGTTACCTATTCACAGAAACAGTTCAGAGTACCCAAACCAGAAGAGAAGCACGATAGTTTGATTGCTCCAGAAGATCGGGTATATATCAAGGTCTTCAGGAGAAAGGGAAATGAATGGCAGAGAATTGGTCCTTATACGGATATGAGAGCAACCCTTACTGCTGTCCAGGTCGAAAACAATACTAAAAAACATTTTAATCTTTGTACAAGATATCTAGAGATTCTCTCCCTAGGGTTTCACAGGCAGAAGGAGCTTTCTCAGGAGAATCTTCAGAAAGTACAGAAGAACATGGCTCTGTCGACGAAGCTGGTAGTTCTGAGCACAAGCAGTAAGAATGAACAGACTTACAAGGGGATCCTGGAGTGGGATCTCTGACTAAATCTACTTCTGCTGATGAGCACGAGAGTCACTGTTAGATATTTGGAGAAACAAGGTTAATGTAATTCAGTTCTGGGATGTTGTCATGTAGTAATGCAGAAGTAATATCTGAATGCATTTCTTTACTGCTCCAATTTAAATGATGTTTTTAGTATTTTTAGGATATTTAGATTAGAATTGTAGAGGTCAGCTGGGGGTGCTGCTGAACCCAGACACCGAGGAAATGATCATGTAAAATATTACAGGTAGTGTGGGAATTTTATCCTCTAATTGATCTGAATGAAAAAAGAGGCTTCTGCCCACACCTGGCAAATGAGTGTCCCTCTCTGATCTCGAGATGTGTACTTGAATATCAATGTAGGATGTTATGACGGGTGAGTTTGTGGGATATGAGGAAGTGTGACTCGTAGACTTTTGAACTGTGGGACTTGTTTTGAGTGATTTTTCAACAAGGTGTGTTTGTACATCGACAAATGGAGCCCAGATAAAGTGCTAATAACCTCTCTCTGGGTTCCCAACTGTCCTTCAACATGGTGCAAAGTCACATGGAATGAAGATCAACAGGAAGTGTTGGATAGGACTGATTTAATTGAGTGCTTTATGCTTTTGTATGGATGTGGAGGCTACCCTGTAAGCCTCAGCCTGGACTGCAGGTGTTCTCAACGCGCAGCAAACAATGGAATGTCCAACCGGTTGTATCCTTTTGGGGTTGTTCCCCATTTATTGCAAAATATAATTTAATATAAAAGCTAGTTCACCGCCTTGCTGTTTGTGCTGTGTTAAAAAAAAAAAATTGGCCTTTTGGCTGGTCCACACAGCTACGGTATGAACCGTGTGTTCCCCAGTCCAAGCCTTCATTAACTCTAATTATAGGCACCTATAATATACCTGTGCCTGCATAACCTATGCTAGAAGTGAAGTGCTCCCCCTAGTGACTAAATCTAAACTACACTAAACCTACCTATAGGTGAAAATAAATGGCTCCTACAATGGACTTAAACATTTCTATTTTTGTTTTGTTAGCCTACACACTGTCGTAGTGCATTAAATTCCATATTACCTATGCATACTTTTCAGTATTATGATGACGTACAGTGGTGCTTGAAAGTTTATGAACCCTTAAAGTGCATATCCTGGACCAATTTTGTTTTGTTTTTTTAATATATATGAAAGTATGTCCCTTTACACACTCATCCAGAAGGGTAATTTTGGACAAGGCCATCTGTCTACAGCAGAAACAAATAAAATGACAAAACGCATCTGGAAAAATCCCAAGGGAGTCTGGAGCCAGATTCGTGACATCACCTGCGGAACCGCCAGCAGGCTGCGAGAGCTTGCATGGTTTCAGTGCACAGCCTGTATAGACCAAGTTTAGCAGCTAGCAATTTTGCATTGAAATATGGAATTGTCACCTGAGCACAATGTTACTTCACCTTTGGATGAAGAATATAATGAGATGTCAGAATTATTTCTTACCCTGGCAACAGTCAACTTGTGAATTGCCGATTTTCTTGGTCTTTTTCTCGGCTCTGCTTGGTCCTCGGCTTCGAGGGCCTCAGTGGATGCGGCACTTCGCCTTCTGTCAGGGGAGACGAACACGGCTGGCTCCTTTGGTGACGCTGACACAGATGGAGACGGTGTTGCTTTGGGCATTCTGACAGATGGAACTGCGTCTTTTTTCAGATCAAGTTGCCTCGCGAAGCCCATTTCCCACTGCAAATAGTTCTCAAAGTCGTCGGGCCTTGTGAAGTGAGCACCGCAAATAATGCTGTAGTCTGTAGCATGTAGCCAATTTTTCCGGGTGCCTCGCACGAAGCGCTCCCATTTCTCTCTCATTGTCCGGTCTTTTGGAAAATGATGAGTACTAATCCCATCATGATTGGTGTTGCTACACCCTCCTACAATACATCTGTTAACCATTTTAATAATTACATGATAACATTGAAGAAATTTGCAGAAAACCACCACGGCGTTTTCTCATAAACAAACCATTGCTGATGTCGGATTCAGAAGGAGGCGTCCCACACATGACATCACGAAAATCAATGTTTCCCAGGAAATCCAAATGCCAAGTTTTTTGCATTTAATTATTATTTGTGTTACAATAAAGCAACAATTTGCACCTTTTTAGAGGGATGCATGTTATGTAAATCAAATGGTGCTATCCCCCCAAAAATCCATTTTCATTCAAAGATTCAAAGATTCTTTATTGTCAATTTCACTACAGATCCAGGACATATAGGAGAATCGAAATGCCATTTCTCTCTCACCTTACTTGTAAAAAACAGATCAAGATTACAAAAAACCCTATACACAATATATATAATTATTTATAAATATAGATAATATCGATAAAAAATACACTCTAAAATCAAACAATGTACAAAATGGCAGCAGTAGTGTAAATACAGTACAATATCTAATGGAGAAGGTGCTAGAAGAGCAGCTTATGAGGTGTACGGTATATGAACAGTTGTGCAAATGAGCAATAGCAGCAGATACAGCAGTAATGCTAATGTTTGTGGTGTGATGTGCAAACGGATGAGAGAGAGTTTCTTGTATGAATGGATGTGTTACAGACCAGGGGTAGGGGGTAGGTAGTGGACAGAGTTCAGCATCCTGACAGCCTGATGGATGAAGCTGTTCAGCAGTCTTGTGGAGCGGGCCCGGAGGCTCCGGTACCTTTCCCCTGAGGGTAGGAGGCTGAAGAGTGAGTGTGAAGGGTGGGAGGTGTCACCAGCGATGCTGATGGCTCTCCAGGTGAGACGGGAGTGAAAGATGTCCGTAAGGGAGGGCTGAGGGGTACCAATGATCTTGCTGGCCGTGTTCACTATGCGTTGCAGAGTCTTCCGGCAGGAGGCACTGCAGCCTCCGTACCACGCAGTGATGCAGCCAGTGAGGACACTCTCAATGGTGCCCCTGTAGAAAGAGCACATGATGGGGGGTGGGACTCATGCACTTCTCAGTTTGTGGAGGAAGCAGAGGTGAGTTTGAGCCTTCTTGGCCAGTGATGCAGTGTTGTTGGACCAGGAGAGGTCCTCAGCAATGTGCACCCCAAGGAATTTGGTGCTGCTCACCCTCTCCACTGTAGCACCATTGATGGTCAGAGGGGGATGCTGTGAGTGACCTCTCCTGGAGTTGACTACAATCTCTTTGGTCTTCTCCACGTTCAGGAAGAGATTGTTGTCTTTGCTCCACTGGACCAGTTGGCTCACCTCATTCCTGTAGTGGGCTTCATCGTTGTTAGTGATGAGGCCCACCACAGTCATGTCATCCGCAAACTTGATGATGTAGTTGGTGCTGTAGATTGGTACACAATCATGGGTCAGCAGGGTGAAGAGCAGCGGGCTGAGCACACACCCTTGTGGGGCCCCTGTAGTCAGCATGAGGGTCCTGGAGGTGTTACTGCCGACCCGAACATTCTGTGGCCTTCCTGTAAGAAAGTCCAGCACCCAGTTACAAAAAGAGGTGTTGAGTCCCAAATGTCTGAGTTTTTGTATTAGCTGCTGGGGAATGATTGTGTTGAATACTGAACTGTAATCCAAGAACAGCATTTGCACATAGGTGTTCTTTGAGTCCAGGTGAGTGAGGGCTGGGTGGAGAGCAGCAGAAATAGCATCCTCTGTGGACCTGTTTGACCTATATGCAAACTGGAATGGGTCATAGGAGGGAAGGAGGATAGACTTGATGTTCTGCATGACCAGCCGCTCAAAGCACTTCGTGACAATAGAAGTCAGTGCTATGGGCTGATAGTCATTATAGCTGGATGGGAGGGGCTTCTTTAGCACTGGTATTATGGTTGTAGCTTTGAAACACATAAGGCCAACAGCTTGGTTCAGGGAAAGCACAACTTTATTCATCACACACTTGTGAAATTCCTCTCTGAATTTAACCCATCTGAAGCAGTGAACACACACGCGCGCGCGCGCACACACACACACACACACACACACACACACACACACACACACACGTGAGCAATGAGCACACACACATACCCAGAGCAGTGGGCAGCCATACTAACAGCACCCGGGGAGCAGTTGGGAGTTAGCTGCTTTGCTCAAGGCCGCCCCATGTTAACCTAACAACATGTCTTGGGACTGTGGGGAAAACCGGAGCACCCGGAGGAAACCCACACAGACACAGAAAGGCCCCCACCAGCCACTGGGCTCAAACCCAGAACCTTCTTGCTTTGAGGTGCCACCCACAGTATTGATGATAGCATGGTTTTGTGTGTGTGTGTGTGTGTGTGTGTGTGTGTGTGTGTTTCTTTCTCAGTTTTTAACACACTGGTCCTAGTTTCCATTCCAAGGGTCTAGCCCAGGTGGCAGGGTGGTGTAGTGGTTAGCACAGAGCAAGAAGGTCCTGGGTTCAAGCCCAGTTGCTGAGAGGGGCCTTTCTGTGTGGAGTGTGTGTGTTAATAATGCTAAGCAGTAGGTATTTTATGATATACCCCCACCTGATATCTACACCTGTTACCCTTTTATCAAATACACCTGCCATGTTTGAGTAGATGTTTGGGTCATTCTTAGCACAGTATTGATAATGGCATGGTTGTGTATGTGTTTCTTTCTTTCTCAGTTTTTGAAACACTGGTCCTAGTTTCCATTCCACGGGTCTAGCCCAGGTGGTACGATGGTGTAGTGGTTAGCACTGTCACCTCACAGCAAGAAGGTTCTGGGTTCGAGCCCAGCGGCCAACGGGGGCCTTTCTATGTGGAGTTTGCATGTTCTCCCCGTGCCTGCGTGGGTTTCCTTCGGGTGCTCCGGTTTCCCCCACTGTTCAAAGACATGCGGTTAGGTTAATATGGGACGGCCTTGGGCTGAGGTGGTCTTGAGTGAGGCACCTAACTCCCAACTGCTCCCCGGGCGCTGCTAGCATGGCTGCCCACTGCTCTGGGTATGTGTGTGCGCTCATTGCTCACGTGTGTGTGCATGTGTGTGTTAACTGCTTCAGATGGGTTAAATGCAGGGAGGAATTTCACAAGTGTGTGATGAATAAAGTTGTGCTTTCTTTCTTTCTTTTGCGTCAGGCACAAGAACATCAAGCCCAGCTGTACAACAGGGGCACGTGCCTTAGAGAGTTCACCCCAGGAGATAAAGTACTCATATTATTGCCCACTTCAAGCTCCAAATTAGTTGCCAAGTGGCAAGGGCCCTTCGAGGTCACACAGCAAATTGGGGACATTGACTATGAGGTGAGGTGAATGGATAGGGAAGGGGCACTGCAAATATACCACCTCAACCTGCTAAAACATTGGAATGAGGGGGTCCCTGTGGCATTGGCGTCAGTAGTTCTGGAGAAGGCAGAGCTAGGGCCAGGGATCAAAAACTTAACTACTCAAACTGCTCTGGTCCCCTGTGGAGTACAACTCTCACCAGCCCAACTCATGAAACTTGCCAGGTTGCAAGAGGAATTTTCTAACGTGTTCTTGCCCCTTCCCAGTCACACCCACCTCATAGAACACCACATTGAAATGCCCCCAGGGGTGGAGGTGCGTAGCCACCCCTACCGCTTACCCAAACACAAGAAAAAGGTGGTTCAGGATGAACTTAAGGCCTAGCTTGAAATGGGCATAATCAAGGAGTCCCCCAGTGACTGGAGCAGCCCGGTGGTCCTGGCTCCCAAAGCTGATGAGTCAGTCTGGTTCTGTGTGGACGACAGAAAAGTCAACGCAGTGTCTAAATTTGATGCATACCCAGTACCTCGCATTGATGAGTTGCTCAATCGGTTAGGCACTGCTCAATTTTATTCGACGCTGGATTTGACAAAGGGATATTGGCAGATCTCATTGACTCCTCTATCCCAAGAGAAAATGGCCTTTTCCACACCGTTCGGATTGCACCAATTTGTCCCACTTCCTTTTGGGTGATTTGGAGCTCCTGCTACATTACAGTGGCTCATGGACAAGATCCTCCGCCCCCATGCCGCCTATGTGACAGCCTACCTTGATGACAATATATATAGCAATGACTGACCACGGCACATAGAACACCTTAGGGCCGTCCTAGAGTCGCTGAGGCATGCAGGTCTCACAGCTAACCCCAAAAAAGTGTGTGATTGGGCGGGTGGAATTACAGTATTTGGGTTTCCACTTGGGTCATGGGCAGGTGTGTCCCCAAATTGACAAGGTAGCAGCGATTGCAGCCTGCCTGAGGTCCAAGACCAAAAAGGGGGTGAAACAGTTTCTGGGGCTGGCTGGCTACTATCTCAGGTTTATACATAATTATTCACATGTCACCAGCCCGCTGACTGATCTCACTAAAAAGCAGAGGTGGACAAAGTCCCCAAGTTTATTACTTAAGCCAAAGTACAGATCCCACTGGTTAAATGTTACTCCGATACAAGTGAAAGTTGTCCAGTCAAATTTTTACTTAAGTTAAAGTACTGAAGTATTAAAAGTACATTTTCTGTCAACATATCATTGTATTACTACATCTAATACATAGAAACATCCTTATACCTGCTATGTGTGCAATGCAGTTTTCGTAATAGAGAACATCTTATAGAAATTTTAGTTAATCAAACTATTTTCTAAATTTTCTAAATTATTCAAATGTATTTATAAATTTGTTGTATGTATATTTATATATATTTTTTCAATTGTGTACATATGTCACGCAATTCAGTCATGTGACTGCTATGTGAGTTTTTTAATAAACTATCTAAAACGTTAAACTTTCAAAAGACAAGACACTGGACAGGAAGTGGACCAAATAAAGGGGACTTTATTCTGATGAATGTACAGATGTGCGACACACTCTTTAGCGGTAACGGTGCAGCTGTAGAGTGTTGCGTCTCCTCCAGGCTGCACGGCGAGAACCACCGATGGTGAGGTGGAACTTGTGGCCCTTGCCCAAACCACGGCTCTTCTTGCCGGCTGACGTGAGGCCGCGCATTTCCCTGTGCTTGTGCACAGCCTTTGTGATCCACTGTGTGTCGGGGTTGCGTCTGATGGCCTTGTGGAAGGTGTCGACCAGGATCACCTCGAAGAATTTGTATGTGGAGTCTTCGCCCACCCAGTAGGAGTTCAGCACACGGAGACCGCCGCAGTGACGCCCAGCACGTTCCTGAGAGAGAGAGAGAGAGAGAGAGAGAGAGGAAAATAAATAAGTTAGTTAATGACCTAGTTAATAAAGTGGGTCATTAGTTTACATACAAAAAAAAGTTTTCACTCAAGTTAACAACCTCTAATGAAATATGAAGGAGCGTCAGGCCTTGAGTGCATGTTGACCTCCGTGCAAGGTCAAATAGGGTTTTAAAATAACTGGTCTACATAAACAGAATAAAAGCAGTTTCAGCCGGTTATGACCTCCAGTTTATAGTTACAATTAATCTCTCACACACACTACATCCAAAGTTTGGTAGCAGCAAAATGAGAAACAAGAAAACGATGCCTTTCTGCTTACTGAAGGGGGAAAAGAAAAAACGCTGTGTCTGAAATCACTCACTCGTTTGTTCACTACTTCCTACTCACCATCTCAGGAATTCTATCGAGAGGACGATATACACTGAGCTCATTCGTAAAAATGGAGGAAAAGGGGGGGAAAAAACGAACAAACAAAGTCCCCCCCCCACACACACACACAGGTTTTCATTATAATAAATCCATATTATACTGAGTGTATTTCCGACATCAATAAATACAAAGTACTTTGTGTCTGCTGCATCTTTCAGTTCTTTTAAATCCAGGCTGAATACTTTCTTCTTTGCCGCTGCATTTTATTAAATCAAATTTGAGGACTGTGATTAATTCCTCGCTCTGCACTGTAACTTTTATTCTTGTATTTTATCTGTCTTATTCTATTTTAGCTTTTTTAAAATTCTCTTACTATTTTTCATTGTACTTGAATGTCCGTTTATAATGTGTTTCTTCCTCCGTCCATTCACCCCAACACACTTTTTTTTTTCTTTCAGGGTGACCGCAATGCATGATGGTATATATTGCTTGGTTAGTGACCATCGGTTGTACACTACTTTTCATGATGCATTGTGGAATACTTTGAGTCCACTATATAGGGTGTAATAATTCTCACTGTACATTCGGACAGCACTACAAAATGGCGAACTCACTACATAG
>JAODOE010000002.1:25532187-25542732 GCA_027576095.1 Plicofollis tonggol
CAAAAATCCATTTTTATTCCAGCTTGTAATGCAACAAAACAGGACAAACATCAAGGGGAATGAATACTTTGCAAGACACTGTGTTATCTTATAGATAGATAGACATTTGTATTTTACTGGGAAATTTTTCATACGAACTACACCCAGGACATTGAGCAACATATTTTCCAATTTCCTCACTCGTGAGGATGTCAATGAATTATTCTGATAAATTTACATACTTGTTTGTGAACGTGTCTATATAATAAAAAGAAAAATCACATGTTGGCTTGAAGATATGAAGTTTATCTTCTCACGTGGAAAAACTCATTTTTTCATACGAAATACATCCCAGAACTGAGTGACGTATATTTCCCAATATCTTCACTCTGACGATGTCCCTCCCAATGTTTTCCCACTGACTTGACGTGCATTGTCAAAATGGTCAGCCAGTTCAGAATTAAAATTCATTTGATTAACTTCACCACTCAAAGATAAACTTCATATCTTCATGCCACCGTGTAATATCCTCTATGTATAGATAGTCAGGTTATAAATATGTGGACATTGTTATTTGGCTTATAACCAGAGGATGGGCTGGTCTGCACATAGCCATAAAGAAAGGCTGCAGATGACAGAAGATTAAGGTCACGCTTATGACTGAAAAGATGTTTGAAGATCGATATGATTTTTTTTCTGAGGATGAAAGCTGGCTTATAAACCAGTTCTGTTTGCCATAGCATCATCTTTAAATGCTGTGCAACACTGTCAGCATGCCAGTTGAGACTTTTAAACTAGTTTTAAAATAGCAGTTTCCATGTGCAACATGCTTGGTATCCCCACGAAAGACTGGCAACCTGTCCAGGGTGTACCCTGCCTCTCACCCAAAGTAAGCATGGATTGGCTCCAGCTCCTTTTAATGGATAAGTGCTAGAGAGAATGAATGAATGAGCGTGCTTTGTGTCCATGACCACCTCAGTACAGTGTAGGTCTTTTTTTTTCCTCCTGTTTTCACGTCACCCCATTTTCTTGTCATCTCACTTAACTGACAACTAATTCACCTTTTCTGTAATTTGTCTCTATACTTGGTTCTTTTTGGGTCTTATTACACTGCTGTTCTTTTTTGGTAATATTTTTACATCTTTTTTAAGAGGGTTTTTTTTTTTATAGCTCTGGAGCATTTCTGCAAGGAAGAATGAAATAAAATTGCCAAAATCAAGATGTGCTAAGTTGATAAACTTCCCCAAAAAGACTGAATGCAGTACTCCAAGCAAAAGTGGCTTTAAGTATTAAGTCAGGACTTCACACAACTGCAAAACCAGGATATTGTATTTTTTTCCTAACACATTTCTATTTGTTTTTCATTTCAGTTTTGTTGATTGCTATATCACGTTAAAAGGGGAAAGATCTGATTTCTGATATTTCATTTTTTTACATCATAAAAACTTTAAACAGCATTATACAGACTTGTTATATTCACTGTAACTGAGATTGCATGTAACATACAGATAAATGAAGCTTATCAGAGTATCCTTTCATATCATTTAGAATACAAATGAACATTTAATTTGGCATCTGCACATGGAATGCCCTCATATGAATTGGCAAAAATCTTGTTAAAATCTATGCATGTAAACAGAACCAGTTTTGCTAATTTTAGTGTTAATGAAATGCTAATTAGGTCCTAATTATTACAAAAAGTACACAAATAACCTTTGGAAAATGTGTTCACGTTTGAACAGATAGTCTTGGTGATCATAAATATAATATTTTGCCATAAACCTAGTTAATTCACCATAAAGCAAAAGCTGTATTGTGTAAACCTAGTTAACCTAGATGCTGGCAAGCTTAAAACAACAGGCCTGTAAGCTGGTTGAGCTGTGGTGAATAAGGCAAGAGAGAGGCAGAACCTCAGTCAAGTAGGGTTCCAATACAGGCCAGTCTGGGAGGACTATCAGTACAGCGAAGCACTGTCAGACACACACACACACAGTGTTATAATTGTTAGCCTCTTATGCATTCTCACAAAGCCAGAAATGATAATTCCACTGCTGACAAGGGTTTTTGTCGCTTCAGTTATTAGAATTGCATACAAGCACATCCGCAAAAAAAGCTCAAACACATACAGTGACAACTCAATAATTATTGTCAAATTTCAAGACAAGATGTTAACTGCAAACACAGCAAATATTTGTTAAGACCAAGTTTTAACCACCAGCTAGGTTTCAGTTCAAATGTCTTGGTGCTTAGCAATCTTCATGAGAGACCCTGGACCACTAACTACAGAACATACAGTGATAGTGTGTGCATAAGCAAAGTTAGAACAAAGAGATTTACATGTGTGCAAGCTCATACGATCAAAGGCAACAAATGAGTTTCAATGTATCACAATGTATCCTGTCTACAAATTTATACACGTTTAACCACATATGACCACAAACCTATCGACCTCTCTCTACACTAATGTTTCAGACAGACAAATCCTGTACATTTTCATAAATCTTGTGCATGCGTGCACACACACACACGCTCATGTAGACATGCGCACACGTCCGATTATCATCATGCATCCTACAATGATAAACATTCAGCTCATTTCTCAAACAATTTTGGAATTTCCAAATGAAAAAGCACATTTGGAATTTGCAAAAAATGTAGCCTTTATGACAGTACCTTTACAGCTATATTTAAAAAGGTAGAGAAAAAACAAACAGAACATGTTTTTGGCAGAGAAGAGGGGATAAAGTAGAATGCTTATCAACAGAAGCCTCCTTTATTACCCTGAGACAACCCTTCTACAAGATGATGACAAAAACATACAAATTTCTCATAAAAAAGAAGCTTCTCCTCATAAAACAGCCCTATACGCTGCAGAAATGTTACAGCGCTGCCACAATAACATCCTTCTTTCCAAATTTGTTTTTGTTTAATTCCAATTATATTTTTAAACCTAGTCTACTTCAAAGACTATGTTTAAAACACTAAGCATCTTCTGACCAAGAGGAGTTATTTCTGAAAAAAAAAGTAAAACAATGACAAATGTGAAGCAGATGTTCACTTGTGGGTTCTGAAACAAATTGGCACAAAGACGCTAGTTAGTAAATTAGCTTGGGTGTGTTGAGAGAAAAACAAACAAAAAATACATTCAAAGATTAGAGCAACTGAGATGGCAAGCAAACTCATTTAAACAATTAGATAGACACTGCATGTATATTTATCTAGATATATATAGTACGATATGGGTCATACTGGTATTAAATGTTACAGATTAGGCATAAAGAACAACACTCCAAAACGACATGTGGACTTACAATTTGAAAATAAATACAGTGAGAATTACAAAATATCTCTTGTATATACAATTTTGTAAAGAACATAGCTTTAAAATACATTAAAATAATAAAATTATATTTGTATTCATATAACATTTATTAATATGATTATATATTAATATAATGTGCTATGCTTCAGAGATTGCAAGACTCACTCTTTGTCCCTGGAAAGGAATTTCAACAAGCTGTAAAGTTACGTCTGAACCTTTAGCTCCACCATTCACCCTCTACACTGGACAGGCATAAAGAACAACTCAAGCAGGCTGGGGAGCAAAGCATGGCAATGCTCTCCCCTGGTGGGAAGCTTCAGTCACACAGAAGTTCATTAAATTTTACGATCTTCCTTGAGTCATGCCTACTTATAAGCCACACAAAGGCCAGCAATCTGACAAAGCACAATTTCATTCACTTCATTACCACACTGTTGCAAAACTTTACATACAGGCAGATACTTGAAGATGCCACAACACCCTGTGTACTATGATCTAGTGTGAAAACCCTATTATTTCTATTATTAAAGCTACATATGTCAAAACAAATACCTGAATTAAAGAGCACAATTATTTCAGAGGTAAAACTTACAAAATATGTTATTTACCCAGAAAAGCTTTCGATTTTTGCTAAATACCAGCTGCAAGACATTGCACTGTGTTCAGTCTTATTGATTAACTCATTCACCCGGTTTTAATAGTTGCAACGTCTATTGCATTAATTATTTTTTAGATCATGTGGCGATTATTTTTAATTCAACTGTGCTGCATGACAACTAAATGTTTGCATTTTAAACACATTCTATTTATATTATGCACAAGATACCAGCTGTTTTAAAATCATATGCTAAAAGGCAAGGAAAAGGACATTAAATTACATGTTTTAGACACATTACTGACCTGAGGTAGCCTTATATGATATGATTATATTATATATATGTTACATAGCTTTTTTTTGAGAGAGAGACAAATGACATTGTAACATGCTGTATAACCTTGTAAAAGCATTTGATGAGGTGATGCTGAATTATCCATCGAGTAGTCCAAGTGAGGCAGATGGAGTAAAAAAGTAAGATCCGATTTTTTTTCCCACTGTTGCGAACCATGGGATATGAGGGCATGATAATATAATGTAGAATAAATGCTTTTTTTTTTTTTTGCTTATGAAAAAATATTTGCACATATCAATTGCATGATACAAATAAGTGCCTTTCTCTATGGTCAAGTACTAGTACAATAGTGCATGAGCTCTCCCACAACTTATGTCATTTTCATCAGCACGTTGTGACATCATAAATTAACTCCATAATACAAATTTAAACCCTAATTTGTGGTTTCCCAGTGGACCTACTAACAACACCACATATTGGCTCCTATTTATAAGTAGGCTTACTAATTCCCGTAACCGTTCGCAATACATCCTGCTTAATAAAATAATGTCAATGGCTTTATTTCAAGGCAATCGCCAATTGTGTCAATAATTATCCCCTAAACTGGACAGACAATGGGGTTTATAAAAATACAGGACTGCCCTCCAGATCACCTTTCGATGCACACTAAGTACGCCGTATGCCAGAGGTTATTATAATTAACAAACGGGCTGCAAATAAATTCCAAAAGCGGGCATGTGTACGCTTGATCATACGCACAATCCGACACTGCATACCGTTGTATTCCAGCCAAACGGTTGTCGGTCTTTTCTTTTGAGGTGAAAAGAGAGCAACAGGGGAGTAACGTGTGTAAATAAAGCAGATGCTTGACCATTCAACCTGCGCCAGCGATGGACCAGGCGGAGGTTAAAGCACGCTTTCGCCTGGTTTCCTCTTGCAAAACAAAATACTGCAGTTCCGTGCAAATTCGCGTTTGCTTTACGCGCACAACTACCGGCGACGTCGTGCTCGGCTGTGCAGCGTGTGAGTGAGTGAAACACAAAAGAAAGAAAACTCAGCGGAGAAAATCCCGAAAGAAGACGAGTTGTAAAGATGGCGGTGTTTTAATGTTTGGTGACTGAGTTGAATTTTTCTCAAGACGCACGAGTTGCTCTTCGGTTCAACATGCATACTCTTACCTGTTTTCTCCTTGATCTCGCAGAGCACGCTGAAGAGGGCAGGCTTCATTCTGTGGCAGTTCAGGCCATGCTTTCTGTTTTAGCGTAGAAGATAACAAGATCGATATATTGTCAGGTGAAATTAATAATTGTGAGACTTATATTTCAATGACTTTCTGCATATTTATGTGCGACGGTTCTGAAATTAACCTGAAGCTAAGACATCTGAAGATGCCACGGAATTCTATGTGATGGGAACAATAATGGTCTAATACATAAACAGCAATCTTTTACCATGAGTGCAAGGATAGGGCTGTGCTAACTGGATAGTAATGGAGAAACTTAAGTAAAAGCATAAGTGAGTATAAACGTTAACTAGTATTGATCAAGTGCATGTTAGTTACGGTAACTACCGTTTAAAAGTTATTTGTATTAGAATTATCAAAGAAGGCATTTGTCTAGCCTAACTTTAGGACAGCAAAGTGCAAAATAGACTATAAATGAGTGAACTGTGACCAGTTCTGTTTTGGAATGTCAAAGGAAAAAAAAAAGTTTTTAACGTATTCGTTAGTCTAGCTTAGTGAAAAGCAAATGTAATAATGCCTACTGGTGTAAAACCGAATTGATTAACAGTTTAAAATAAATGCACCAACTTCGCCTGCGCCTCGTCCAGACTTTGGTCTGTTATGGTCATGATTTGATGGAGAATGTCGCCGATGTCTTGCTTCCTTCCGTCCCCGTCGGAGCCATCGTGTCCATGTGGAGGCGGAACTACCATGCCCCCCGATACCGTGTGGCCAGCCAGAGTGACACCGCCGAGAGTCTGCATGATTCGGGCTTGCTCGTCCATCAGTTCGCCGCAACACAATCAATGGGCTTCTGAGAAGGGAATGAGCACATGCAAAAAAAAAAGAGCAACTTGACTACAGCATGAGCAGCGGTTTGCGGGATAATATCGTCTCCGTAATGTGCAGGGCAAAACAATTTCGGGAAAGGTAAACGGCATCAGCTGCTGCCAGCTACACAGCAGAATTCCTAGTCCACGGCGTCCCGTCCCCCCCGGGGAAAAAAAAATCACCGCTTACAAGCTTGCAATGAATAGCTCCTTTGGGGAAAAGTCAGTGGTGGTATTTCGGCGTTATTGTTTAAACTTCAGGATCTGGCGACAGCGGTAGATCATGGAATTCAGTCCAAACCTGCATGCCTAACTGAATCTGTCTTATCTCTTTGAAGCTCCTTGGAGATTAGGCTACTTTTTTTTTTTTTAAACAGTCTACTTCACAGAATCTGTTTTTAACTTCTTGAAAACCTGCTCAAGACCGCACCACTCTCAAATGTGTGTGTGTGTGTGTGTGGAGAGAAAGAGAGAGAACACGAACGAACAAACAAAAAGCTATAATTTGGTCTGACGGTAAGCAAATATGTTAAAATAGTAATCTGACTGAACAAATAACTTAAAAAAATATGAAAATTAGTCTAAAATGTTGCCCTTTGAAATATTTTTTCCAGAATACCTTCTAAATAGAAAATACATTATAAGCAACCTACCGGCACCAATAATTGTAGCTTAAAAATGACAGGTAAACATTAAAACATACAAAAACAAGTTTGTTTTTGTTTGTTTGTTTGTTTATGTAACGAGGTGGTAGAAAACATCCGAAAATAATTACGATGCGCAAAAAATAGTTGCTCACATTTACTGTATGAGGCAAGCGTTTGGGCTGTGTGTGTGCTTAATGCTGGCTGATGGCAGTGGGAGTGAGCGATTGATAATTTCTCTCAGTGTGGACGGCTCAGAGCTGAAGCTGAGCACGAAAAAATAATCCAAAAAATCGACACAAATGCACGCTCCGCCTTCCGGGGAGGGGTTTAGGTTCTTGTCACTTCTTGTCAGAAACGCAAAACAAAACACGAGATGCTACTAATCAAACCAGTGATGATAATGATCAAGAACATTAAAAAAGCAATGAAGTCCCACTTTGCGCGTGGCGCTCCCGTGCTATCAAGATGCCCTCACAACATGAATGACGAGACCATTTACAATAAAATATAGGAAAGACGTACCCGAAGTTTTACACTGGTTGATGCTAAACTGATAATGAATTGCTCTAGCTCCTCGTTTCTCTTGACTATAGCAAAGTGTGATCGCTTCTACCACAAGCCTTGCTTGCAGGCTAGGAGAACAGAGGACATGTTTATAACATTGGAAAGAAAACGCTTTGAACCAATCCTCGTGTTCCCACTGTCTGAGTGATGGCCAAAACGTCCAATGGACCACTTTCATAAACCACGCGGGCCCGCCCTTAACGCCGTGGTTCTATTGCGCTGAGAGATAACAACTTCTGATTGGTCGTTGCTACGGTGACACGCACGGCATAAGAAGGCGACTCTGCCCAGAGCTCCTCTGCAGTTGCTATGGCAGCAGACTAGTCTGTAAGCCGGCGCGCTCGAGAAACACTGATGCTAGTGCCAATGACGCTTTTTTCCAGCACGCTTCAGGGTTTTCAGGTTTCCATGACTTTTTTTTTTATCGGAATGAAAATAATGGTTGTCGTCTTTCTATAGGCCTACATGTTTTTCCTGTTTCAATTGATCCAACACTTTATAAAACATATTTTAAATTTCTGTCTTAAGCAATCAGCTTGACAATAATCATTGTTGCAACATATGCATAAATGTCGTCGACTATCTTCATATATTGTTTTACATTTTTATATGTTGTAGCTCCTACAGTATATATCCTAAGACAATATATGCCAAAGTAAAATGTTACCTTAGCTACACATGATAATGTGGGTGGGGTGGGGCGTTTTAGTTTCGCCCAGTTTATATTTCTAGTTAAAGAAACAATGTAGAATTATGAATTTAACCTTTAAAATATCACCTTTAAAATCATTTTGATAGTACATTGACTTGTAATAGCGAGACTGGCTTGTCTTCCATGTCATCTCCATGCCCTGTTCACCAGTTATAGCACCAATTTGACCAATTACAGTAACTTACCACTAAATTTCAACCAGTATGAGGACTGCAGCTGCTTTAGCTATACACAAAGTAACATTAATTAGTATAAATATGGAGGTGATTATAGGAAATCACGCGATGATTGGTCAAGAGGGCGGCACGGTGGTGTAGTGGTTAGCGCTGTCGCCTCACAGCAAGAAGGTCCGGGTTCGAGCCTCGTGGCTGACGAGGGCCTTTCTGTGTGGAGTTTGCATGTTCTCCCTGTGTCTGTGTGGGTTTCCTCCGGGTGCTCCGGTTTCCCCCACAGTCCAAAGACATGCAGGTTAGGTTAATTGGTGGGTCTAAATTGACCGTAGGTGTAAATGGTTGTTTGTCTCTATGTGTCAGTCCTGTGATGATCTGGTGACTCATCCAGGGTGTACCCCACCTTTTGCCCATAGTCAGCTGGGATAGGCTCCAGCTTACCTTACAACCCTGCACAGGATAAGAATTCCGTCCCACCCACCACCAGCTTTCCCCTATCATACAACAACAACTAATCAGGGAGGGTGAAGGCAAACATGTGCTTCCTCCAAGACATGTGAAACCAACCACATCTTTTTTGAGATACTGATCATGCTGCATCACATGGTAGGGTAACACACTTGAAGGAAATCACTATATGCTCTCTTATGTGTACGTGAGCTCACAGACCCACATGATTGGCGAGTGTTGCTGCTTGACCGTAGAGCGAGTATGCCATCCCTCCCACCCATGGGTAATTTTGTTTCCTTGGATCCTGTGTGTGTGGTTTACTGAGCTCCAGTGTCATGACTGTAGGACAAGAAGATGTTGGCAGGTAGCTTTCATCATTTCTGTGACTCGGCCGAGTGACTCACCCCTATAATTCTAGTGAAGAGGAACCATTGCAGTTTGAAAGACCTACTCATATACCTGAATCAAAATAAGACCTTTGTGTTCTAGGCGTTATTTTCATCCCTCACTGGTATGATGTTATTGAGAATCAGAATTTAAAAATATTTAGTTAAAGCAAAGATGTTTGAGTCATGATTGTTGTTTGTGTGCCAGTAAGCATAGTTGCTAGTTTGGGGGTTGCTGATGACAGCCATAATTACAGGATAAGTTTTTGAGCAGCTGAGAGAAGAAGCATGTGGAGGTGTCTGTGCTGCATTGCCCAAGGGTGACTATATGCACTCTCTTTGCCTTCTGGATTGACATATAGCACATGAATTAAAAGACTAGGTCTGTTTTTTTTTCTTTTCTTTTCTTGTCTTTTGACTCCAGTCAGGTACAAGCCAAAGTTACAGCCTTGAGGTGGAAAAATAAGTGCTATGAAGAAGCGAGACACCACGGGTGCTTCAACTTTAATGTGGTTGCTCTTATTTCACTATGACATCACACTGAATTTTTCATGCAAGCAAAAAAAAAAAAAAAAAAGTTATCTCTTCAGCTTTTCTTCACCATCTAGAGCCTATCTAGCTTGTACCTCATTCATTGCCCTTTTTATTGGGTACATCTACCACATGAGTGGCATATATGTTGTAGCAGGTAGCACTGCCACCTCACAGCTCCAGAGTCAACGGTTGGATCTTGAGCTCAGGTTACTGTCTGTCTGAACTCCTTGAGTCCCCGGGGGTTATCTCCAGGTTCTCTAAAAACAAGCCGGTAGGTGGATTGGCTATGCTAAATTACCCCTTGGTGTGAATGTGTGTTCATGGGGCCCTGTGATAGAGTGGCATCCCATCCAGGGTGTATTTCTGCCTTATACCTAGTGTTTCCAAGATCCACCACAACCCTGACTACAATAAAGTGTTTACTGAAAATGAATGACTGGGCGACACGGTGGTATAGTGGTTAGCACTGCTGCTTCACAGCAAGAAGGTCCTGGGTTTGCAGCCGGCGAGGGCCTTTCTGTGTGGATTTTGTATGTTGTCTGCGTGGAAACTGGGTGCTCCGGTTTCCCCCACAGTCCAAAGACCATAGGTGTGAATAGTTGTTTGTCTTTGTGTCAGCCCTGCTCTCTCCCATAGTCAGCTGGGATAGGCTCCAGCTACCCTGTAGAACAGGATAAGCGGCTACAGATAATGGATGGATGGATGAATGAATGAAATGAACATGAGCTGCATATGACTTATTAACTGTACATAAATTGTGTTGGAAGGCGGCACGGTGGTGTAGTGGTTAGTGCTGTCGCCTCACAGCAAGAAGGTCCGGGTTCGAGCCCCGTGGCCGG
>JAODOE010000002.1:26371671-26381920 GCA_027576095.1 Plicofollis tonggol
GTGAGGCTTAATAATTTTCTCTTTCTTTGCCAGCCGGGGTAGAGTAGCCGCTAGGAGTGTCTAGTGTTAGTTGGTGTCATCTGAGCGTGCGTGGACTGTGCAGGCCATACAGCCCGTGTGGTGTTGTTTAGTATTCTTAACTTGGGTGCAGTGAATTGCCGTGTGTTCCCTGCTCTGTCTCTAGGCTTGGGATACACGCTGGCCGTGCAAGCCTAGTGGCGGGGTAGTGGTAGCGTTAATTGTGTGTGAACCTTTGTAGCCTCCCTGTCACTGGGCTTGGGATACACGCTGGCCGTGCAAGCCTTGTGGCGGGGTAGTGGTAGTGTTATTTGTGTGTGAACCCTTGTAGCCTCCCTGTCTCTGGGCTTGGGATACACGCTGGCCGTGCAAGCCTTGTGGCGGGGTAGTTGTACTATTAATTGTGTGTGAACCCTTGTAGCCTCCCTGCCACTTGGGCTTGGGGTATGCGCTGGTCGCATAAGCCTGAGTGGTAGGTGAATTGCTAGTGTGGTGTGTTCTGCGATTGTTATTTTGGGGTGATATACTGATAGCTGTACCTTGCTTGTGGTTGTGCTTTCACTGCCCGGCTCTTGGTCTGGCCGTGCTCCTGTGGTGTCTCTTATCCGGTTGGCTTCTCTCTCTCTTTTTCTCGCTTTCTCTTACCCTTGCTCTCACTTCCCCCCTCACCCTTATTTATTGTTTGCCCTTTTGTGTATGTGGACGTATATTTTGGTTTATATTCATTTTGGTTTGCAGTTACTTTATTAATCTTTCATTTGTTTGCTGTGGTTTGGTGTACTAACAGTGTGGCCTTCACTTTTGGCAGTGTGCATTGCAGTGTGTTACAACCTTTTTAACAATCTCATTAAATAGAAAAAAAGTAAAGTAAAATAAAGTGGTTATTTTTGTACACAGCCTCAGTTCTCATTCATTTACTTGAATAGCCGTTGGTGGGGAATACCTAGTCCAGGTTCTGTGGCTTCTGTACTTCTGTACTCAAGGTTACATTTTGGCGTAGTCAGCAGGATGAGGTTGTGTACAACGTAGTGTTGCCATAGACATTCTTCTGCACTGTTAGTGCCACCTTTTCCTTTTATTTTTTTGTGGTTATTTATTCTTTTTTTTTGAGGTGGTTATAGAAAAGACATTTTCGGGTAGGGAAAAACGGTGGTTACAAGGAAGAAGAACCAGTGATCATCGGGGTCCAGACACAGCCACCATGTCTTCGGAGCAGAGCTTGGAAGATCAAGTTAGGGCATTGACTGAGCTGGTTAATCAGCTGAGAGCTGATAATCAGCGCCTCCTAGGTGAAGGATCCTCTACATCCTCAGATTCTGTCCAGGTTCCACCTAGTAATGCGGCTGGTGCAGCACCAGTCGAGCGTCTTGTATGTGTACCTCGTGAAAGGAAATGTCCCAGGTTTTCTGGGAACATGTCTGTTGATAATATGTCTGTACAGGACTGGATTGAGGAAGCTAGTAGGTCTTTAGCAGCCCATCCAATGCCTGCATTGGAGCAAGCATTGTTTGTGTATGACTTGCTGGATGGAGAGGCTAAAAGAGAAATCAAGTTTAGCCCTGCTGCTGATCGAAACGACCATAAGAGAATTTTTGAGATTCTAAAACATAATTTTAGTTGTTCCAAGTCTGTTAACCATTTGTATCGCCAGTTTTACCACCGTCGGCAATTTGATAATGAATCAGTCAGGGAGTATTCCCATGTGTTGTTGGAGTTACTAGAGCAAATAAAAGACAAAGATGAGAATTTGGAACAATCAGACCGTATGCTTCGCGACCAGTTTGTAGAAGGGCTTCGTAACGATAAACTAAAGGGTGACTTATTAGATAAGATCTCGACCAACCAGCATTTGACTTTCAGGGAGGTACGTAGTGGGGCTCTCGACTGGCTCAATAGGCATAACCAGACAACATCACGACCCCGTGCCTATTCTTGTAATTCTTATGAGGCAGATACAAATGCAGTAACTGTTAGTTCTGCCCCAGAATTTATTGAATTGAAGGAATGTCTCCGCAAGCAGCAAGCGCAGCTAGATGCTATTTTAAACCAGTTGGGACAACCACAGTTGGCTGCTAGCTCCACCTACCGGCCCCTCTCTGCCCAATCCAGGCCTTACCAGTTCCAGGCAGATGGGACCTCTATTTGTCTTCGTTGTAATAAAGCTGGTCATATTGCTCGCTTCTGTAAGGCTGTAAACCAAGGGGGGGCGACCATTACACGGGGTGGTGTTTCTAGGGGGGAGCAGACTAGTGTAGGGCCCACTAACGTAATGCAGCAGGGAAACTAGCGCCCTCCGGTGTTGGGAGCTCGGCACTGGGAGGGGGTTCCTCAGGCTCAGAAGAGAAAGAACATTCACCCACTATTATTCGTCTTGTTGGAAACTGCCCAGTCATTGACATCAGTCTTGGTGGCGTCACTACACGTTGCCTCCTTGACACTGGCTCCATGGTAACAACAGTGACTGAGAGTTTCTTCCGGAAAAAGTTAGAGCCACAAACCAGTGAAAAGCTGCAGTCCTGCGACTGGCTGCAGCTTAAAGCAGCTAATGGCCTATCCATTCCCTACCTGGGCTATATAGAACTTGACTTGCAGGTGCTGGGGAAGCTACTCCCCAAAATTGGGGTGTTAGTCGTCAAGGACTCCTTTGACCCAATGACCAGTCAACAGAAAAAGGGCATCCCAGGATTACTCGGAATGAATGCCATCAGCCGCTGTTACCAGGAACTTTTCAAAGAGCATGGGCAGAATCTTTTCCACTGTCTGCCAGTACAGGCTGCAGACAATGGATGGAGACAAGCCCCCTCAGAGTGCCAAAGTCTGGAACGCCTATCTGACTCTGGGTATATTGGAAAAGCGGTGGTGCAGCCAGGTCCAGCGCTCAGGGTACCAGCTGGGTGTCTCAAGTTTGTGCCAGTCACATGCACCATTCTTGGCCCCATTACCACCTGTTTTCTAGAACCCCTGCCCTACGGACAGGGACGACTTCCAAGTAACCTCCTGATATCTACAGCCCTGCTGCCAGTCACTCAAGGCAAGGTGGAAGTTCCCATTGTTAATGTGGGAACAGAGGATCAGTGGCTTCACCCCCGCACCACACTAGGCAGTCTTCATGTTGTGGAACTTACCCTCAGCCCAGATGCCGAGGGCGATTCAGTAGCTTTTGTCCAAACTTCAGAGGTTAGAACACCTGTCTCCATAGATTTGTCGTCCCTACAATGGCCAAATCTTTCTGCTACTGAACAGCAAGAGGCGAAAGGACTTTTGGAGAAATACCAGGGGGTTTTCAGCGAGCATGACGGAGACTTAGGATGTACCTCCCTAATCCAACATGAGATACCTGTGATGGATACGGCACCAGTACGACAACGCTACCGTCGTTTACCTCCATCACAGTTTGCACAGGTCAAAGCCCATGTGAAAGAGTTGGTGGAGAAGGGAATAGCCTGGCCTAGTAGCAGTCCTTACGCTTCCCCTATTGTAGTGGTGCAAAAGAAGGACGGGACCATTCGCCTTTGTGTAGACTACAGGCAACTTAATGCCAAAACAAGGAAGGATGCATACCCCCTTCCCAGAATAGAGGAGTCGTTGGATGCGCTGACTGGGGCCACACTTTTCTCCACTCTAGACCTGGCTTCCGGTTACAATCAAGTGCCTATGGCTGAAAAGGACAAAGAGAAGACTGCCTTTTGTACGCCTTTTGGCTTGTTTGAGTTTAACCGTATGCCCTTCAGGCTTTGTAATGCACCAAGTACGTTCCAGCGGCTAATGGAGCGCATTTTCAGTGACCAAAGCTTCACTTCTTTGCTGCTATATTTAGATGATATTGTAATCTTTTCATCTTCCTTTCAACAGCATTTACAGCGGCTTGAACTAGTGTTGGGCAGGCTAAAAGAATACAACTTAAAACTTAAACTTAGTAAGTGTCATTTCTTTAAAGAAGAGGTACATTACTTGGGCCATGTAATATCAGCCCGTGGGGTGGCCACTGACCCAGACAAGATTCAGGCTATCCAACAGTGGAAGCGTCCCTTTACCCTGATGGATTTGTGTTCATTTCTGGGTTTTGCCTCCTACTATCGCCGATTCGTGGCTGGATTCGCAAAGCATGCAGGCCCCCTGCACAGACTGGTATCTGTCAGCCAAAGTGGGTCTAAGAAGGGTGGCAGATCCAACCCGAGGCTGGGCGAACTTTGGGATGACGAATGTGAGCAGGCTTTCCAGAGGTTGAAGCAAGAACTTGTCACTGCCCCCATACTACAATACGCCGATTTTGCACGTCCCTTTATCCTCGAAATCGATGCCAGTCATCAAGGCCTGGGCGCTGTCCTGTCCCAGGACATGAATGGACAGAAACGGCCCATTGCGTTTGCCAGTAGGACCCTGCGGCCAGCGGAGAAGAATATGTCCAATTACAGCTCTATGAAGCTTGAGCTGGTGGCACTGAAATGGGCTGTGACGGAACGTTTCCGGGAGTATTTGCTGGGATCCAAATTTGTGGTGTATACGGATAACAACCCACTGAGCCACTTGCAGACTGCGAAGCTGGGTGCCATCGAACAAAGGTGGGCCTCTCAACTAGCTGTCTTTGATTTTGAGCTAAAATACCGGCCTGGTACTGCAAACCGTAACGCAGATGCCTTATCACGTCAACGCCACCCCTCCACCTCCTCCGTGTCTGCCATGACATCGGGCATTACTGTTCCACCAGAGCTACAAATGGCTTGCAAGAGTATGGCACTACCAGAAACTAGTGCTGTCATCTCTACGCTGGATGCGGCGCCCATTCGGTTGTCAGCAGACTTACGATTACTACAGGCCAACGATTCAGTGGTTGGTGCCTTCCTTAAATACTGGAGAAGAGGTCGCCCACCAAACAGGCAGGAGAGGACACAGGAAGAAGAAGCCGTGTTAGAACTGGCTCGGCAGTGGCGACGGGTACGGGAACAAGATGGCATCTTGTATCGAGAGATTCACCTCCCACCAGCACAAGAGCGCATCCGTCAACTTCTGCTTCCAACAGCCCTACGTGAGGAAGTGCTGACCAGCCTGCATGATAACCACGGTCATCAAGGCATCGAAAGGACCACAGAGCTGATTCGGCAGAGATGTTACTGGCCCAAAATGCGCCAGGACATTGAGCACTGGTGCAAAGCCTGTGAGAGGTGCACGCTGGCCAAGGGTGTTGTCCCTACCACACGTACGTACGCTGGTCATCTGCTGGCAGCCCGACCCTTGGAGATCATCGCCATTGACTTTACCGTCATGGAAAAAGCCTTGGACAACCATGAGAATGTCCTGATAGTCACTGACGTGTTCTCCAAGTTTACGCAAGCTTATCCAACAGCCAATCAGCGGGCCGAGATGGTTGCCAAGGTCCTGACTGAAAAGTGGTTTTATCAGTATGGCGTACCCAACCGAATCCATTCAGATCAAGGACGTGTATTTGAGGGGGAACTACTAAAGCGTCTGTGCAAGCTGTATGGAATAGAGAAAAGCCGAACCACCGCATATCATCCGGAAGGAAACGGGCAATGTGAGCGGTTTAACCGCACCCTCCACAACCTGCTGCGCACTCAGCCCCCAGCGAAGAAGAGAAAGTGGCCGCAATCCTTGCCACACTTGCTGTTTGCCTACAACACCTCAGTTCATCAGTCCACCGGCCACTCCCCATATGAGCTCATGTTTGGAAGAAAACCTCAACTTCCCGTTGATTTTTTACTGGGGCGAACAGAAGACTTAGGAAGTAGATCTCCTGATGATTGGGTCAATACCCATAAAGAATACCTGACTGCGGTATACGCTGATGCTAGGAGTCGCCTGGAGGCTGCTGCCGCTAAGAGGGAGCCTCCGAATGGCCCTCCACCTCCGCTTCCGGCACAAATGAGGGTATACCGAAGAAGCCACCCTCTTGGCCGAAACAAGATACAAGACCGGTGGGACCCAAAAGTGTACAAAGTAGTGACGTGTAGGGACAAGAACAGTCAGGTGTATCACATCACCCCTGAAGATGGCCTGGGCCCTGACCTTAATGTCCATTGTTCAGAGTTGCAGGCTCTGCCAAGCCAGGATGAAGTACCACATGAAGCACTGGTGGCCATTCCGGGCCCAAGAACACCAGAGGGCCGGAGGGAGCCTGAAACCCAGGAAGAAGAGGAGAACGACATATGGCTCCAAATGGTCCCCACCGAACCTAGAACATCAGATACAAGCACCCTGTGTGAGGCTGGACAACAGGCCACTATGGAAACATCACCAGGGAGGTCACTGGATGAAGCCGTCCAAGACGAATGTGCAGGTCGAGGGAGCGATTCAAGTCAACCGCCAGTGCCTGATCGATCTCCGGAGGCCCCAGAGGGAGGAGACCAAGTGGAACATCCCAGACGGGCTCGAGCCGGCCAACACTCCAACCCCTTCCGTTTGCCACGGTCAGCATCCCAACACCTGGAGGGCCAACAGAATGTAATCCAACTAGTTTCCCCCACCCTTACCAGTTATTTTAGGCCCTGGAGTTAGGTCACTGGCACCGGGACGGTTGCCGTCCAAAGCAGGGGGAATATGTGACGGGTGGGTGCGGGGGATAACTTTATGAAACTAGTCTGGTTGTTAGTCAGCCAATCAGAAGGCAGTTTCTACATGGCCCTTAGCGAATGGTAAGAAGCCTATTCATTTCACGTGACACGGAAGTGCAAGTATATTAGTGTAACTGAGATGCACGCCATCTCTTTGAGACTAAACTGCGCGTCTGTGGTGAGGACTTTGCTGGCGTGCAGCTTGTTAGGTGGCGATAAACGCAGAGCAGGTGAGAGATGCACTTCGTTTTGCTGCTTATACAATATGAACGTTAAAAGACACGAACTTTATAGGTGTATTTACCTCGCAGTGGTCATGAGCCTTGGTGCTGTCTGAACACGAGATTTGCCAGAGCGTGCACAGGTACTATACGATACTTATTGACTTCGGAATGTTTGATGTAGCTCTTTCGCTAACCACAAACCATTCTTAACTTTATAGTTTCCTGTTTCTCGGCACATTCAGTGGAAACGATAGTCAGCTAAGATAACGACTGGTGTGGTAGCGCGACAGTGAAGGTAAATAGTAGTCCAATTTGTATATGTGTATCTGAATGTGAAGCGTATGAATGTCATAGTAATTGAAATGCATTTGTTTTATAGTTACTCATGCCCAGAGCCTAGGGGGTATTCCTGGTATGAGTTATTTGGGAACTAGAAAGGGTATTTTAATGTTTTCATTTAATGTTTTAATTGTATCCTGTGTGTGAAATATTGGATTGATAATTGTGCTATTTTGTCAATTGCAGGAGCAAATTGTAACCACTGTTTTTCCCACTGTAGTCTTGTTTAAAATTTCAGTATTCATGGAGAACTGCCTCTTGACTGTTAGTGGCCCTTAAGTGTGTAAAACCACCTCCATTTTGATTATTATGTATGGTCTTGTTTGTTTATTTTGTTATATTTATTTCCTTAGTTGATTTAATATCTGGTGAGGCTTAATAATTTTCTCTTTCTTTGCCAGCCGGGGTAGAGTAGCCGCTAGGAGTGTCTAGTGTTAGTTGGTGTTATCTGAGCGTGCGTGGATTGTGCAGGCCATACAGCCCGTGTGGTGTTTAGTATTTTTAACTTGGGTGTAGTGAATTGCCGTGTGTTCCCTGCTCTGTCTCTAGGCTTGGGATACACGCTGGGCGTGCAAGCCTAGTGGTGGGGTAGTGGTAGCGTTAATTGTGTGTGAATTTTTGTAGCCTCCCTGTCACTGGGCTTGGGATACACGCTGGTCGTGCAAGCCTTGTGGCGGGGTAGTGGTAGCGTTATTTGTGTGTGAACCCTTGTAGCCTCCCTGTCTCTGGGCTTGGGATACACGCTGGTCGTGCAAGCCTTGTGGCGGGGTAGTTGTATTATTGTGTGTGAACCCTTGTAGCCTCCCTGCCACTTGAGCTTGGGGTACGCGCTGGTCGCCTAAGCCTGAGTGGTAGATGAATTGCTAGTGTGGTGTGTTCTGTGATTGTTATTTTGGGGTGATATACTGATAGCGGTACCTTGCTTGTGGTTGTGCTTTCACTGCCTGGCTCTTGGTCTGGCCGTGCTCCTGTGGTGTCTCTTAGCCGGTTGGTTTCTCTCCCTCTTTCTCTCATTTTTTCTTACCCTTGCTCTCACTTCCCCCCTCACCCTTATTTATTGTTTGTTCTTTTGTGTATGTGGACGTATATTTTGGTTTATATTCATTTTGGTTTGCAGTTACTTTATTAATTTTTTATTTGTTTGCTGTGGTTTGGTGTACTAAGTGTGGCCTTCATTTTTGGCAGTGTGTATTGCAGTGTGTTACAACCTTTTTAACAATCTCATTAAATAGAAAGAAAAGTAAAGTAAAATAAAGTGGTTATTCTCGTACACAGCCTCGGTTCTCATTCATTTATTTGAATAGCCGTTGGTGGGGAATACCTAGTTCAGGTTTTGTGGCTTCTGTACTTCTGTACTTAAGGTTACATTAAAATAAAAAACCTAATGAAGGCTACTGGGTTTTGGTGCAAAATTAAGAAGCAAGTGTGACAGTCAAAGTGTCCAGAAGAACTGTGGCTAGTTCTGCAAGATGCAGTAAAACCTACAGCTCATTTCCTTATAAAACTGCACTCATTGTACCTGAGAGGACTATTTTTTTAAAGCAAAGGGTCATTTCACACCAAATATCGACTTTGTTTCATTGATTATGGCTTATTGCTGTTTATAGTTGTTTTTTTTTAATCTATAAAGCCCACACTGTTTTCACCTCTTTGTTCTCTAGTCCTGCCTGCATTGCTCTGTTTACTGATCGACTGACCCTCACCTGCTCTTTGACTATGATTCTTATCTAGTGTTTTGCCTTCATTTCCAGTTTGCTTCTCCCACTCTCCCCTGCACATACATCCATAAGTGCCTGCACCCTGACAGGATACTTTGCCTGAATGGATGCAGCAGAGGAGGCAAAGCAGATTGCTCTGAGTGCTCAGAGGTGCCTCTTGGGAGAACATCAGCAGATGCTCACCGACCTAAACACCAGGATGGCACAGCTTGCTGCTGTGATGTCGCAGACCCTCCTAACACGCCCCGACGCCTCCCCAAGTCCCACGCTACTTCTCCCATACCCCGAGAAATATACCGGTGATGTGCTCAGCTGTAAGGGTTTTTGCTTCAGTGCTCCATGTACTTTTTTACAATCCCCAACATCTCCGATGAACGAAAGATCGGCGAGTTTCTTTCATTCTTGACTGGTAAGGCGCTACAGTGGGCAAGCACTGTGTGGAAGAGTGGAGATTAGCACACTACATTATATGACTGTTTCCTCAAATTAATCAAGTGAGTGTTTGTTTGATCATGAACCTGAGGGAATTGAAGTCAGCGAAAGCTTACTGACCATCTCGCAAGGCTCAAGGGGAGTCACGGCCTGTGCCTTGGATTTCAAAACTCTTGCAGCAGCCAGCAGATAGAATGAGACAGCTCTAAAGGCTGTGTTTCACCAAGGTCGCTGCTCTGAGGTATTGAGTGAACTGGGATGTAGGGATGAACACCTCACCTTAGACTCCCTAATCAATCTACCAATCTGGCTGGATCACTTACTCTCCAGCCGACCATCCCTCAAGGAAGAAACCAAGCCAGCTCCAACCACCGACACTCCCACATCCATGGAGGTCTCACAAACCCAGCTGAAATGCTCCGAATGAGAAAGGAGGAGACAAGAGGGTTTGTGTTTCTACTGCAGGAGTTCCAGTCATCAGGTTATTCAGTGTCCAGTTCGTCCATCTTGCACCAGCTTTGCTGAGACCACGTCTGACCCGGTGAGTCCAGTGAGATCTTTTAAAGCCCAATCCTTCAAAGTACCTGTATTGCTGAAACTGCCCTCCTTGACCCATGTGCTTTCTGCATTTGTTGACTCGGGGCGGAGGGGAATTTCATCGACAGCTCAGTCGTCCAGAAGTTCAGTTTGCCCACAAACCCTCTGCAGAGTCCACTCAGCATCAGGACCATCGATAGAGGGCCAATAGGGGATGGTCTCGTCACCACTCGGATCGCTCCCGTGTACATTCAAGTGGGAGCCCTTCATTCAGAGCTCATCTCACTCTTATGGCCCTTTTCCACTACCCTTTTTCAGCTCACTTCAGCTCACTTTAGCCCAACACGGCTCGCGTTTCGACTACCTCAGAGCAGCACGACTCAGCTCACTTCAGCCTCACTCAGCACCCAAA
>JAODOE010000002.1:29032072-29043990 GCA_027576095.1 Plicofollis tonggol
TGTCCCAACTTTTTTGAGATGTGTTGCTGTCATGAAATTTCAAATGAGCCAATATTTGGCATGAAATTTCAAAATGTTTCACTTTCGACATTTGATATGTTGTCTATGTTCTATTGTGAATACAATATCAGTTTTTGAGATATTCCAACTTTTTTGGAATCCAGGATGTATAGAAATCATATAATCCAAGTAGTTATAGAAAAATTTTAAATCACCATATAATCACAATATGTATTTCGCTGTTTCTGCATGGCAGCTGACTGCACAACAGTACACGATAATGCTTTCCAAGCAGTGCTGTCTCTACACAAGGGATTTATTGAGTTTAAGCTGTTTATACGAGTCCAGGCAGGGATATTGTCATGCCATCTGTGTCGGGGTCAACTGCAGCTTCTCGTCCCTGCTGTCATTCCTTCTACACACATTTTTGAGCGTCCTTTGTTGTTCCTTTTGATGTGGCCAAACAGTTTAACGGTTTTGCATCGAATGTAAATTCCCACCGGTATGAGATTTGTTAGTTTTCTGAAGTTGTTAATGCTTTTATGGTCTTTTACTTTAAAGCCTGTCATAAGACACATAGCATGATTTTGGAAGACTTCCATTACTGTATGTTTCATTAAAGAATTTGTCCATGCAATACACAGTCCATGCCATGTAGTATATAGGCATTAAAAATCTTTGTTTTAACTCTCATTGGTATGTGTGCTGATTTCAAGATGTGCTCTTTTTTTAGAGAATGCAGCCCATCCTTTTGATATTCTATGTTACACAGCTATCAGATAATTGTTGGTGCTTGAGAGGCTGTGGCTGAGGTATACAAAGTTCTGAACTTCCTTTATTCTTTGGTCTTTTATTGTGATGGTAAGTTGTGGTTGAGTTTTATCAGTCATCATACATACAGTTTTGGAGATGTTAACTGTCAGTCACTGTTGTAGTTGAGTCACTAAACCTCGAGTCCAAGTCCAGTCTAGAGTTCCCAGTGTTCAAGTCTGAGTCAAGTCAAAATCATTCAAGGGCGTAGAATTGGCATGGACGGAAGTGACATGTCCCCACCAATATCCAGTGAATATTGAATTGTCCCCACGAATAATTTCCCTCAAAAAAAAACAATCTGTCAACATCTAATTCACCTAGAGGTGCAGAAAGGGTTAAATCAGAGGGGGTTGGTTAAATCACGTTCTCTACTGTAGTCTTACCTCAGTTACACATTATAGTTAGTGTGATTGGCTGTGCCTTTCCCTACCTGTCATGTGAGACTCTGTAGCCACGTTTGGTTGTTAGCAGCACCAAAACTGGAAGGTAGACCATCAGCGGGATTTACTGTGTAAGACTCAGGTGCAACGTGACACATGGGTGTCATAAGCGAGTTAGGATGGCAGCGAAAAAGAAGAAAGTGGACATAAGGACCTACTTCTCAAAGAAACCTGTGAGTTACTTAAAGTCATGTTCGCTAATAAAATGAGTCTAATAACGTGGCAAGGCTTTGTCGCACAGCATAACGTTATGTACAGCAGGCTAAAATCGTCAGTAACGTCAGCTATGAAGAATAACATGGTTTGGAAACCAACTACACAACAAATTGCCAACTGTCAGTTCTGTTAAAGTCTCACAGAGTAGCATGTCTAACTTCAGTTGAAACTCTATGTCAGAGAAAACTGCAGCCTTGTGCAAGGATATTAGGCTAGCCTACAGAGCCTGTTGAAATGACATGTCTATCTGGTGACTCACAATAACTTGGTTATCTTAGTAGCCTACTACCGACCTGATGTGTTCAGTGGGTTAATTTTTTGAGACAACAAAGTAGGCTATCATGTGCTTCTGCAAGTATTCCACTTTGCAGTGCAGTTGGCACAAATTGTTTTAAAAATGTAATCACTGAAAAAGTGATGATTCAAGATTTGCACAAAGTGACTCAGAAAGACTGAAGTAGCTATCCATTTTTTTTTTCATACTGGCATGCATGTCCTATTTTGTCAGGTGACAGAACCAACACAACCATCAGACAGCGATGGAGAGACAGGTTCACAGGTGAAGTTGAATGATGACTTGGTGATGTAGGCTAGTTGTCCTGTGATTTAACAATGTGAACAGTGGTTCATCACTGTATTTGAAACACATACTGTGTTACAGCTCATATGGAATGTCTCACTGTTCTATAACAGGTGACCGAGGTAGAGGCAAGGTCACAGGTGAATCTGAATGTTAATTTGGTGCTATAGATATTTAGCATCATTACAAATGTTAGGCTGATGATGTAAAGTGATTCATTAGTGTACATTTGACAAAGAATTTGAATTGACATGTCTCACTTTTTGTATGGCATGTATCAATATGTTATTTTATCAGGTGACAATCCTGACAGGTACTAGTGCAGTCAGAGGGGAAGAGTCAGGGCCAACGGTGAGACCCATTAAGCACATAATCATGGTTTTAATGTGGAGATAAACTATGTAATCTATATAAAATGAGTGGTGATCTCATGAAGTCACATATGTATTATCACATAGTCAGCATTACAGTATGGCTAATTGTATAATGTGGTCTATCTCTAAGGAAACTGGTACACCTGTAGTGAGCAACGGGGAGAGCAGCAGTGAGAGTGACAACAATGAAGAACAGTGTAGAAGTGGAGATATTCTAGACATTGAAAACAAGCCAAACCAGCCTAATCCCAAATGCATCCCAGTTCAAACATTGTCCAGTAGGGTCCTTCATTTTCAGGAGAGGTGGTACAAAGAGTATCCATGGCTCCATTATAGCCCAGCAGTGAAGTGGATTCTCTGTTTTTACTGTGAAAACATATACTGTACAGAAAAGTACTATGTCAAAAAAAGGTAGACCCTGCATTCTACTCAAAGGGGTTTACTAATTGGAAGAATGCTCTGGAAAGACTTGAACAGCATAAAAATTCTCAATCCCATCACCATGCAGTCACAGTTAGCGCTCAAGAAGGAGCCCCAATAGATTTGCAACTCTCAAGTGCCTGGTCAAAAACAACAGGAAACTGCCAGACACTGTTTACAGAGCATTTTGGGCTCAATACAGTTCCTTACTAGGCAGGGTTTGGCACTGTGGGGCCATGGCAAGGAAGATGGTAACCTGTTTCAACATTTAAAATATAAAGCCAAGGATGACACCTGTCTTTCTGACTGGCTGTCCTGTTGTCATGACTATACCTCTCCACCAGTGCAAAATGAGATTTTGCAGTTGTTAGGAAACTGCATTGTCAGAAATATTGCACAAACTATCAAGTCCCTATCTGTCCTGCAGTACTCCATCATTATAGATGGTACTCAAGATATCTCAGGTAGAGAGCAAGAATCCATATGTTTTAGATATGTGGATGAGGACCTGGTTCCACATGAGGTTTTTATTGGCTTTTGTGAGGTCTCAGGAACTACTGGAGTGGAGATAGCTAGAGTAGCTGTGGATGTGCTTTTGAGGCTGAATATTCCGATGGCATGTTTAAGAGGTCAGACCTATGATGGCACTCCGAACATGGCAGGAGCTTATTCACAAGCTCAGGCAGAAGTGAAAAAACAACAGCCATTGGCATTGTACGTGCACTGCGGGCCTCACTGCCTGAACTTAATTACACAGGCTGCATGTCAGGCTAGCCCTTTAATACGTGATGCTTTAGAGTGGGTACATGATCTGAGGTCATTAAGCAAACAATCTGGAAAATTCAAAGCTATGTTTTCAGCGATAGCAGCAGAATCAGAGGGACCATCAGCATCACTCAGACCACTCTGCCCAACCAGGTGGACAGTACGGGGAAATGCTATCAAAGCAGTGCTGTCTCAGTATGACAGTGTTTTGACTAGCTTAGAGGAGATGGCAGCAACTGGATCTAGCACAAGTGCAAGGGCAAATGGATTGCATGAGAGGTTTGAAAAGGGCAAAACAATGCTTGGGCTTTTTTTGGCCTTGGAAGTCATCGAGGAGTTAGAATGTCTGAACAAGTCCCTGCAGAAACGGATTGCAACTATTGCAGGAATGAGAAGCTCAATAGAGTGTGTCTGAGCCACTCTGCAGTTGAAAAGAAATGAAGAAAGATTTCACGAGATTTTTGATAAAGCAGTGGAAATGGTGGACTCCCTTGGCATTGAGCCCATTCAGATTCCTCACCAGAGACGGCCACCAAAACGATACACTGGCGGGGCTCGCCAGCACACTCCCAAGTCACCTGAGGAGCATTACAGAGCAGAGTTTTACAAAGTGCTGGATAGTGTTGATGTTCAGTTTCAGGAGAGGTTCAACCAACCAGATCTAGGTGTCTTGCAGAAGCTGGAAGAAATTCTGCTCACTGGAGAGGTGGAGGGCATTGTTGATCAGTACCCAGAAATTAACAGGGAGAGCCTAAAAGTTCAGCTAGCCATGTTCAGATCTAAATATACCTTTACATCTAGTACAGAAGTGGCTACTATCTTGAGGGGAATGCCAGTGGAGGTGAGGGGTCTATTTGATCAAGTCGAAAGCCTTGTCAGGCTGCTTTTAGTCATCCCTGTATCGTCGGCTGAGGTTGAAAGAAGCTTCAGCGCTCTCAGAAGACTAAAAACATGGCTAAGGTCAACAATGACCCAAGTGAGATTAAACAATGCTGCTGTATGCCATGTCCACCAGGACAGACTGGACAGTATAGATATAAAAGAAATATGCCAGCAGTTTATCTCAGTTAACGAGAGGCGAAGGCATGTGTTTGGCTCCTTCACATAGGAGCTGTGAACATTGAGCTGTTGTGGGGTACCAGTAGTCCATGTCTGTTGTGGTAACAGTAGTTCATGTTTAAAAATCATAGCTTACTGATTTAAAAGGGGCAATAGCATGTGTTTAAAAATGTATACAAGTTCACAGAGAGACTACTGAAATACTTTTTATTCTGTGATAATGTTCCCTACTTTTATCAATGCTAATTTATAAAAGATGTCAATTGCACTATGACTGAAGTAATGTTGATAAGCCTTTAGATGTAAACTCACCATTTGAAATGGGCTGAAATGAGCCTATGTCTTCTAGTTTAATTGAGACATTGAGAAGGAATTAATTTTTTTCTGGAATTTTTACTTTGATTTTGTGGACAACAGCACCAGGTTATGCAGTGCTCCATGTATTCATGGCAACACTATCTGAAAATATGTCTTGTACTTTCATTGACAATTTGAGAGCGATGTTTTTTCTGTGATAGGCTACTTGATTACTTTGTTGGTTTTGTGGAGGTTATGCAGTGCTCCAGCTACTTTTATTATTGTATGAAAACTGTTTAATTTGCACTGTGGCAGAAGTAAACTGAATTCTAAACAACTTGTTTGTCAGTCACTGGTTTAATATTAATTAATGAATTAAAGTATGAATTGTTATGTAGAATTGCAAGTACGTTGAACAGCATATGTTGTATGTAGTCAGTCATTTATTGTTCTATTACGGAGCAGAGATGGAGACGGATTGGTGGCTGGGGGGGGGTAGATTCCTAGGTCCCCACCAATGTCAAGAACAAATCTACGCCCTTGGACCAAGTATAATATTTTTGTCTGATTTTGTCATGATCCGCCCTGGACTTCCACTCCAGAGATTTATTATCTCCCAGCTCAGCGCAATCCAGGACGGGACTTCCATCTTGCTGGCATTCACTTCCTGGGCTGATCTGCTGTGTATAAATAGGCCGTTCTCAGAAGGGGACTTTGCCAGGGTGGCTCGCTGGCTGGCTGGGCGGGGTGAATGGTCAGGAGTTGCTTGTGGGAAGTGACAGAGTAGGAAGTGTGGGATGGATGAATCTGAGCATGGGTTTGGTGAGGAAGTGTAAAAAATCGAAGGGGATTAATAACAGTATTAATGAGAATATGGATACATCGGTGAGGAAGGAATCGTATAAGGTATTTATTACGTTGGTTAAAGAGGGTGATTCGTTTACGGGTTGGAGTCCTATCCAGCTGACGAGGAAAGTGTATGAGGAGTTAGGAGAAGTTGTGCATGCCATTGAAACAAGGAGTGGGTCACTTCTGGTAGAGTGTATGGATGAGGCACAATTAATGAGAACAGTAAAGATGACTAAATTTGCTGGGCAGAATGTCAAGTGTGTGGTAGGCCGGGATAAAAAACTGATTAGGGGAGTAATAACTGGGATCCCTGTTGAGGATTCAATGGAAGACCTAATGGCTAGTATTAGAAAGGTCAAAGTAAAAGAGGCTAAGCGCCTAAAAATGAAAAGGGATGGGGTGTTGAGCGACAGTCTGTCGGTTTTGCTTACGTTTGATGAAATCATGCTTCCCCAAAAAGTGTTTATAGGGTTTATGAGTTTTGATGTAAGGGCGTATATCCCTCCTCCATTGAGATGTTTCAAGTGCCAAAGGTATGGGCATATAGCGGCAGTATGTAAAGGGAAATTAAGATGCAGTAAGTGCGGAGGAGAACATAATTATGGTGAATGTGTGGAAGGGTCAATTCAAAAATGTTGCAATTGTGGTGGTAATCACAGTGCAGCGTATGGAGGCTGTGAGGTGTATAAACGAATGAGAGAAGTTCAGAGAATTAAAGTTGAGCAAGGAAAGTCTTATGCCGAGGCAGTTAAGCAAGTTCCTAAACCAGTTAATGTGGCAAAGAATGATAATGGCAGATCGAAAGGAGAGTGCACGACATGCAAAAAGATTCAAGAAGATTCACTGATTGTTAAGAAACGGGACTTTGTGTTTTTTATGGCCGATGTCATTAATAAAGCGGCTCAAACAAGTAGCAGAACAGACAGGATTAAAATCATAGTTAAGTCTGCCAGGAAGCTTTTGAACGTGCAAGGGTTGGAATGGACAAGTGTTGTGGATGCTCTTAATGAACAAGACGCTACTGTTGAGGAGTCCTCTCTTTATCAATCATGTTCAGGACCTTTAGTATCGTATTAATGGTGTTGCATATCCTTCAATGGAATGCAAGGAGTTTGATTTCCAATGGCCAGGAATTTAAGAAGTACATTGAGAATCTTGATGTAATGCCTGATATTATTTGCATTCAGGAATCCTGGCTGATACCTAGGCTGGACTTTGTTATTAAAGGGTTTATTTCAGTGAGAAGGGACAGGGACTCTGGTATGGGTGGAGGTGTTGTTACCTTCATTCAGAGGGGGGTACAGTTTAGGGAGGTAAGGAAAGGAGATGACATGGAATATATTATTGTTGAAGTTTGGTGTGATGTTGGTAAAGTTTTAATTGTTAACTTTTATAATCCTTGTAGGCAGTTGGAAATGAGATCACTTGAAGAAATTTTTAAGGATATGTCTGGGAAAATAATTTGGTGTGGTGACTTTAATGCACATAGCACTTTATGGGGGGATAGGGATGATGGTAATGGTAATGTCTTGGAGGAGTTCATGGGTGAAGAAGGATTAGTTTGTATAAATGATGGGTCTGCCACTAGGATAGACATTTCCAGAGGGACAGAATCAGCAATAGATTTGACCATAGTTTCCAGGGACATGGCTGATAAGTGTGGGTGGGAGGTACTTGATAGTAATACAATTGGGAGTGATCACTTCCCTATTAGGGTTCAGGTGGGGGTGGAGGTGCTAAAAGATGGGGTGACAAGAGGGGGCAGATGGATACTAGAAAAAGCTAATTGGGAGAAGTATACAGAGTTGAGTGATGAGTGGCTATCATTGGTGGATGATGATGTGGGTGTGGAAGAGATGTGTAAGGGAATTAGTGCAAGTATAGTGGCTGCGGCAGGGGAGGCTATCCCAAAGACAGAAGCCAGGCCTTTGAGCAGGATTGTACCTTGGTGGTCAAAAGAATGTCAAGATGCAGTGAAGAATAGGAACAGGTTATTCAGGATATTAAAGAAATCTCATAACTTTCAGTCTTTGATTGAGTATAAGAGAGTGCAGGCTCTAGTGAGGAGGGCTGTGAAGAAGGCAAAAAAGGAGTATTGGAGGAGGTTTTGTGACTCCTTGGGGCGTACTACCCCCATAGAGAGAGTGTGGGGTACGATTAAGAAAATGAATGGCATTAACAGAAGCTATGACTACCCCTTGATTATTGATGGAGAGAATGTTGCAGCTACTAGCAAAGATAAGGCAGAGGTTATAGCTAAAACATTAGCTAGAGTGCATAGCTCTGATAACCTAAGTCTGGTGGAAAGGAAGGGAAGAAACAATCTTAAAATACACTGAGAATGTGAGTGTTGGTCAGGAAGAAAGCAGTTTGAGTGCCCTGTTTACAAGATTAGAGTTAAACAATGTCCTGAGGAAAATAAGGAAGTCTGCTCCAGGGAAGGACTCTATCTGTTATGAAATGTTGAGTAGGCTCAGTGATAGGGGAAAAGACAAGCTATTGCTGCTATTCAATAAAATATGGGTAGAGGGGGTGATTCCTAGGGAATGGAAAGAGTCTTTGATTGTACCAATCAGGAAACCTGGTAAAGATCCTCATAACCCAAGTAGTTACCGGCCAATAGCTTTGACTTCCCAGGTGGGAAAAACCATGGAAAAGATGGTAAATGATAGGCTGACCTACTGGCTAGAGACTAAGGGACTTCTCCAAAGCTACCAGAGTGGCTTTAGGAGAGGTAGAGGTACCATGGATCCAGTAGTGTGTCTAGAAGACTTCATAAGGAGAGCCCAAGTAAATAAAGAATCAGTAGTAGCAATATTTTTTGATATTGAAAAGGCTTATGACATGCTTTGGACAAAAGGTTTGTTAATCAAGCTGCAGCAATTAGGGGTTGGGGGTAGAATGCTCCAGTGGGTGGAGGCTTTCCTGACTGACAGACGGCTAAGGGTTAAAATAAATGGGGACGTAAGCTCCAGCTATGTAGCAGAAAATGGCACTCCTCAGGGAAGTATTGTTAGTCCATTACTGTTTGATATAATGATAGATCAAATATTTAAGAATGTACAGGAGCCTGATGGTGTAGCCTTGTTTGCTGATGATGGAGCCATGTGGAAGAAGGGGAGGAATTTGGGTTTCATTATAAATAAAATGCAGTGTGCAGTTAATGAAGTTCAGCAATGGGCGGTTCAGTGGGGATTTAGGATCTCAGTGGAGAAAACAAAAGTTATGATTTTCTCTAGGGGAAGTATTAGTCCTGAGCTTAAAATTTACCTGGCAGGCAGAGAGCTGGAAAGAGTCGGGTTTTTTAAGTACTTGGGGGTATGGTTTGACAGGAAGTTGACGTGGGCGTTCCACATCCAGAAAATGGTGGATAGGTGTAAAAAAATTCTAAATGTAATGAGGTGCCTGTGTGGGGTTGAATGGGGTGCATCCGGTGCAGCACTGAGATCAATCTATACTGGCCTCATGAGGTCAGTATTAGACTATGGGTGTATAGCCTATGGGTCGGCTTCCAAGTCATTGTTGCACAAACTAGATGTGATACACAACCAAGCTTTGAGAATCTGCTGCGGAGCAGTTAAAACATCACCAGTGGCAGCCATTCAAATTGAGGTTGGGGAAATGCCCTTATATTTAAGAAGACAGCAGCTTGCCCTGGTGTACTGGGCTAACCTCAGGGGTCACAATGATGGCCACATTACTCAGCCAGTCCTGAGATATTGCCAAGAGCGACTGTATGAGGGAGGGAAAAGCTTTGGGTGGACAGTCAGGGATTGGGTTATGAATATGGGATTAAGTGGCTTTAATATCTGCCCTACAGTATCATATTCTACAGTTCCCCCTTGGACCTTTGAGGAAGCTAAAGTAGACCTGGGGCTGCTTGAAGAAAGGCAGGAGTGTGAGGTGGACAAGTGGAGAGTTGATGGGTACAGTCATGAACATTACAGCAAGAGTATGTTCATATATACAGATGCCTCAAAGGGTCCTGATAAAAGGGTGGGAGTGGCGTATGTGGTACCCGAGCTGGGGTTGGCCATTAAAAAGAGAATAACTGATGACCTGGCTGTGTATACAGCAGAGCTGGTAGCCATATGGTTTGCCCTGCTCTGGATAGAGGGTAATGGGGATAGGCACAGGCAAGTGGTCATAGCATCTGACTCTAGCTCTGCTCTTGTGAGTATTCAGAACTCACATTCCACATCCAGGAACGACATTCTTCTTGACATTTTACAGTTGACAAGTGTGTTAATGAAGGCAGGTTTTAAACTTTCCTTTTTATGGGTTCCAGCTCATGTAGGGGTGGAGGGGAACGAGTTGGCTGACAAATATGCCAAAAGAGCGGCAAGTAGGGACAATATAGATACTAATATACAGTATAGTAAGGCTGAAGTCAAAAGCATCATTAAGGCCAGAGTACATGGGAGATGGCAGCACCTTTGGGAGAATGGGTCTTCTGGGAGGCATCTTTTTAACATTCAGCCTGAAATACATAGAGCTATTGGTTCACTTAATGCAAGACAGGAGGAAGTGGTATTGGCCAGGCTGAGAATTGGGCACTCCCATCTTAACAGTACTCTCTTTATTATGAGTCGGCATGCTGATGGTAACTGCGAGTATTGTGCATCACAAAGCCCAGAGACTGTAGAGCATGCTCTTATTCATTGTCAAAAATATTATCAAGAGAGACAATTTTATTGCCCAAGTCGAGGCCAATAATACACCCTTTAATGTCAGAAATATCTTAAAATTTTCCCATTACTTCTTTGTATCTTATTTGTTTACTTTTTGAAAAACACCGGATTATCAAAACGTATTTAATTGTTAGATAAGAAGCAACTCCTGTTCCACACTCCAGTCCAGTGGTGGTGGTAATACACCGAAACAGCTGTCAACCGCCATATAAATCAGAAAAAGAGAGAGAGAGGGCTCTCTCCTGAACCAGATACTTGGGTGTGTATATGTATGTATGGAAGAGAGTATTTTTGCATCTGAAAAGAGCAAAATAAAAAGAGTTATGGAACTTTATTATGGCCTGCCGTCTTTCTGTGCTCCTCCCCCTCCTACGAACTTCCACAATCCATTTAAAACATGTTAAAGTGCTTAAAAAGGAAAGAAAGAGAAAAGACAGAGTTGTCATTGGTAACGCCTACAGTACAACTCAGATTTGCCTCAATTTTCTTCAGGTGATGTGAAGTGGGTGGGGCTGTCCTGGGAATCAGTGATGTCACTAATTCCTCCTCCTTCCTCTCAGGTGGACTTCCTTCTTCCCTGAGCACCATCACTGAGTGCTGAACATCACAACACACCTTTTACTGACCAACAAAAGCTACAGCAGAGAGTACGATTACCATTTATTCAATCTATAATCAGTAAACAGCTGTTTACTGTGTTTACAGAGAGATGAGCTGCACACTGCTGTGGCTGTAAAAGGAATCTGAAAATGGATTTATTAAACACTTTCATTGTTTTGTCTGTATTTTGTTTATTTTCTATTAGTCTTTATGTATTTCATCTGAACTTTCTTTGAATATTAGCCAATTAGAAATTCTTTGTAAATATTAAAAAATGCTATAAAATGTGTAAAACAGCCCCAAAACAAAATAACTTGAATTAATGTTGATTAATTGATGTACGTCTTTGGACATATTGAATTTTTTAAACAAAGTCTTTTTCCCCTTAAAATTAATGGTGGGACAAAATATTTATCATAAGTAAACAAATAAATAAGCAAGTAGTCCATACACTCCTGTATAAAGTGACATCAGTATAAAGAAAACATGGTGAATTTTAGTGTAATATTTCATGGAATTTAATAGTTATTTAAAACATGATCATATTCACACACACCTGTAATTCAGGCTCTTTATCTTCAGAAAACACTAAAGTAAAGATAAAATCATCACAGCCTGTGGGTTCAGTGTTAAACTCACCCTCATGGCGCCCTCTAGCGGTGATGAGCAGCTCAACACACTTCATTTCAGAAACAGTGACATTAAAGGGGAACTCAAGGCAAATTTTTTATCAGAATTTTTATTAAATATCGGAATGCATGTTTGATTGCTATTTTGTCGCTGCTATAGCGAGTTATGAGCATTTGAAATACGC
>JAODOE010000002.1:30398898-30411302 GCA_027576095.1 Plicofollis tonggol
TGTGTGAAAATCTGATGATGTTTTAGGTCATATTTATGCAGAAATATAGAAAATTTTAAAGGGTTCACAAACTTTCAAGCACCACTGTACACCAACAAACACATTGCCCAGAAGCATATGACTGTGGCAAAGAGGCTGTGAACCGACGTGAGTCCAGATGAGATGCTGAACGACTTCAGCCTTGTTGTGTATCATGGCCTGGTCAAGGTGTCATCTGCAAGGAACCTGTGGAAGAATTGTCTTTTTAGATTTCCCTTTCCTACCAGCATACATGCCAGGCATTAGGTATGAGGCCATCACTGCATATTTACATATGGGCAGCCAAGCTCCAGATGTGGTGAATGACCAACGAGATGGTCATCCTGGGTATGATGGCCTTTTCTAAATTTTGGCTTTGCTGAACAACCTCATGGCCTGCAGGACCACAACCATCCTCACCAGAACTTGGCAGTGGATGAGCTCATGGGAAACACAAAGGCAGGAATGAGGATGAAGCAGCATATGAAGGACAAACCCACGAAATGGGGCTACGAGCAGTTCATCCTGGCTGCCAGACAGAGTGGTTATGTGTGACAGGGTCAAACATGCATGTGCATATATGTAGCCCGTGGAATTAGATGCCACACAGGACACAATTACTTCCGGGGTTCTTGTTGCTTGAATTTTATTGTTCACCACATTTGCAACAGGTCATTTTTAACAAAGTGTGTAAGCTACTGAGTTCTTTTAGCGAGCAGCTCATGTGCTTTCACTACTTGAGGCAAGAGTGAACACAAGAAAAAAATGGTTTTAAAAGAAAAAAATAACAAAGAGAAAAATACGAAAAATACGGCAGTGGGCTATGACTATCAACAGAAACATAAAACCGAACCAGACAACATAGTTAGCAGCCATAAACCCACAAAATTGGCCTGTACATGTACAAAGTATATTTGCAAAATACACTTACATTTGATACTTGTCTCACCAACCCGACATGGAACTCCCTGGAGACTGCACAACACAACACTGTCGTTTATCCTTGCAATGCAACTGAGAACACAGCGGTCAATGCCTCGCGCCAAATCCCAGGACATCAATGTCAGGAGTGTCTACTACTTCACACAATGTTAAACGAGTCACATCCACTCTGCAAAAATCTCCAGGTTGTTCGCACATAAACAGGAAGGAAGACCAAGATGCACTTGGCGGAGCGGCAATAATATTGCTCAGTGCTGCCGCCTAGTGACCAAAACCAGGATTGACAAGTGAGGCTGCCACAGCCCACTTACAGTCTACTTCACATTTTGCTTACACTTAAATAATTTTACACCCAAAAGAAAACAATAAAGAACACATGTATTAACATTCAAACAGCTTTGAGAGCTATATCACACCTACGTGGAAAATAACATCTTAACCAATTTACCACCCGGCTACATACTCCCCTGCAATAAGTCAACATCCTCAGTGACTACGAAACATGAATGGACTCAAATGCTCCCTGCAATGCTTTCTCAAAAAGAGCAGCACCCAGGTTTGTCAAAACCTGGGAAACCATGTCTGTGCTGACTGAGACAGCATTACAGGTTGACCTTGGCAAGTGGAATGGGTTTGAATGAGACCCAGCAGTTTCTCGCTTGCTTTTTCTAACAGCAGGTTTAGGTGCACAGGCTTTACTTCCTGCTCCACAAGCAATGTCTGTTAATGCGTGCCTGTCCCTGCTTTTTGCAATGGGTAAGTCACTGTCACTGACATCTGGATACACATCATTATTTACACATTCTGTTTCTGTGTCATAATTTCTCATCTCTGCATGACTCTCCTCAGGTCCCTCACTGTCACGATCATCTACAGGTGTTGTCACTGGTAACTCAACTCTTTCAACAACAGTAGGCAGATTTGATGTTTGCAGAAGCTTTGGAGGGGGGACTTCCTCAACTACAACAAAATCAGGTTCAGATGGTTCTGGCACATCTTCTGCTACAGGCTGGGTGCTGGCATGTGACTTAGTTTTAGTTCTGGGTTTGGGAACTGGTGTTGCACAAAGTCGCAGTTCTGACCTATGAACCCTTTTAATGGGACCTCCCTCAAAAGGTTCAACTGTGTGTGTGGTACCCTGTATGTCAACTACCTTGTAGATGGTTGGACCCCATGCATCTTGAATCTTATGTCTACCTAAGGGTCTGTGACGTAAGAAAACCAACTGCCCAATGGCTACAGGGGGACAATACACCTTCTCATTCTGCAGTGCAATCCTCTCAGCTGCCTTCTGCTCTGAATACTCTCTGGCTCTCTCATGTGCCTGTCTGAGTCTCTCCTGATGAACAGACAACCAGTCCTGTCTCCTGTCTGACATACACTCACGCCCTAATAACGCATCTACTGGGAGATGTGGCTGTACACCGAAAAGCAAATAATAGGGTGAGTATCCTGTGGTGGAATGAGGAGTGACATTGTAGGCATACACTAGTTCAGGAAGATGCTCTGGCCAACGCCTTTTTTTCTCTGGTGGGAGTGTCCTCAGCAAATCATGAAGTGTTCGATTGTATCTTTCACACTGAGCATTCCCTTGTGGCCTGTAAGGAGTGGTTCGTGTCTTTTTAACCCCATAGAGTTTGCACAGCTCTGCTATAACTTCACTTTCGAAATTTCTGCCTTGGTCTGAGTGCAGTCTCTCAGGGACCCCATATTTCATGAACCACTCCTTTAGCAAAACTTTAGCGGTAGTGTCAGCTTTCTGGTCTTTGGTAGGATATGCTTGCGTGAACTTTGTGAACACGTCAGTCACAACTAGGACATTTTCACGCCCGTCTGAAGCTGGTTCCAACACTGTAAAATCAACAGCTACAACCTCTAGAGGTCTGGAGGCCAGGAATGCTTGAACTGGAGCATGGATTTTTGGCTGAGGCATCTTGGTCAAAATGCACCGCTCACAGTTTTTAACCCAGCTTTCAACATCCTCACATAACCCCACCCAGAAACATCTCTCTCTTAGCAGGTTTACAGTGCACTCTATGCCCTGGTGTCCCATATCATTGTGCACATTCTCTAGGACTTGGTCCCTCAAACAACCAGGCACGAGTAACTGCCACACCTCACCATAACGGGGGTCTTTGATAACCCTGTACAGCAACCCTTCCCTCTCCTGTATACAGCTCCACTGTTTCAGCAGTCTTTTCACTGGGCTAGAGAGTGTTGCTCTCTCTCTGGGGCTTGGTTTTCTCCCCTGATCCCAAAATGACCTGAACACTTTTAGGGTGGGGTCACTGGTCTGAAAACCTATCAGCTCCTCTCTGGTATAACCTGGCAGCGTGGGAGTGTTGCCTTGCCTAGAACTTATCTCACCAGACCTCAACTCCACAGCCCGAATCTGTCTCAATTTGGAACACTCAAGACCTTTAGCAACAAGACCAAGGTCCAGAACGGTCCCTCGCCTAATCAGATTGCAAACAGCAATACAATTGTCAAAATCCAAATCAGGGTCTGTTTCAGGCTCCCCTGCAAACTCCTGTCTAGAGAGTGCATCTGCGGCAGCATTGCTACAACCAGGACGATACTTGACTTCAAAATCAAAAATAGACAGTTGCGCTACCCACCTCTGCTCTATAGCCCCTAACTTGGCTGTCTTTAGGTGGCAGAGGGGATTGTTGTCTGTCAGGACAACAAATTTTGAACCAAGTAAGTAACCCCTGAATTTTTCAGCAACTGCCCATTTTAAGGCAAGCAACTCTAACTTCATACTACTGTAATTCCGGTCATTTTTCTCAGCCTGGCACAGTCTGCGACTAGCATATGCTATGACTCGTTTGGTGTCACCCTGCTGCTGACACAATACAGCACCTAAGCCATGCTGACTGGCATCGGTCTCGAGTATGAAGGGTTGTGTGAAGTCGGCAAAACCCAAAATGGGAGTGGAGGTAAGCTTTTCCTTTAGTTGTTCAAAAGAAAAAAGTCACACTCTGGTGTCCACAGAGCAGAAAACTGGTGACCTACTTTTCCTGTTTTCTTCACACCTGAACATTTGCTTACCAAGTCATGCAGCGGCCCAGCAATCTGTGAGAAGCCTCGCATAAATCTCCTGTAGTAACTACAGAAACCTAGGAATGACTGCAGCTCTTTGACAGTGGTTGGGACTTTCCAGTTCTTAACCGCAGAGACCTTGGAGGGGTCAGTGCCCACACCTTCTGCTGACAACTGATGCCCCCAAAACTTCACTGACTGCTGTAGAAAAGCACACTTCTGTAACTTCACTTTAAGGCCTGTCTCTGCCAGTCTCTTCAACACGGTCTCAAGTCTCTCCAAGTGCTGCTCAAACGTCTCTGAAAAAACCAAGATGTCATCTAGGTAGACAAGGAGTATCTGAAAAATGAGATCACTCATAGTGACTTGCATGAGTCTCTGGACTGTAGCAGGTCCATTGCAAACTCCAAAGGGTATTCTCACATATTCATATAGGCCAAATGGTGTTGTGAACGCTGTCTTAGCCCTGTCCCTCTCGTGCATAGCTACCTGGTGGTACCTGCTCACCAGATCTATGGTTGAGAAGAACTTTGCCCCTCTTAGTGCATCAAAGCTCTCATCAATCCTCGGGAGCGGGAATGCATCACGTCTTGTCTTTGAGTTGAGCTTCCGGTAATCAACACATAGCCTCAAACTCCCATCAGCCTTTCTCACCAACACCACCGGGGAAGCATAAGCACTGGAGCTTTCTTGAATGACCCCTTTTTTCAACAGCTTGCCAATATGTTCCTTGACCTCACTGTACTGTGTGGGTGGGATTCGTCTGTATGGCTGTGTTACAGGTGTGTCATCTGTAAGATGGATCTCATGTTGCACTTTGTTAGTGTAACCGAGATCTTCATCTTCTGTTGCAAACACAAAAGAGTACTTCTCCAACAACAAAGCCAGCTGTGCTTGCTGTTCTGGGCTGCCACTTACATTGAGCTTGTCAAGGATAGACTGTACATCTGCAGATCTCTCAGAGTGTTGGTCGAGACTCACTTGTTCAGTATCTGCCGAGATTCTCTGAAACTGTACCTCACAAAGCTCATCACTTTCCACAGTGTCTACATGAGTCAAAATCCCTAGCCTAGTCCTTGACCTTAACCAGATATCTTCATCAGACAAGTTCATGACTCGGACTGGGAAAATGTGACTTTCAGATGATACTAAGGTCGGCACAACAACCAAACCTCCAGGCAAAGGCACACTCCCAGGCTCCAGCAGCAGTAAAGAGCCATCCTCACTCACAGTCCTAAGTCCCTTAGCCATGACGGTAGCAGCAGATGAGGCAGGCACATGAACCTTACCAGCTACTCTAGCAAAGGAGAGCTTGTCTGTTAAATTCACAGCGTGAAGCTGATGAAAAGCCTCTCTCCAGTTTGAGTCAAGATTACCCTGCAGTGTGGTGTCAAACTCAATGTGTACTAGCTCTCTGCATTTCTTGACGATATTCATCCCTATGAGACCTGGAACAGCTAAAGTGTGTGAAGAATCTTTGACTATCAGGAAACCTCGATCAGGGATAGTCAGACCCATGGCTTCTACATCAAGTTCAACATAGCCCATATAAGGTATGTCTAATCCATTAGCTGCTGTGATCTTTAACCACTCAAATGCAGGATGAATGTTTTCACCTTTTACTGACAAGTGTTCCCTGAAGAAACTCTCGGAAATTGTGCTAACCTGACTACCACTGTCGAACAGGCATGATACTGTAACACCCTGGAGTTTTACTTCTACAGTCTTGCATTCCCCGACTGCACGCTCTAAGATTCTGCTTCTGTCTAGTGTCTCTTTTGGTGAGCCAGTTGCTTTCCCTCGGATTGCATGGCTCATGGCAACCGAGGGTGCAAGTTTTCCTGCACTACAGAAGGACCAGGTGTTGTGTCATCTTGGCCCCTTTTGGCCTGTGGGCATTTTCTGGCAATATGGCCTACACCTCTACACTTGAAACAGATAGGCTGACCATCTGGTGTAAACTGTGGCTGTTGTCTAGCTCGTGGCTTGGGCTCTTGTACTGCCTGTTGAGTGCTGCGTCTACTCAGTTCGCTTACAGCGCTAGCTAGCTCAGCAAGTGTTTTGCCTAACTCTGCTAGCTGTTTTTCCTGATGGGCTACTGCTCTTTGAACATCACCTAATACAATACATTGGTCATTATTGGTTTTAACATCAGAATACTGGGCTTCTGAAACCTCTGACTTAACTTGGCTGCTTTTTACCACCTTGGGACGATGGGACCTGCTGTCCTCCATTTCCCACAAGAGGGCCTCATTCCTCACCTCTAAAAGGCTGGACTCTGGTTTGTCCCTGACCATCTTTCTGAGTTCACGCCTCAGAGCAGCATCCCTTAAACCCTCAATGAACTGGTCCCTTAAAACAGTTTTCTCATTAAGTACTGCATTTGGGGACTGCTTCACTACAGAGCTCAAAATCTGGGACAGTGCATGGGAGTAGTCACGGAGGTCTTCCCCATCAACTTGTTTACGGTTGTAAAAGGTCTGCAAAAGCTGCGTGGTGCTACGTTTTTCCCCAAATGCATTTCTTAGGTAAGAGTATAAATCACTGGGCCCCACTGACTGACCCCTCATGCATAGTCTCACCTCTTCTAATGCAGGACCACGTAACAAAGATAGTATGTAGTCACACTGTTCTTCTATTGTCTGCACCCTGGATCTTAAAACCCTTTCAACGTCTTCAATAAAGTCTTCCACAGGTCTCCCATCTGTACCACATTCCCCACTAAATGCTTGGATCTGGCGTTCCCTTGGAATGTAGATATATGAGCGGGTGGGTGCACTGTTACTATCTGCCCTCGGAGCCCTTGTTTCATTATTTAACCGGGTAAGTTCATCTCTCAACCTGGCGAGCTCTTGAACCTGATTCTGCATTTCTTCGGTCGCATCTCCACTTGTACCTGTGGCCCCACCTGAGACCTGGTTTAACTGACCTCTCTCATTACTTGAGGTACCTTCATCACCAGATTCACTAGACATGATGAAATGTTAATCTTTACCCAGTCCAGTCCAAAACATAGATCAAGGATACCGTGAAGACAGTCTCTAACTTGGAGCCCCGCTGAAACGTGCTCTTTGCAGCTGAAAACCTCTGCGCAGGTACCGATGAGTTGTGTAAGTCCAGTAGCACCAGCACCTCAGCTCGTCTCTCGCTGGTCACCACCTCCACAGCACGCCGGCCTCTCAGACTCAAACACCAATGGACCTCACCTGCGCTCTTCACCACTGCCGTATCTCTCAAATAAAAATAAGTCACTCTGTTGCCAATTTAAAAAATATATATATCACTTTGCTACGACCCCACTCCTGGTACCAAAATTGTGTAGCCCGTGGAATTAGATGCCACACAGGACACAATTACTTCCGGGGTTCTTGTAGCTTGAATTTTATTGTTCACCACATTTGCAACAGGTCATTTTTAACAGAGTGTGTAAGCTACTGAGTTCTTTTAGTGAGCAGCTCATGTGCTTTCACTACTTGAGGCAAGAGTGAACACAAGAAAAAAATGGTTTTAAAAGGAAAAAATAACAAAGAGAAAAATACAAAAAATACGGCAGTGGGCTATGACTTATCAACAGAAACATAAAACCGAACCAGACAACATAGTTAGCAGCCATAAACCCACAAAATTGGCCTGTACATGTACAAAGTATATTTGCAAAATACACTTACATTTGATACTTGTCTCACCAACCCGACATGGAACTCCCTGGAGACTGCACAACACAACACTGTCGTTTATCCTTGCAATGCAACTGAGAACACAGCGGTCAATGCCTCGCGCCAAATCCCAGGACATCAATGTCAGGAGTGTCTACTACTTCACACAATGTTAAACGAGTCACATCCACTCTGCAAAAATCTCCAGGTTGTTCGCACATAAACAGGAAGGAAGACCAAGATGCACTTGGCGGAGCGGCAATAATATTGCTCAGTGCTGCCGCCTAGTGACCAAAACCAGGATTGACAAGTGAGGCTGCCACAGCCCACTTACAGTCTACTTCACATTTTGCTTACACTTAAATAATTTTACACCCAAAAGAAAACAATAAAGAACACATGTATTAACATTCAAACAGCTTTGAGAGCTATATCACACCTACGTGGAAAATAACATCTAAACCAATTTACCACCTGGCTACATTAGCTTCCACTGTTATGCTGATGACACACAGTTGAATATTTCTGCAAAGCCAGATGAGAGACACCAGCTGAATAAAATTGAAGAATGTGGAATGTGAAGACTTTAGACACTGGATGCTTATTAACTTCCTTCTACTTAACTCTGACAAGACAGAAGTACTTGTTCTAGGATCACATGCAGTGAGAAGTAGGTTTTCTGATTACATAGTAACTCTGGATGGCCTTACTGTTTCTTCACGTGCAGCAGTAAAGGACTCCAGGGTGATCATTGACCCCAGTCTTTTGTTTGAAACTCATGTCGATAACATTATGAAGATGGCTTTCTTTCATCTCAGAAATATTGCTAAGAGAAGAAATATAATGTCATGATGCATAAAAACTAGTTCAAGCTTTTGTTACTGCTAGGTTATTTTTTGGATTATTTTAATGCCTTACTCTCTGGACATTCCAGTAAGTGCATAAACAAGCTCCAGTTAGTTCAAAATGCAGCAGCAAGAGGCCTTACTAGAAGATAAGCATATCACCCCTATCTTATCCACATTGCACTGGCTCCCAATCAAATTTTTCATTAATTATACAATACTGCTATTGACCTATGACCTTGAGTTGGCCTAGTGGTTAGCATATCCACCTCTCGACTGGGAGATTGTGAGTTCTACTCGCAGTCGGGTCATACCAAAGACCATCACAAAAATGGTACCTACTACCGTCTGGTACAGCATGCTGCAATATAAATGTGAGTGGGGAAGTCAAGCTGTCATGGTTACCAGAGGACTATCCCTCCACTGTAACCCTAGCTGTATAGGTGAGGGCTATCGAAATGGAGATTGGCACCACACCCATATGCCTTAAAGAGTTGGTTAGTACTGGGACAAGAGACTGCCTGGGAAGACCAGATTCTGGTGTGAGAGGGACTTTGACTTTTGACTTGACTATTGACCTATAAAACACTGAATGGTCTCATGCCACAGTACCTGAGTGAACTTCTGGCCCTTTATGACCCACTGTCCTGACTTAGATCAAAACATGCAAGCTATCTTTTGGTACCTCATATAGTGAAGGCTACATCAGGGGGCAGAGACTTTTCTTACAAAGCCCCACATTTATGGAACAGCCTTCCAAGTACTGTTCAGGACTCAGACACAGTCTCAGTGTTAAGTCTAGGCTAAAAACATATCTGTAACAACTCTTTAGCTTGTGGGAAATGGAGGAACTGGAAGCAAGCTTCAGAACAGGTGTGTTCTTTATATTTTCACACTTTTCAGTAATTGTACGCCTTTGTAGACAAGCTACACACACACAGTGTGTCACAACTCTTTCTCTCTTGTTCCTGGCTGTCTGAAAGACCCATAGAGACACAGGTTAATAGACAGCCAGTAATTAGACACAGGTGCGCTGGTTCAACCTGCCTCTTTGCTGTTCACAGCCGATGCTTGTAAACAACCCTGCTGCCACATACCCCCATCGCCTGACTCAGGCCAGGGAGACATCCAGCCTGCAGCTGACTCCCCACTCCTGGTGGGAGAGGTAATCCACCACCATCTGTGCCCCCTGCCTGTGGACCATCTTGAATTTGAAGGGCTGAAGGGCCAGATACCAACAAGAGATCCACCCACTTGCATCCTTCATGTGATGGAGCTACTGGAGTGGGGCACAGTTGGAACAGAGGGTGAAAGGGCATCCTAGCAGGTAGTACCAGAGAGTGAGGATCACCCATTTGATGGCCAGACACTCCTTTTCCACAGTGCTGTACTTTGACTCTCACATGGAAAGCTTGTGACTGATGGCTCCTCCCCCTCCATCACCTGGGTCAAAACAGCCCCCAGCCCTCTGGCTGATGTATCAGTCTATAAAACAAAAGGGAGAGAAAAAAGTCAGGAGAATGCAACAGCTGGCCCCCACACAAAACCACCTTTACCTGAGCAAAAGCCTGTTCACACAGCTCCATCCACTGGACCAGATCTGCTGTCCCCTTTTTAGTGAGGTCAGTCAGTGGGCTGGTGATGTCTGAAAAGTTAAGCACAAACCACCTGTAATAGCCAGCCAGCCATAGGAACTGCCTCACTCCCTTTTTGGTTTTAGGTCTCAGGCAGGCCACAATCTCTGCAGTCATCTATTTGGGATGTATTTGCCCATGACCAAAATGGATGCCCAGATACTGTACATTTCACCAGTCCAATTGAACACTATTTTGGGTTTGCTGTGAGCCCAGCACATCTCCACAACCTCAGGACCACCTTAAGATGCTGTAAATGCAGCTCCCAATCATTACTATAAATGATTATATCATCTAAGTAGGTCGCCACATATGCATTGTGGGGATGGAGAATTCAGTCCATGAGATGCTGAAATGTTGCTGGAGCCCCAAACAACCCAAAAGGAAGGGTGACAAATTGGTCTAAGCCAAATGGAGAGGAAAAGGCCATGTTCTTGTGGGATAATGGGGTTAAGGGGATCTGCCAATATTCCTTTGTCAAATCCAGTGTCAAGTAAAAGCAAGCCATGCCTAACCGATCGAGCAGTTCATCAATGCAAGGCATCGGATATGCATCAACTTTAGACACTGCATTGACTTTTCTATAGTCCACACAGAACCAGACTGATCCATTGGTCTTGGGAAGCAAGACCACCAGGCTGCTCCAGTCACTGTGCGACTCTTCACTTACCCCATCTTAAGCATAGCCTGGAGTTTGTCCTGAACCACTTTTTTCTTGTGCTTGGGGAGCCCATACAGGTGGCTGTGCACCACCACCCCTGAGGGAGTCTCAGTGTGGTGTTCTATGGGGTCAGTATAACCAGAAAGGGGCAAGAACATATCACAGAATTCCCCCTGCACCCTAATAACCTATGCTCTCTGGGACAGTGAGAGGTGGTCTCCACAGGGGACGGGGTGAATTGGGCCACACTTTTTAGACTTACCTCTGGTCCAAGCTCCACCCTCTCTGGAACTACTGTCGCCAGAGCCACAGGAACCTCCTCTCTCCACATTTTCAGGAGATTGGGTGATAAATTTGACGTGTCACCCCTATTTGGGAGTTTTACCTCGTAGTTGACCTCCCCAATTTGCTGTGTGACCTCAAAGGGCTCTTACCATTTGGCAAGTAATTTTGAGCTTGAAGTGGGCAGTAGAATGAGGACTTTATCTCCCAGAGCAAATTCCCTTAGCTGTGCCCCTCTGTTGTACAGGCGAGACTGATGCTCTTGAGCCTGTAACAAATTCTCCTGGGTTATGTGACTCAGTGCATGGAGTTTTGCTCTCAGGTCAAGAACGTTTTGAATTTCATTTTTGCTTTGAGAAGGCCCCGGATAAGCGGATGAAGATGAGACGAGAGGCTTTGAGAAGGCCCCTCCTCCCAATTTTCTCAAATGATGTCTAAGACACCACGGGGCCTGTGCCCATACAGCAATTCAAATGGCGAAAACCTAGTGGAGGCTTGTGGGACCTCGCGCACTGCAAACAACAGAGGGTCAAATCACCTGTCCCAGTTTTTAGTGTCCCCATGAATGAACTTATCAATCATGGTTTTAAGTGTCTGGTTAAATAGTTCGACCAGCCCATCTGTTTGAGGATGATAAACACTAGTATGAATCGATTTAATCCCCAATAATTTGTACAGTTTGCACAATGTGTGTGACATAAAGGTAGTGTCTTGATCAGTCAGGATTTCTTTTGGAATCTCAACTCGGGAGATAACGTAGAAGAGTGCCTCCACAACACTGCGTGCTGAGATATTGCAAAGAGGCACTGCTTCTGGGTATCATGTTACATAATCCACTATGACTAATACAAAGTGATACCCATGTACAGATCGATCTCATGGCCCAATGAGATTCATGCCAGTTCTTTCAAAGGAGATATCAATTAATGGTAATGGGTGCAATGGCGCTTTTGGTGTGGCTGCTGGATTTACCAGCTGGCATTTGTAATAAGCTGTACACCACCTGCGGACATCAGCGTGAATCCCTGGCCAATAGAAATGGGCCATGAGACCCATTTCATCCTGTCCCAAATGCCCAGCCATAGGATTATGATGAGCCGCATGGAATAAAAGTTCCCTACATCTCTTCAGGACCAGCAACTGTGTCATCTTTCCTTTACTCTGAGTGTCCTGCATCACTCGATATAGCTTATCCTTAATAATACAAATATACAGGAAGGAGAGCGCAACGCTAGGTTGGAGAATTTAGCCATCAATTGCTTTCACTTGGTCAAAGGCATGTCTCAGAGTCTCGTCATGCATGTGCTCCAGTGGGAAATCCCCT
>JAODOE010000002.1:31230788-31241540 GCA_027576095.1 Plicofollis tonggol
GGAAACCCACGCGGACACGGGGAGAACATGCAAACTCCACACAGAAAGGCCCTCACCAGCCACGGGGCTCGAACCCAAGACCTTCTTGCTGTGAGGCAACAGCGCTAACCACTACACCACCGTGCCGCCTACCCAACATATGCTCTCTTAATATCAGTTGTTAAGGAAAAACATTGTGAAAAAAAATTATGAAAATAGATGCACAAATCTTGTAACATGCTTTATGACTTGATGCTAAATTTTGCTTTTACATCACTCCTTTGTCTTAAAACTTATGAAGAGGGAAACAAACAAAACTTTATACCATAAAGTTGGTAGCTATTCCATTAAAATAATGAACAATGATGAATTTTACTTTTGCACTTCATTCCCTTGATTTAACTGTTGCCTTTATTACTATTTATTTCATAACTGATATGAATAATAGCAGCTGTATACAAGACCATTTGTGTCTGATAGAGCACTGTGAAGTATATTAGGATTTGGCAAAATCTATGCTGTGTTTGTGGAAAAAAACAAGTAAAATCAAGGAACGTTTCTGGAAACAAAAGAGATGGCTAACTTATCCACTAAAAATATAGCAAGGACACAGTTCTTTGTTGACTTTGCACGTTGAATGAATGACTGTGGAATGCACTGTGACTGGGATTGAGCTTGTTTATTTAGGTAGGCTTGCTTAGGGCTCCTTTGCATTGTTGCAGGTTTATTTTGTTAGATGCATGACTGAGGTTGGAAGTGCTCAGTCAGGATATTTGGTCTGACATGGCCGGGCCTTTTCCTTGATGTATGAATGGGCATGACAAGCATCAAACAAGCCTTCATCTTTGGATTTTCCTGTGTCTGAGCCATTCCCATGGGTGTGGAGGTAGACTGAGTGGACAGTACTGATGGATATAACATGGACCACTGGAGATTCTCTGAATGGTTTATAAATTGAGATACTTTTTAACCAAATGGTCAATATACACTGTATATATGAACATTACAACAAACAAATGGAAGAAGGCTGTACTCAAGACCACCGCTATCAAGTGCAAGACAAGTCCAAGACCATGACTAGTCGAGGTTGAGTCTTAAGGGGGTCGAAGCCAAGTCAAGTTGGAGTCCAAATAAAACCAAGAGTGAATCTGGAACCTGACTGAAAACCATCTATTCTTTTTCGAGGTTAAACCTTTACTTCAGATAGTTGGGATCAGATTAGATGAGATTAGATAGAACTTTATTGATCCCTTTGGACGGGTTCTCTCAGGGAAATTAAAAATCATTCATGCATTTTAACCAATGATTTAGCTGTGTTTTCTAGAAAAGGGAATTACTTATTGTCAAACTTTGTGGATGAGAAAAGAAAACATGAACATTATTTTACATACAATACTCACCATATTTAGTGACACTATTGCCCAAAATTGAGACAAGTCCAACATCTTCTCCCTTGTCCAGCACTGTTGCCAGGTCAGGACTATGATCCACATGTTATATTAATTGGAGTATAGTTTTATGGCGGATGCCTTTCCTGCCACAGGCCTCCCATTTCTGGGCTTGGGAAACAACCATTCACACACACCTATGGACAGTTTAGAGCCGTCATACTCAAAAGGCGGCCCTCGTGCAAAATTTGGCCCGCCAGCCATCTATTTCTGGCCCTCCAAACTTTTTTGTGTTAAACGCGCCGACAGCTGTTTCATGCCGATTTGCGCTGTTCAACATATCTACAGAAAATCAGACCGTATCTGACCCAACACACCTTAGATTGTATACACTGTAGCCTACTTCTGGACATATTGTATATTGCATATGATTATGCCCATGATTGTAAGTCGCTTCAGATAAAAGCGTCTGCCAAAATGCAATGTAATGCGGACATGAATGCGCGTCTTAAATGGAGTCGCGCTTGATCCTCCAAAAAAAGCTAGGACCCTCCAGATCCATGGCAACGATAAACAGACACCCTCTAGCCGTCGCAATTTGAGACAAAAAAAACAACACGTTTGCCAGTCATAGCAGCTGAGAACGATCAAAATTAAGAAATGAACAAGAATGGCGTTTTCAAAGTTCGCTTCTAAAAGAAAAACGGAGAGCGAAAATCGGCTTTTCAAAGAAGAATGGACTGAAAAGTTTGCATTCTTTCTCCCTCCGACCAGCTCAAGACCCATGTGCTTAATATGTCAGGAAACTGTCGCTGTGGTGAAGCTTTTCAATGTGAAACGTCACTATGAGACGAAGCATAAGAATTTTGAAGATACATTCCCTCAAAATTCAGAGTTAAGAACAACAAAAATAAATGCACTGATAGCATCACATCAAGCTGCAAGCAGGATTCTTGTCACATCTATGACACAACAGCAAAAAGCAACAGAGTGCTCACTTCGAGTGGCGTGGATTTTAGGTAAGCACAAGAAGCCATTCACGGATGCAGAAGTAATAAAAGACTGCATGCTTGAAGTAATGGACACAATGTTTGAAGGCAAACAGAAAGAGGAAATGAAAGCTAAAATTAAGCAAATCGCCCTCTCTGACTCCACAGCATGCAGACGCACTGAAATACTGTCTGGTGATGTAGCTAAGCAGCTGTGTGATGGGATAAAAAATGCAGAGTGCATTTCCCTAGCTGTGGATGAATCCACTGACATCACTGACAATGCTGAGTTGATGGTGTTTGTGAGGTATTTTGATGAGTCAAAAAGGGAGTTTGTTGAAGATGTGTTAGGCATGGCAAATCTTTGTGGTCAGACAAGGGGTGAAGACATTTACAATGCAACGATGGAAATGCTGAATGAAAAAGGAATTGATGTGAAGAAAGTTGTGTCAGTGGCTACTGATGGAGCGCCATCTATGATGGGTAGAGAGAGAGGACTAGTTCAGCGCCTGAAACTTCTTCACCCTCACCTCATGTCCTACCACTGCATAATTCATCAGTCCATTCTTTGTGCAAGTCTTGGAGAAATGTATGCTGAAATCATGACAACAATGATGAGACTCGTAAATTTCTTGAGAGCATCATCTTCACTGCAGCATCGATTGTTACGGTCATTCCTGACAGAGGTCAATGCTGCGTTTGATGATTTGCTTTTGCACAACAATATCAGATGGCTGAGCAAGGGCAAGGTCCTGGAGCGGTTTTGGGCCATTAGGAATGAACTTCAAGTTTTTCTGTCAGAACAAAAAAGTGCAAAAGCAAAACTGTTCTTAGATTTCCTGCAAACTCCAGAAAAGATGGAAGCTGTGGCATTTTTGACTGACATGACATCTCACATGAATAACCTAAACCTGAAGCTCCAAGGGAAGGAAAACACTGTGTGTGAGCTGATATCAGCAGTGCGGGCTTTCCAGAGGAAACTGGAGGTCTTCAGGAGTGACCTACAGGTAGGCTGTTCAACATTCTCTACTACACACATCTGTATTTAAGTATCTTTTTTTAAACCTCATGCACTTTAAAATAATAATTACAGAAACCCTGAGCCTCGTATTCTTTTTTATTTTTATTTTTTACAGGAGGAATTGCTCCATTTCCCCAAACTTTTGGAACAGACCAAAGAAAAAGGTGCTCATCAGAAACATGTTCCATTTGTGGAGAAGCTGATTGAAAATTTCAAGACACGCTTTGATGACTTCATATTGGGAGAACAAGTCCTTCTGTGCATTGGCAATCCATTTCTGGTCAGAAATGTGAGAGAGTTCACTTCAGAAGCACATCAAATCTTCCCATGGATCCCAGCTGCTGCACTGCAAAGTGAGCTAATTGACCTGCAAGAGAACATTGCACGTAAAGAGACTCAATGTGAAGTCATCACCTTCTGGTCAAAGATGGTAACTGCAGCTAATGTTCCTCTGCTGCAGAAGATGGCAATTCACATTCTGACGATGTTCGGATCAACCTACCACTGTGAATCTGCGTTCTCAACAATGAACTTGGTGAAGAACCAGTACCGCAGTCGACTCACAAATGAACATTTACACCAGTGTGTCCGCCTGGCCATCACACCATTTGAGCCAAGGTTCCAAACATTGGCCAAAAACACACGTTGCCATTTCTCACATTAAGCAGTGTTACAAATATTGAGTGTGAAACAGTTCATTGCATTGAGATCTTCTTTGTTAACCAAAGCGCTGGAAGTGAAAGGCCTGTTGGCTATTTGTTTTGTATTGATAACAGGGTTATATTTTGTTTTATTCAGCTATTTAATTTAATCTTTGTCAAAATGTGAAGTATATTTTTGTTTTTGTTCATATTTATTGTTTTGAATTTAAAAAGAAGTTTTCAAATGAATACGTTGTAGCCTATTACGGCATGTATGGTCTCAATAAATGGCCCTTTGAGTAACTGAAAAAAATGTTTGTGGCCCGTCAGCATTTGTATTTGAGTACCCCTGCTCTAGGAGCTACATTCTTCCTAGGATGCCCCCTCCTTCTGGGTGTGGGCTTGTTGGGGTATTGGTTGTGAAATTCTTGAGTAAGGAGAGGGTCTAGGATGTCCTTAGCTCCCACCCAGCTTCGTTCCTCTGGTCCATAGCCCTCCCAATCTACCAAGTACTCTAGCTGACTTATGTCTAGAGTCTAGGATCTGATTTACCTGGTAGACGGGTTCTCCCAGGTCTATGTAGTTACAGACAGCTTATCAGTAAGGAGTGGTAAGATGGTGGCACGCAGTGGTGCAGCGGCTTCTCGGCTCCCAGTTAGCATACGACCCCTTCCTATCTTTTCTATTAACTTGTGCAACAAACTGAGGCTGAAATACAGCTCACAAGACCTATTTATTTTGGGGAACCTGAATGTGGGACTGAAACCAGACGTCAAGGCAGTGGTAGGAAGTTTTGGGCTGCTAAAGGACAGCGGATGAAGGAAAACAAAGCAGCAGCGCGCAAGGAGACAACAGTGCGCCCGGAGGCAGAAGAGGGGGAAGAGAGTCGGCCTGCTAGCTAGGCTCTTCCAACTCTGTTCCTGTCTAACATCCGCTCTCTAGACAACAAGATCGACCTGTTTAGGCGGAGACTGAACTTCCACAAGGAGGTGAGAAATTGCTGTGCTTTCCTGCTCACCGAGACCTGGTTGAATGACATGTCGGACTCCGTGTACCATCTGGACGGACTACTTTTCTTCCGCGCCGACCATGATCAACTGTCGGGGAAAAGCCGTGGTGGAGGACTCTGTGCTTATATCAACAAGAACTGGTGCACAAACTGCATCCTGGTAAGCCAGCATTGCCCTGAATCTGTTGAGTTTATGTCGCTAAAGTGCCGCCCGCATTACCTGCCTCGGGAGTTTACGGTAGTGCTGCTGGTGATTGTTTACATTCCTCCGAGCGTGCACGCTGGCACGGAGCTGCACACACGTCAGCGAGCTGCAGGATCAACACCCAGAGGCATTTTTTGTGATTGCTGGGGACTTTAATCACGCCCGCCTGACAGACTGCCTGCCACGGTTTTACAGTACAAGAACATAGGCAGTGCAGCCACAGGAGGCAATACTCTGGACCAGGTCTACACCAGCAAGCGGGGTGCATATGCTGTGGTGCCACGGCCCCACCTGGGCTTCTCTGATCACATCTCTGTCCTGCTGGTCCCTGCCCATCAACCTGTGCTGAAAAACAACCGGCCAACACAGAAGGCCATCACTGTGTGGCCCAGCACAGCAGTCCCTGCACTGCAGGACTGCTTTGACTGGACGGATTGGTGGGTCTTCAGGGAAGCTGCTACCACCGGTGAAGGTGTAGATCTGGAGGAGTACACCTCAGCCGTCTCCGGCTTCATCCAGAAATGCATCACCGCCACCAAGAACATGACCATATGTCCCAACCAGAAGCTGTGGCTGAATGGTGAGGTTTAGCGTCTCCTGAGAGCACGTGACACAGCTTTCAGGTCTGGAGATGCACTGGCACTGAGAGCAGCGAGGAGGGACCTCCAAGCGGGTGTGACACAGGCAAAAAGAGCACATGCTGACAAAATCCAGGGCCACTTTGCATCCAACAACCCTCGGAGCATGTGGCAGGGCATAAAGGCAATCACAGGCTACAACAGGAAGAATGCTGAGTGTCCTTGGGACCCATACCTGCCAGATGCCCTCAATGCCTTCTATGCCCATTTTGAACCCGCTGACCCCCCTACCCACACCAGGCTCACTGTCCTAGAGGGTGAGCTACCATCATTCAGCATGTCAGCAGACGATGTGAGGAGGACTCTGCAGCGCATCAACCCCTGCAAGGCAGCAGGACCAGACAACATCCCAGGGAGGGTCCTGAAGGCCTGCGCATGAGTTCACTGAGGTGTGGACAGACATCTTTAACACCTCCCTCTTCCAGGCTGTGGTGCCAGTGTGTCTGAAGACATCGTCCATTGTTCCAGTGCCCAAATGTACAGCAGTGAGGAGCATGAATGACTATCAACACCCTGATAGTCATGAAATGCTTTGAATGCCTGGTCATGGACCACATTAAGGAATGCCTGGTCATGGACCACATTAAGGAAAAGGTGGACATAAATGTGGACCCAGACCAGTACACGTACAGGAGGAACAGGTCTGTAGAGGATGCCATCTCATCCATCGTCCACTCTGCTCTCACCCACCTGGAGAGCAGAGACACCTGCGTGAGGCTGCTCTTCCTGGACTTTAGCTCGGCATTCAACACGATCAACCAGCAGCCTTTAGTCAACAAACTGCTGCCGCTTGGATTACCACCATCCCTCTGCAACTGGGTACTGTATTTCCTGACACACAGGCCACAGACAGTGAGGATCCATGGCGTCTCTTTTTCTACCATCATCCTCAACACTGGCTCCCCCCAGAGTTACGTCCTTAGCCCCCTGCTCTACACTCTGCTCACATATTGTGAAGTTTGTGGATGGCACGGCGGTGGTGGGACAGATATCCCATGGTGACATACAGACAGGAGGTGGAGGACCTGGTGGACTGGTGCAGGGACAACAATCTCTGCATCAATGTGGGGAAAACAAAGGAGATGGTTGTGGACTTCAGGAGAGGTGACCCCGCGCCCTCCCCCCTCTACATTGGAGGAGGAGCTGTAGAGATGGTCCACAGTATCAAGTACCTGGGGGTCTACATCTCTAGCAACTTGAAGTGGACCATGAACACAGCCAGCGTGGTCAAGAAGGCCCACCAACGCCTTTACTTTTTGAGGAGGCTAAGGCAGGCCAGACTGAGCCCTGCAGTCCTGGGAGCCTTCTACAGGTGTGTGGTGGAGAGCACACTGACCTCCTCCATCACCTCCTGGTATGGAAACTGCTTGGCTGTGGACAGGAAGGCTCTGCAGAGGGTGGTGCACACAGCACAGAAGATCACCCATTGCAGCCTGCCGTCCATAGAAGACATCTATAACAGCTGGTGCAGGAGCAGAGCGGTCTGCATCATGGGTGACTCCACTCACCCAGCACAAAGACTATTCAGCCTCCTCCCCTCAGGAAAAAGACTCTGCAGCATCAGGGCCAAAACATCAAGGCTCCTCCACAGTTTCTTCCCAGAAGCTGTGAGACTAATGAACACTAAGCCTAAGCTCTGATGCTGCCCCCCTACTCCCCTCATTTTGCATTTTTGCACATATTGAAGCACTATTTTTTCCTATTCTATTTTTATATTTATTTTTAATTTTAATTCTTCTGTTTATATATGCTGCTGGCCCTGAGGCACAAATTTCGTTTACATGCAAAACATGCAAATGACAAAGAACCTTGACCTTGATTGCAGTCGTCTCGATTTCTGCATTATTGGCAAATATGCCATCTGGACAATTGCCAAAAGTTAATGATTAGTATTTTGAACAACTCGTGCCATGTTGCATTGTTCCTTTTGTTTGACGCGAAATAAACTGCAGTCTCCTTTGAGTATTGTATTGATTTTTTTTTTTAAATGGCGGGAATTCAGTAAAATTAGAAGTAAAATATAGCTTTTTCTCTCAACATGATGAACTCTAGATTTCACCAGAAGCCTTGAAATGAGCCATTATATTTCAAAATTTTCTGGGGGAGCATGCCCTCGAACCCCCCTCTTTGCACCTCACTACACGTGCAGGGGTGCTGCTACACTTTCCAGTTTTTCGAAGGGAAATCCTGTGTTGCAAATCCCTGATGTGAGTGGAATACTGAAGCAAGTGATGTTAACACAGTGCTTTATTTTCACTTTTCAAGGTTACTTTTCAGCATTACTAATCTCACTCATTCACTCATACACACTTGCTCAGGTTGGGAGAGCTTCTCTCTTGCTGCTCTCTCCCTCCTTTCTACCTTCCATCCTCACTGCAAAACACACACAGACACAACATTAATTGCCAACAGGGGTACTGACTTTGCCACTCACCTTCCCTGGCCCCACCCTCCAATCACAAACCAATGCTTGGCCATGCCCCCACTCCCACATACTCCCACCACCCAGCTCAGGCCGGGGAGCCATCTGGCCTGCAGTGGACTCCCCACCCATTTTTGACCCCTGGCCTGTGGACCACCTCGAATTTAAATGGCTGGAGGGTGAGATACCAACGGGTGATCTCTGCATTGGCATCCTTCATGCTGTGACGCCACTGGAGGGGCATGTGGTCTGAAGAGAGGGTGAAAAGGTGCCCCAGCAGGTAGTATCAGAAGGTGAGGACTGCCCACTTGATGGCTAGGCACTCCTTCTCAATGGTGCTGTACTTACTTTCACACATTGAGAGCTTGATACTGATGTACAGCACTGGACATTCCTCGACCTCCACCTTCTGGGACAAACTGGCCCCCAACCCTCTGTCTGATGTGTCCATCTGCAAAATAAAGGGGAGAGAGAAGCAGGGGAGTGTAGAAGTGGCCCTTCACACAGTGCAGCTTTTACCTTGGTGAAGGCCTGTTGACACTGCTCCATCCACTGGACCAGATCTGGTGCTCCCTTTTTAGTGAGATCAGTCAGCAGGCTGGTGACATCTGAATAATTAGGTATGAACCTATGAACCAGCCAGCCCCAGGAACTGTCTCACCCTCTTTTTGGTCTTGGACCTCAGGTGGGCCACAATCATTGCAGTCTTGTCAATTTGGTGATGCACCTGCCCATGACCTAAGTGGAAACCCAGATACCATACTTCCACCTGCCCAATCGCACACTTTTTTGGGTTAGCTGTGAGACCTGCCCTCCTCAGTCACTCCAGGATGGCCCTAAGGTGTTCTAGGTGCTGCAGCCAATTGTTGCTGTATATAATAATGTCATCGAGGTATGCCACCGCATAGGCAGCATGGGGGTGAAGGATCTTGTCCATGAGGTGCTGGAATGTAGCAGGAGCCCCAAATAACCCAAAAGGAAGCATGACAAATTTGTGTCATTTGAATGGTGTGGAAAAGGCCGTTTTCTCTCAGGATAGAGGAGTCAAGGGGTTCTGCCAATATCCCTTTGTCAAGTCCAGTGTTGAGTAAAAGTGAGCAGCACCTAACCGATCAAGCAACTCATCAATGCAAGGCATTGGATACACATCAAATTTAGACACCGCATTGATTTTTCTGTAGTCCACACAGAACTGGACCGACCTATCGGTCTTGGGAACCAGGACCACTGGGCTGCTCCAGACACTGTGGGACTCCTCGATTTTGCCCATTTCAAGCATGGCCTCATCCAGAGCCACCTTTTTTTGTGTTCAGGGAAGCAGTAAGGGCAGGTACACACCCCCACTCCTGGGTGTGTTTCAATGTGGTGTTCCATGAGGTGGGTGCAGCTGGGAAGGGGCAAGAACACATTGGAAAATTCCTTTTGCAACCTGGCAACCTCTGTGAGTTGGGCTAGTGACAGGTGGTCTCCACAGGGGACCGGAGCGGTTTGAGTTCATTATTTTTGTCTTTACCTCTGGCCCCAGCTCCACCTTCTCTGGAACTACTGATGCCAACACCACAGGGTCCCCTCATTCCAATGTTTTAACAAGTTGAGGTGGTACATTTTCAATGCCCTGCCCTTATCCATTCGCCTCACCTCATAGTCAACGTCCCGATTCACTGTGTGACCTCAACGAGTCCTTGACCCTTGGCAACTAATTTGAAGCTCAAAGTGGTCAGAAACACGAGTACTTTATCTCCCACTGTGAACTGTCTATGGCATGTGCCTTGTTGTACAGTCGGGTTTGGCATTCTTGTGCCTGCCGCAATTCTCCTGAGTTAAGTGCGTGAGGGTGTGGAACTTTGCGCACAGGTTGAGAATGTATTGCATTTAGTTTTTACTAGGTGGAGGTCCCTCCTCCCAATTTTCCCACAGCACATCCAAAATGCTGCATGGCTTATGCCCATATAACAATTTGAACTGGAAGAATCCCGTGGAGGCTTGCAGGGCCTCTCATACTGCAAATAATAGGGGCTCAAGCCATTTATCCCAAGTACGTGCATCTTCACTTAAAAACTGCTGAAATATTGTGGAGATGCACTGCTTCTGGATATTGCATTGCCTAGTCCATCAGGACTAAAATAAAGCAATATCTGTGTGCTGAAAGATCTAATGGCCAGATAAGTTCCATGCAAATTTTCTCAAAGGGGGTCTCAATTAGAGGGAGAGGGCACAAAGGTGCTTTTGGGCTGGATTTACTAGTTGGAATTCGTGGCATGCCTCACACCACCGATAGACATAGAGTTTTTATCATACAAGCATGATAAGTGTAGCAGGACCAAGTGTACCCCAAATATCATAAAATGTTATAAGATTTTAGATATAATTTTACCCAACTACGCCACCAGAGGAGAACAAATTCCTCTGGAAAAGAAGTTACCCACTAGCAGTAAGACACACAGGTTCAACCAGGACAAA
>JAODOE010000002.1:32168220-32182001 GCA_027576095.1 Plicofollis tonggol
ACATGCAAACTCCACACAGAAAGGCCCTCGCTGGCCACAGGGCTCGAACCCGGACCTTCTTGCTGTGAGGCGACAGCACTAACCACTACACCACCGTGCCACCCCATCCATTATCTATACTGCTTATCTGTCAGTGTCATGGGGGAGCTGGAGCCAATCTCGGCTGACTTTGGGTGAGAGATGAGGTACCCGATCCCTGGGGAGGTTGCTGATCTATCACAGAGCTAACACAGAGATGAGCAACCACTCACATTCACACCTATGGTCAATTTAGAGTAGCTAGTTGACCTAATCCACTTGTCTTTGGATTGTGGGAGGAAACCAGAGCACCTTAAGGAAACCCATGCAGGCATGGGAAGAACATGCAAACTCCATACAGAAAAGCCTATTTGGCCACGAGATTCAAACCCAGAACCTTCTGTCTGTGAGCCAATAGTGCTGACCACTGCACTGCCAATACATAAATGTCATTTTATATGTCCTTTTACAAGTCCATTCAGGCTTCCAGTACCCACTAGTACCTCCACTTGATGAAGTAACAGTGACTCGCCCATTTCAATCCATATTCCAAACAGTTCAGTTCTTTGGGAATTAGTGCTGTGAAGGGTAGTGCAGTGTGTAGAGTCTTAGTAGCTTCATTGCATGGACTGTATTCTCTCCAACAATTGGCTGGGGACTCTGTAAACGAGACATTAGTAATGCCTAGACACATTTACACATTATTGATTACAGCTCAAGGACTAGTAGTTCAAGACAGACTTGGGTTATACTTCAATATCACATTCCTCAAACATTTCCCAAACAAGAGAAACAAGAACATTTGATAAGTTTCAACCACATTAGGAAATACTTCTATATACACCACACCCAATCCTCAGGACCTATTCTTTTAAACAGATTAACACAGAATAATAGCATGTCTAGTCATAACAGCTTTTGTTTTGAATTGAATTGGGAAGCCATAGCCAAATGGTTAGAGAAGCAGCTTTTGGACCAAAAGGTCGCTGGTTTGTTTCTCTGGACCAGCAGGAATGGCTGAAGTGCCCTTGAGCAAGGCACTGAACCCCCAACTGCTCCCCAGGCTGCTCTGGGTGTGTTGTACATCGCTCTGGATATGAGTGTCTGCTAAATGTCATTAACGTAATAAACGAGACGTTTAACAAAGACATGCAGGGGGTGCACATACTTTTGGCTGTATAGTATTTCTTACATTTTGACCCCACATCTCGTCTTGTCATGTCACTTTATGGACGTGAGCGTGAGAGATGGCTGGAGTCGGATAAATTGGACTGTGATTTACGCTTTCTGAAAAAAATCAAGGTTTCCCTTTGGATTCATTGACATAAAATATCTCCTTTTCATTTCTTCATTTTTAAGATTTTTATTTTGGGAGCAATTATTTTATCTCAAAACCCTAAATTGTTAATTATGTTTCAAAAGGCAAATTTTACCCCAGCGAGTTCAAAGCAAAGAAAAAAGTCTGTAAAACTGTAAATGTGTTAAACACACTACAGAATAAATCGGTGTGTGTGTGATGTGATTATAATCAAAGAGACAAAATTCATCGTCAAATACCTTGAAAAGTTCACATCTTATTTTAAAGGCAGTCATGAAATGTATGTTTTATTGTTCACGGTATTGATGCTGCCACCAGTCAGGTTTTAGACCCGTGTCCGCTCTCGACCTGTTTTTCGGCTCTTTTGAGGAGGAAAAACTCCGAATGGTTTCAGCACCGGTACCATGTTGGTGGAAAAGGTGACGGAGATGTACCCTGGAGCATATTAGTTTCTCCTCAGACCATAAGGAGTTGTGTGTTATTGTCTGTCTTGTATGTTTGATGTGACGGTGTTGTTCTCGGACTGTCTCCTCTGCCCCCCGCAGGGCTCCATCATTAGCAGCCCTCCTCAGCTGCCCCGGAGAGCGCCGTCCGGCCGCGAGTGTCCTCCTCCTCGTCCACACCACTCCAGCACCAACCCTTCCTCCTCTTCTTCCACGCTGCTAGGCTCACTCTTCGGCAGCAAGCGAGGAAAACCTCCTCCTCATCCTCCACTTCCTGCTCCGCCCTCCTCCTCCTCCTCACACCACCCCGTCCACCCCACCCTTATCTCCCACAAGCCCCACCCCACCAACCTGCACCACACCGCCCAGGCCCACTTCGAGGCCCACCATTCGCCACATTGTTCTCTCCCACAGAACCCTCCACCGTATCAGCACCACCATCACTACGACCCGCCTCCTGTCGGGCTCCGGTTCCACCGTCAGCACTCGGGCCACGTCTCTGCACCTCAGCATCACCCTCAACTCGCTCACAACCACCTTCATCAACACCATCGTCATCAACACCACCATCACCATCAACAACGGCACCAACATCGGGAGCAGCAGCTGGCATCGGTGTCGTGTCCCATCAGCGCCAAATCCAAACACTGTGGCATCAGCACAGTGGTGTGAGGATACAACCAGAACCGAAACCGGACAAAATTCCTGAGATAACGGTCTGGAGGTTGGAAACGGTTTCAGAGTCGTCCTAATCAGAAGCTCTGTGTGTAGAACAATGCGTCTGCTAGAGGAATTCTGATGATGGATGAAGAAACAGAAGGAGGATTGTAACGTCTTCTCCGAGGACGCTGTGAATCCCTGAGATGCTACGTACAACCGGACACTTTTTAATTTTTTTTCGGTTCCCAAAAACAAATCCCAGATGATCAGCAAAGTCTTTCTCCGGCCGAGCGGTTGGTCTCACCCATAGTTGTCCTGACGCTGTATTTATTGTGGATAATGGAAAAGCTTTACATGTTGTCCTTAGCGATCATTTATCACCGTGCCAATAATCCCTGCGTATGTACTCGGCTCTGTGTAAACTGTATCCTGTGTGTTCTAGTGTTTTAGTGTGAAAATGCATCCATTGTAAGATGTTCTATATACTGTAAAAAAAAAAAAATCTATATATACATATTCAGAGTTTTTTAAATATTATGGTCAAATAGAAATGAAATATTACGGTAAGCGGTACAGGTGAAGCTGGACGTACTGTATAGATGTTCGGAGAAATATTTTGGAATTTTAGACGCATTTGCAATATTGCATTTAAAACATGTTTTAGAAAGCAGAAGTAGCTGCACTGAGCTATAAAACTATAAAGCGATAAATATAGTGTCCTCGGCGCCTGGTGGAGCTGCCAAAAGAGCAACACAGGAGCTAAAGAGCACTTTTATATAGAGTTAGAGTTAGAATTAGAGTTCAATACATTTCAATACAAAGTGTGAGATTTCGATGTCCCACTCACTGAGCACTTGTCGAATTTGTTCTTTTTTTAAATCTTGTTTCCCGAGACTGTAGAAAATAACTAGTATTTTAATATGAAGTAAACGTTCCTTGTTTTTTTTTTCTCTCAAAGAAAATGATGCAATCAGATTTGTTTTCTTTTCGCGAATATTGAGGTAAAGCTGTAGCTTCGATCGTTTTAACATCTGCACAAATTCTACAGACGTTATGCACAAAACTAAAGAAGGCCAGTGACTGAAATAGTTTTTACTCCGATGTGCAATATGTTTAGATTTCAGGAGGACGAGGCATGCCACGTAATTAATAAAATGAATAAAAATGATAAGAAATAAATTCAAAAATAAATAATTGACTAAATACTAAAATGATTTGATAATCTTTGAATTAATGCACACATTGAATTTTATTTGCCTTTTCACTTTATTTTAATTTTTTTATTACTAATATTTCTATTTTTGTTCCTTTACATTTCCTTTATGTATTTATTTTTTTCTTCTTAGTCTTATTTACTTTTCTCTCTTATCTTTGACTTTTTTCTTTTTTGTGTGAAACATTTATTTTTCCTGTCTTTTTTTTTCTTTTCATTTTTTCCATCTCCTTTTATTTTTGTATTTTTATTTCATTAAATTTCCTGGAAAACAAACTCCAGGTTCAATGTCTGCATTAATTTAATTGAATTAATTTCATGATTCAGTTCTTGATTTATTTATTCATTTCTGAAGTATTTGCATTTTCATTTGGAAAATAAATTTCTGTACTTGTTTCTTGTTTTATTTTCCTGATTGATTTTTTTGCAGTTTTGTGACGCTCCTCGTCCTCTGGATTTGACAACTTTTTTAAATTATTTTCCCACAATAACATGATTGCAGTGGCTCATAAAAAAGTGACCCACTCACTGGGAATTTAGTGAAATGTCAAACGTCAAGTGTGTGTCCTGTTAATTGTTGTGTGATTTTTTTGTTTTTGTTTGTTTGTTTGGTTTGGTTTTTGTGTCCCAAAAAAATGAAATCAGTGTTACGTTTCTCAGTTATGTGCAATCGTGTAAAGACAGAAATCCATCCTGCAGCTTGTTGTTTCTGTATCAGATTCAGGTGAAAAATATGACAGTTTATGCAAATCTCTTTCCTTCCAGACGACTGGAATATTTTTTTTTTACAGAATGTATTTCAGGCGATGAAACGTAGAAGCACATTAAACCTGTTTCTTGCTGAACCACACAGACACGTTCAGGCGAAGAAATAAAAACGATGGACTGTTCGCTTTAAGTGAAAAACGTCATCATTTCATAAAGCGTTGTTCTGTTCAGACGTTCAGGCAGATTTATTCCTCATAAAGGATCCGGCTGTTTTCAGGAGTGTGTAGAATATTCCATTGTTCCCTCTGCATCATCTCGAGAAACCTGTGAGGAAATTGTGATGAGAACTCGACTGTTCTTCAGTGGCCAGATGTGAGGTTTTTATCCGAGACGTCTCGTTTCACTGTGAGCTGATGGACACTCGAGCGGGATACGCCTTGTTTTCTTTTTCTCCATCGTTTTTTTTTTTGTAGCCTCGATGTTGGATTTGCTGTAGTACTGCGTTGTGTTTCTCTGAAGTGCAGCATGCAGATCATCTTCACATATCCATTGTAGAAAAAAAACAAAGAGGAAGGAAGTGAGACGTGAAAAGGGGAGGACTGCACTCTCACACGTCTGTCTGTCTGTCTGTCTGTCTGTGAGAGTCCTAAGAAATCACAGTGTGAGTAATGTGGAGACGATGATGAACATGATGGAAGGTGTGTGTGCCGTGTGTGGATGTGTGTTTGAGATGAACAGACTGTTGGACTCGTTCACTGCCTCTCACGCTGAGCCCCGGATCGCTGCTGTTCCACACAGAGCAGAACCACAGGCTGGAGAGTTTATGGAAAAGGGAACGCTCTCATTTTGATATGCAGTCTGTTTGTAAGTGCTTCAAATCCAGTTAATGTCAAACTGTGACAATATTGAGAAATAAACCAACGTTAAACATCATGTACAGACTCTGCTCCTGTTTTTCATAAAGATTTTAAAGCCCTGAAGAGATTTACACTATAAAACTTTGGAAAATCTTTCTAGTTGAAACCTTTTTGTGATATCTACATATGATACACTCATGCTCTGTAATGTTCTACTTATAACCTGGCCGGGTTCCTCCACAGGGGCCAAACTCAGTGCAGCATGGAACAGAAGTGTAAATCGGAGTGTTGTGTAAATGAACACAGCGCAGGTTAAAGACGTAAATAAACAGTAAATCAATAAGAAGGCGATGGACAGTTGAGTTTTTGAGTCGATAATAATATGAATTACACGGTTCTAATGGAAATAGTCTAACGGCTGTAAAAAGAAATATAATATATGCAAGTGTTAGTGATAGTTATTAGAAACACCTTGAATGGTGCAGCTTGGACACATCCTCAGTGATGAACCCAGGGTCACGGGGTGTTTCGGGTCTTGGATCATCAGACACCCTCACCTGGGCAACCCAGCCAGGGTTGATCAGTCCCCGACTTGTGTCCAAGCAGCGCACTACACCGTGTATCGCCCCTCTTAATCCACAGCCACCTTGAGGCTTTCTCTGCTGCCTCGCTGATGTTCTTGGTGGCTTTCCTCTCCCGTAGCCCCCTGATGCCAAGAAGCCTGAGTGTCCTGTGCAGGCTCTGCCCTGGAAATCCCCTACAACCAAACTCGATTGGCTCACAGCGGGCCCTCCAACCATTCAGCCTGCAGGCCTCTACCAGCTCCAGGTACTTTGCCTTCTTATGCTCGTAGGCCACCTCAAGCCGGTCTTCCCAGGGGACTGTTAGTTCCACCAGCACCACTTGCTTTGAGCTCTCAGATGTTAGGACCATATTTGGCCTGAGTGTTGTGCTGGTGATATGCTCAGGGAACTTCAACTGCCTCCCAAGGTCCACCTTCAGCTGCCAGTCACGCGCTGACGATAACAGCCCAGTTGGGACCTTTCGCTGCGACTGAGGCTTCTCTCTAGCCCTGATGAATGTGATGTTCAGCCTTACTGGGGGCTGGTACCTACTCTGCTGGATTCCAGTGCAGATGGTGTCAGCAACCGCCTTAAGGACCTGGTCATGGCGCCATCTGTACCGCCCCTCTCCCAGGGCTTTCGGGCAGCAGCTTAAGATGTGCTCCAGAGATCCTCTTGCAGGGCACAGTGGACATGATGGTGTTTCTGCCAGCCCCCAGCAATGCAAGTTTGATGGACTTGGGAGGACATCATACACAGACTGAATCAGGAACTTGAGTCTTGCTGGTTCTGACTTCCAAACTTCTGACCAGGTGATCTTCCGAGTCGATGCATGGTCCCAGTTGGTCCAAGCTCCTTGCTGGCGCATGGTCACTGCTCTGCTACGGCGTTCCTCCTCCACCTCTGCCCAGATCTCACCCTGGATAAGCTGCCGTCTCTCTCTCCCCTGGGCTCTATCATAGCATGGTTTAGTATGGCTACCAAGCCCCGCTCGTCCGACTGCCACCGAGCCCACCAAGACGCCATGTTGCAGCCTCACTTCTGCCTGCTGCACTGCCTCCTGTGCCCGCCACTTCCTTCCAGTTCTGACCACTATGCCTGCAGAGGAGACTCTGGTGTCAGATGAGTCTCTGTACAGTAACACCTCCCTGGCTCTTGTTACTTTGAATTCCTCTGTCAGGCCAGAGAAAGGAAGCTGCAGTTTGTTAGTGTGCCCATACAGGGCAATGCAGCTCAGACTCTTCGGCAGACCCAGCCACCTGCACAGGAACTGGCTGATGTTTCGCTCAAAGCCCTCCACTGTTGTTATTGGGACTTGGTACATCAACAATGGCCATAGAAGTCTTGGCAGGATGCCATGTTGATATATCCATGCCTTGAACTTCCCAGGAAGGCCTGATCTGTCCACTGCTGATAGCCAGGCTTTCAGCTATGCCTGCATTAATCGGATCGCCGCTGTATCTCTCAGGGTGGCATTGAAGATCTTCCCCAGGCTCTTCACAGGCTTCTCTGACACCGATGGAATTAGGAGTCCATCTAAGTGGAAGCGGTACTTGTCCACCACTCTCCCCTTCCTCAGGACCAGGGACCTGCATATGGCTGGCTTAAATGACATTCTTGCCCATGTTACTAGCCTTTCCAGGCCTCTGAGGAGCCAGCAGCATCCCGGCACTGATATTGCTGTGACAGTCAGATCATCCATAAAAGCTCGAATCGGCGGTTGGCGAATGCCAGATCTGGACAGAGGACCTCTGCACTCCACTTCTGCTGCCTTGACAAGCATAGTCATCGCCAGAGCAAACAGCATCACTGATATGGTGCAACCAGTGGTGATGCCTTTTTCTAAGTGGTGCCACACAGATGTTATTGCTCCAGAGGTGAATCTCATGCTGAAACTACTATAATAGTCCTGTATGAGTTCTATGACCTTCTGTGGAACGTGGTGGATTGTCAAGGCTTTTGTCACCAGTTTGTGAGGGATGGATCCATAGGCGTTTGCCAGATCAAGCCAGATGACTGACAAATCTCCTCGGTTCTCCCTTGCCTCTCGGATTAACTGGGTGACCACTCCTGTGTGTTCTATGCAGCCTGGAATGCCTGGAAAGCCCTTCTGCACACTGGTGTCGATTATAGGAATTCCTCAGGAGGAACTCAGTCATGCGGTTGGCAAGAATCTTGAAAGATTTTGCCCTCTACACTGAGCAGCTAGATGGTTCGAAACTGACTGATATCGCTTGCATTCTCCTCCTTCGGTATCCAGACACCTTCTGCATGCCTCCATTGCTTGGCTACCCTTCCCCTCCGCCATACTACCCTGATGATCCTCCACAACCTCTCCAGGAGTCTCGGGCAGTATTTGTACACTTTGTACGGCACACCACTCGGCCCTGATGCTGCACTGGTCTGCGCAGCCCTGACTGTCTCCCTGACTTCTGCCAGAGTGGGCTCTTTAGTGTTGAATTGGATGGAGGGTGTGGGTGGTGTAATAATTAGCTCTCTGCAGGGCCCAAGATCTTCCTCCCTATGCCTGTCACTGTAAGTGACACTGAGGTGTTGGTTAATGTCCTCTTCTGGGCACATGAGGGTTACGCTTCACTTCTGCCCTAGCAGCTTTTTAGTAAATCCAAATGGATTTGCTATAAAAGCAGTGCGCTTGCAAGCCCTTTCTCTGCCCTTCCTCCTGTGCCACTCAGCACAATGTAGGGAGATGAGCTTCTTTCTGAGGATGTCCCAGAGCTCTGCCAGGGCAGGTTTTTCCTCCTCACTCGCCCTCTTGTAGCACTGTTTTAGGGTCTTCAGTTCTTTCCTGAGCTGGGTGATCTTGCTGTCCTGCCGGTTTGGCCTAGCTGTGATCTTGGCCTTTGGTCGTTCAATGCCAAAATGCTCATCGCCAATGCTGATGATGAAGATGCACATCATTTGGATCTGCTGTTCCACTGCTCCCTTTGATGATGCTTCCAGGGCAGCATTGATGTCTTCGTCAAACTGGCGCCACTCAGACTCCTTGTGTGCAGCAGGCCACAGAACCCAGTGATGTTCAGATGGTTTGCTAGGTGCAGCATGCTGAGCTTGGAGGTTCTGGACACTGTGGGGTGACTCTGGGTCCAGCTCCTCCTCCGTCTCACCAGGGATGGTACTAAGCGCTGCCTCTGTGCATTGATCAGTTTGCTTCCTCCTTGTGCAGCCCATCTTGGTCTGGTGGATCTTCAGACCCTTCAGGTTCTTGCAGCTCTTGCCACACAAACAGGTTATTCTCGTAGACGATAACCCATCGCTCATGTCTCTTGCCAGGAAATCCATCCATCTGGGGTGCTCATTCTCCCCTCCTCTCGGGCACCCCTGGGGATATCTTTCAATTGGGCTTTCTGTAGCTTGGTTGGGTGCTCCCTCATGGGGGCTGCAGCTCGGGGTGCTAACCCTCACTGCCCCGATTACCGTCTCTCCGTGCTGTCCACTATCTCTCCAGTCGTCACCACACTATTTGTGGTGGTCATCCAGCCTTCTGGCTATATAGTGTGCATGGCTTCTTCAGGATCCATTTCTGCTAGCAGAGCAAAAATAAACAAAACATTTATCCATATTGTGTCCATAATGTCTCTTACCTGATAATTTCTTCTTTAGACAACTGTTGTATAAAAATATCACATGAGCAAGATTGTGGTTATACTGTACATCAACATGGCCAATTACCTATGATGAAGGCACAGCCATGAAAATATTCAGTATAACTGCACCCTTGCTTGTGCAATATTGCTTAAGCATAATTACAGTAGTATTTCTCAGGTGACATCATGTTGAGCTTTTATAAACAACCAAATATCTGATTTATAAACAACCATAATCATCAAAATTAAAACAAAAAAAGGCTTGAAATATTTCACTTTGTTTAATGAATATAGAATATCTGAAAATTTACCTTTTTTAATTAAATTACAAAAATTATTTTTACTTTTTCACAATGTTCTAATTGTTTGAGTTGCACTTGTAGACATCAGGTCAGCCAAGAAAAACAACAGTAGGTGAAGAAAGAATCATAAAGAGCTGTGAAGAAAAAAATCCGAAAACAACAGTCAGTGACAACAACCTCCAAGGGACAAGAGTGAAAGTATAAAAATCCACCAGTCAAATAAGACTGCAAGAGCAGAAAATATAGAGACCATACCAGAGACCCTCATCAGGAGTAGAATCAGAAGGCCAGATTAGCATTTGCAAAGAAATACAGAGATGAGCCACAAAAGTTCTGGAATCAAGATTAACCTCTACCAAAGTGATGAAAAGGCCAAAGTGTGGAGAAAGGATTTGTTCAGGATCCACAACATCCAAGCTTACTGATCAAGCATGGTGGAGATAGTGTCATGGATCTGGCTTACAGCCAGTCTCCTGAAGAGGAGACTGAAGAGAGAACCCCCCATAACAAACAACAACTGAAAGAACCTGCAGTAAAAACCTGGAAAAGCATCACAAAAGAAGAATGCAGCAGTTTGGGGACATCAGTGGGTCAGATTAGTGCAATTATTGCAAGCAAGGGATATGCAACCAAATATTAAGTGTGGTTTAATTTAAGACTATATGTTCCAAAGAATTTTGCTCAGCAAAACATTGGGTGGTCTGCCATTAAAAGGTGCCATCTTCTAAGTTGTTTAACACATATAAATCTAAATATCAAGAAATGAAAGCTGAAATTCTATCACCTAATATTCTTCTTCTCATTTCAAAACCAAATGTATTCAGTGTTTAGCAAAAACAAAATAATTGGCCTTGCTATTCCAATACTTTCAGAGGAATAGTATATGCTCAGTGAACAGAATGAATACACACTATCCCCCCCAAAAAAAAAAAAAATTATATATTTCATTGGCCCACCTTTCAAGAGTCGAACCACCCTATAAAGTCTTCTCCACACATTCCAAAGACTTTCATTTTACGCCTATGCCATCAGGGAAGAAAATATCCAGTGAAACCACATTTACATACATAACTCGTTTAGTTTCACGCTTTCTAACTGCCAGGGTGGTAAGAATTACTCTCATGAGGAACAGAACTAACCAGAAAATTGCTTAGAGATGATCGCCATATTCACACCAGTCTGAGGGGTGGTGTTCGTAACCTTGTAGAAACTGGACACAGTGCACAGTGATGTTCAAGTAGTAGCAGTTTTCCTGGAGCAAAATGTGTCTAAATAATAGCCATGAGGAAGAGACACTCATTGTAGAGTGGACATTACTGGTGTTTAGCCAATCTAGGCCATAGTGATGCCGTCCACCACCCAGTGATCCAGGCTTTGCTTAGACATGGGAGCCTCTCATGCCTTTCCTCCACGACAGAGGAATCAGATGGCCACCATCCAGTCTAAATAGTACCATAGGCAGAGCAAGCAACACTGCACCACAGAGTCATCTGGCAACCAACACATGCGAAGCGCGCTAATAGACATGCAGTGCTCCCACTTTCTTGATCAGTGGCAAAATGGCGGCTTTCAGAGACATCCATTACAATTTGTACAGAAGGGACTTAAGAGATTTTAGCAAAAGACAGTTTGTCAGGCTCTTCATCAATAATGGCAGATGAAGTATGGGTATCTCGCCCCTTTCAGAATAGTCGGAAGTTTATGCACCATAGACAGATGCCATCCACGGCACTGTGAACGCACCGGATTCAACCAATAGGGTCACACCGTCTACCTAACATAAAATAAATGTATGAATAAGCAACAATATAATACACGCATAACCTGCTACAAAAACAAGATTAATTAAATTATGCAGGCTATATCTACCAGCCTGGTTCTCCTTATCGCTTTAGTGGTTTTACTTAGTCCTCCATTTCCCATGAGCCTCTTTTCCTGAAACGTCATTTTCCCTCGCCAGCCTGAAGCTACAAAGATTTATAATTATTCCGTAATTTACGTGGTTGTTTCAGTTTGTAAAGTTTAGCGAGTTACTTCGGTGTTCTGTATATCCTCTAGTGTAGCTTTAATTAGTCAGAAAGGATTTTCTAGTAAGAAACGAACTGCCTATGGATAAAACACCTTCGAGAAGTACATTAGAGAATGAAACGCCTGAGCCAGTTGGGCCCAGTGTGGGCAAGGTAAGATAGCTCAGTTTAATTAATGTAAAACTAATCATGATTCCACAAAACCATGGGCATAAAAGGCATAACAGAAATACACTTATGTTTCTTCATTCATTTGGTAAGTAACAGACCTTACTTTAAAAGGCGGGTCCTCTCCGTATATTTTTCTGCACAACCTGAAGCTGCAAAAACGTTTGGTACAATTAAACACTTTTGGTATCCAAAAAACGCACTACAGCTCATAACTACACATTCTCAAAACATGAAAAGTCCTCTATCCACAATTCCAACAAATGATTTGTATTGTAATTACTTGATCTGTTAGAATACAAGAGTCCATCATTCAGGAACTCCGTGTGTATAAAGCCACTCAGAGTAAAACCTAAATCAGGTCCTGAAAAGTTTTTGGATTAGTCCAGAGGCCCCAATATCACTCGGACTGATTACAAACAGATGAATCAGCTTGGCGTATGTTGGCTTTAACCGAACATGTTCACGGTGAACATGAAAAGCCATTACCAGTGAATCCCCAGATAAACATATGTATAATGGTTCCACCCAAATCAATTATTTATCACAGCTAGAGCTTAAAATAGTCAGGTATGAGTATACAGACTATATATATCGTATTTTGAAGATATTTTATATTTTCAGAGAAAAAAAAAAAGCAAGCAAGTCAGTGTCCAAGTTTATAAAGTTGTATAAGACTTAGTCACCCAGTGTTTGCTTGATTTATATGGAGTAATATTTGAACTAAATTAAATGTTTTTAATAGTCAGTGTATGTTTTCAATAATCTGTGTTTCCAAATTAAAATTTTGATTAATTCAGTGATTGGAAAAGGGCTTAAAAAGGCCATACATATGACATTTTTGTGAATAAAAATTTTGCTTGCAATTACACCATTTCCTTATCTATAACCAATCTTTCACTTGGGCAAAATCTAACCACTGGTCTTGCACAGTGACTCCTGGTAGTGTGAACCTGCCTGCCTGTGTTAGTTTTGTCTTGATTTTGCACCTTGGCTTTAAACCCACCTAGCTGCCTATCAATAAGTTATATAAGCTCTGACTGAAGAATCAAATAAGTAGGAGTGAGCTTCATATGGACCATCTTAATCTGAAAAGAGGAATATATCAAGAAAGCTTGAAACACAATGGGTGTTTTTGTCTTTATTTGGAATTTAACCTTTTTGGTTAAATCAATATATTACTGTTATATTGATTATTATATATCAATTATATTACTGTAGAAAGTGATGTACACAATTGTGTACACAGTGACCGAAGGGGATGAGTTTTAGCCACTAAATGTGAGAAATTTATTGTAGATCTACTGTAAAATGTGGTTTTGAATTGGAAGCCAATATTCCATTACTTATACTTTCATGTGAAGGAATGATTTTTCACATAATGTCCTTCATTTACAATAGAAAATCCTGAAATACCAATCAATTATAAATGGTGTTACATTACTGAAGCCTAACATCCATTTTATAACTGACAAACCTGCTATTGTGTGGAACTTTATTATTAAAAAGAAAATCTTTTGAGAAAGTACACGGCATATTTTGTATTATTTTGTAATCTGTATAAATAAATGATTATGGTGCTAAGAAACATTACAGTCCAGGTCTAATAATTGTAAAGCTGTGAATAATGTGTCAGTGTCTGCTGAATATTCTGTATTAAATGGCAGGTAGAGCTGATTTCTGAGGCTTAAATGCTGATTTAGTTCAAGTATACCTGCTAGTAAGGTGGCTAGCTTCACAGTGTAAGTAGCTCTAGTAACTAACACACATTAACTTTGGGTCTGCATTAGGGCTGCACGATTATGGAAAAATGATAATCACAATTATCTTGATCAAAATTGTAATCACGATTATTAATCACGATTATTCTTGATGTTAGGGAAATCACTTAAATTTTAT
>JAODOE010000002.1:33106205-33116353 GCA_027576095.1 Plicofollis tonggol
TTTGTTTGAAGAACTAGAAGAAAAGGAGGAGGAGGAGCCTGAAGTTGTGTAGATGTGTCACCTTGAACTTGTTGTAGTGTTTAATGAGCAACTGAACTGATTGGACATCAGACTTCAGATCTTCTCTGAGAGTGTGTTTGGGGTGCCATTACTTTGAATTGGTAGAAGACGACATTTCATTTTTCATCTTTCCATAGTTGGTCTGAAAGTGTACAAGAAGAAGAAGAAGACTTGCAGTCTTATTGGATGAGAAACAGAACTGATTGGATGATTTTATCTCACATTTGATTGACAGCATATTCTTCTCTTCTGAAGCAGAATTCCACAAAACGCACTGAAGGTTCTACCAACTTCTGTTCTTGTTTATCAAGAGCAGGGTTCTCACGTAGAACCTTTTGAGTAATTTGTGGCTGAATTTAGGACGCTGTACGGACGTTCGGTCAGAAATAACATCATGTTCAACTGCGTGGAGACGTTAGGCGTTGGTTCAAGGCCTCACTTCGACGTGTCCTCTCAGAGTTCCTGCATGTTGAGGAAGACAAGCTCCTTCTTCTCTGGTCTAGAACCGTTCTCCTACAGCGCCGGCCTGCAGTGTAAGTGTCACGAGTTCTTGAGCTCATGTCTGACTTTTTTATCACATCTCACACCTGCATGTGTTTATAATTGCGTTTAATTTTTAGAATAAAACACAAATTTTATATCACTAGTATTGAATTAGATGTTACTGTGGAGTCACCATCCTGAAGCTGGAGCATGTGCATGAGTGTTCAACTCGATAGTGATTACAATTTTTATAATATTATTATAGAACGATGACATACTTTTGATCCGTTAATAGTTACGTTTCATGTTGCGGAGTTAGTTCCTGTTCTCACTGACGTTATAGCAGCAATAAACATGCGTTCCGTCTCCAGCGTCTCTGAAAGTTAATCAGAAAAAAACAATCACAGCTTGTTCCTTCATGTTCCTGAGAAACTGTAGAGAAGTGTAAACTCCTCTGTGCTAAAGACGTCAGAGAACGTAAAGCTCCAGCTTCACCTCTGACTGTCACACAGCGCTCACACTGGAGACTCCTTCCAGAAACCACACACACACACACACACACACACATTACTCCTTCCTTGAAGAAAACTTTTTAACCATTTGTAGTGTTTATTATCAATGGAGCGTTCACTGTGCAAGTCCCCGTGATGAGCTGTTACTATAGCAACCATAACAGACCCGTAGAGAACTGTTTTGTTGTACGAGTGTGTGCACTACTACTGTAAGTGTGTGAGGAACAAACTCCAAACTTATTGTGCATTATTTTCTCCTTGATCGACACGAAAAAGTTCTTCAAGGGTTCTTATCTTCTTAAAGGGAACCTTTTCTCATAAAGAAGAACTTTGTTTTTTTTCAACATATCTTTAAGAGACAACTGAAGAAGACTTCTCAGGGGTTCTTTGATGGTTCATTTGTCAAATAAGGGTTCTTAACTTCCAACAATGGGCTCTACAAAGAACTTTATAACTCGTGAGAAACATTTTGTTACTGGGAACCTGTCAAGCTTTTAAATATTTAGATAAACTGTCCTGGTGGAGGTTCTCCAGGGTTCTTTAAGGGTTCTTTAAGGGTTTGTTGGATAATTCAGGGTTCTAAACTTTTAAAACCTATTTGTGGCACTTTCTAATAGGAAAACACTTTTTGTTGTCGGGTTATACATCTCATCTTTCAGGGTTCTCTCAGAGCTGGTCAAAGGGAACACTTCAAGGGGTCTTCAAGAGTTCATTTGACAATTAGTGCTTCTTAGCTTCAAAAAGGCCCCACCTTTGGGACTTTTATTATGGGAAAACCTGTCAGGCATTTTAGTTGAACTGTCCTCTTACCAGGTTCTTCAAGGTTCCTCAGGATCCTTAAATAGTTCTTTAAAGGTTTGTTGGATGAGTAAGGGTTCTTAACTTTCTCTAAACTTCTCTGAACCCTTTGGTTGGATTCCTGATGTGAAAACAGGTTCTTCTAAAAGTTTTATGGGTTTCTCCAGAGGGACACCTGGAGAACTGAGGAACCCTGAAAGGTTCTCATGACTCTGTATATAAGTGCACTACACAATGCACAGAATAATGTCTTATAGACTTTCTGTGTGTAGTGCACTATGTGTACTACAGACAAATCCCTGAGCATGATTGTATATTGAATGTGCACTACATAGTGTAACTGGTGAAGTGCACTAGACATCCGTCACTACCCTGAGTCAGCTGGAGATCACATTCTTTCCTAAATTCAGCATTAAATAATAATTTATTTTCTTCACAGTAGTTTATAGTTGTTTATTTTTGACTCTGAGTCCTGTATAGTGCACTAGGTGTGTGTCCTGTGTAGAGATGAAGTTGGGACCGAGCCGTAGACTTCTGTTGGGGAAAGAGAAGAGTGCAGATGAAAAAGCAGTGATGTTCGCGGTGTGAGTGTCCTCGGGGTGTGAAAAGCTTTTCAGGACGCGGTGTTGGGTTTCGCTCCGTAAACACTGAGATGGTGCAGGTGAGGATCAGGCGCTTATTTCCCACTCACTCATCGGCCTCGTTTCAAATTACACCGGGTGATGAGAACTCGTTTCAGGAACTGCTCGACACCAAAATAAAAAAAAAAAGTAAAAAAATTTTAAAACTTTCCGCAGAGTGAGAGAGTCGTCAGATTCGATCTGATCCTCAGTTACACTGCGACGTGCTGATGGTCATTTACTAAACATTGTTATTTACAGGATTATATATATATATATATATATTAATGTTAAACAAATTAATATGAATAAACAATTTGTAAATAAATAATTTAACAAAAATCAAGTGTAAAATAAATTATAACTTAAATTCAATTTTAGTTCCCATTTATTTCTGCTTTCACAACACACACACGGTACAAAGGTGTAGGACAACAACACACACACACACACACACACACACACACAGTATAAAAGTGTAGGACAACAACACACACACACACACACACACAGCAGTGGGCAGCCACACCAGAGCGCCCAGGGAGCAGTCAGGGGTTCGGTACCTCGCTCAAGGGCACTTCAGCCTAAGGCCATCCCACGTTAACCTAACTGCATGTCTTTGGACTGAGGAAACTCACGCAGACACAGGGAGAACATGCAAACTCCACACAGAAAGGCCCTCGCCGGCCGCTGGGTTCGAACCCGGAACCTTCTTGCTGTGAGGCAACAGTGCTAACCACTACACCACCAATGGTCCTGCAGTCTTAACGTCATAAGATCATCTCTCACTATGTTGGCTTCCAACTAAGAAGATAAAAACTGAGTGTTGTTCATTTTTGTTATTTTAAGGCTCACTCTTGTGCTTATGACTAGAAAGCCTGCACTGCACTGCAGCCATATGGTGTTAGCAGCATGTAGGCAAGGAGTCGTTGATATTTCTTTCCATTTACTGAAGTGTTAGCAGTGCAAAGCTCATCTTAACATGAAACAGCAAATTGAATAATCACTTAAATAGATACAATGATCTTAATACTCTAATTCACAATGTGTTTTCATTTCTTTGATAAAATTCACCAAAGACCTAATGCTGTGCCATGTCTGAGCGTGTCCACACTTGTTCTGTGAATGACGCATGCTTGTGGGTAGTGGTGTTGCTGTAAGACACACGACTGCACAAGCTGTTTGATTTGCACATGACAGCCAGTCTAGCTGGAATGACCAGTATGTCCCATGGGTGCAGATGGGCTCGTTAAACTCACCTTACAAGTGTACAGTCCTCTCTTTCTCTCCCTAGAGGAACATCCAGCTCTGGGAACTGATTGATACCTCTCGCTTGGGCTACCCTGTGCGGTGGACGTGGATGAGTGGCAAGGGGTAACGAGATGAAAAATGAGATGACTAAAAAGGAGCGGAAGATCAATATGGCAGAGTGCTTGGTGTCCATTTGGATAATGGCCATTGGAATCATAACTGCTATTGTGGAGCTAAGTGGACGGGGTCAAAGTCAGCTTCATTATCTAATCCATTCGAGGCTTTATTCCAGTGTTAAGTGAATTACAATACTGGTAAAAAGGAAAAGGACATTTAGTTTGTGTCTTTGACATTGCAAGAGTTGTGTTATCATGAAAGACAGTGGCTGTCAGTGAGTTTCTCAGTGTGTGAACCAGAAAATAGTTCCTCCATTTGACATTAAAAGTTAGAATAATGAAAGACATAAACAGAAAAATAAAACTGGCCCTTAGTGAGGAAGTATATTTAAATATTAAAGATAACTAGAAATGCAGTTTCTTAGTCTGTGTTTGATTTTCACAAAGCATATCTTGATAACTCAAAATTTGCATTATAGCCTGGCAGGTGAGCTGGCTCATCTGTCTCCGTCTGCTCATGTGAACACTAGTCAAATAAAATTTCAGTTTATTCTAATCGAGCAGTTTTTTAAACTTTGTGTGAAAAGCATTACTGTGCTATATTTGACATTTAATTGGTATGTTTACCAAATGACAAAATGTTACATGACCTATTCCTGGTTTAAGATTAAACTAGAATGCATAAGCATTTCCAGTGGTGCTACCTACAGAGATAATAAATGTTGACGCAGTGTTAGTAAATATTCTGTGTAATTGTGTGTGCGTGTGTGAGAGAGAGGGAGAGAATACTGTGCTGCAACTTGATGTCTAGTTTGGTGACATAAATTTTCTGCCTGCCTTTATCATTGAAATGGCACACAATGAAGTAGAGCACAATGGAGTTCAAGGTAAGTGGCAGTGTGTCAGTTTTGCTTTTTTGCTCTGTTACATTGTATGATAAGACTTTATACTCAGACTTATAAGATATGACCTGTCAGCCATTTTCTCTCCATCCTCTCATCCGCCACTTGTTTCTCTTTAAGTCTATCAGCAGCATCCCCTGAAAAATGCATTCCCTCTCTGTGGCCACCGCACCAACATATTAGATCTCTACAAGGAAATGTGTAAGTGGTGGACATGTGTGGGTGGATATCACTTTCTGTTGTTGTAGTACAGATAGGATTTAGCATTTTCTTTAGCATGGGTAGTTTCTTTAAATGCTGAAAATGCTGATTAAATGTGAAAAATTTATACCAAGTATGATAAAGTCCAAAATCCCTCCCGTGCCAAGACCTGGTCTCCTGTCCTAGTACTAACCAGACCCTTAAGGCACATTGAGCGGTGACAGTCTCTTGCCTTTTACATAGCTAGTGTTACGGTGGGGTGGGAGTGGGGGAGCAGTCCTCTGGTAACCACGTGAGTTTGACTCCCTACTCATATCTGTACTTGTATCTGGCATGCTTCGCCAGATGACAGTAGGTACCATTTTAATGATAGCTTTTGGGATAACTTGACCGTGAGTAGATCTCCTGGTTAAGAGGCAGACACGCTAACCACTAGGATAGCTTGCGGTATACCAAGCAAGACACTGTTCAAAACCTAACTCTCTCACTGATATTTTTAAAATTATTGTAATTATCTAACTCATGTATGTTTTAAAGCACTCCTATTAACAAGTATTATTCTATACTAATGTACAAAATCTCATCCACCTCACCCAACTTTTTTTTTTAAATAATTAACTAATCAGCCAATCATGTGGCAGCAGTACAATGCATGCATGTACACTCATGCATGTGCCACTCAAGAGTTTCAGTTAATGTTCACATGAAACATCAGAATGGGGGAAAGTGTGAGCTCTATGACTTTGATCATGGCATGATTGTTGGTACCAGAAGGGCTGAGTATTTCAGAAACTACTGATCCCTTGAGATTTTCACACACAACAGTCTCTAGAGTTAAAAAAAAAAAATGTTGCAAAAACATCCATTGAGCATTATGCCTTGTTGAGTGATTAGAGGAGAACGCCCAGGCATGTATTATTTTATTGTGTAGTACATGTTGAAATTTGGTACATTTTTAATTACACTCACTGACCACTTTATTAGGATCAGCTGTACGTTCATTCAGTTATCCAATCAGCCAATCATGTGGCAGCAGCGCAGTACATAAACCCATTCAGATTTTTTTTTCTCAGGTGTTCAAAATCCCTGAACAAGTAATTGCAAGTCAATATGTTGATTTACACATCTTGCATTTTATAGAGGAGAAACAGATTGATTTTGGCATGTTTTTGCATAAATTCCTGAGCTTCTGCACAAAATATGTAAAGGTTGGCAGGTATGGTCATATGATAATGGATCTCATGCAGGCATGTAATGATTGACCTGTCAGGTAGGAGGTGGATGTAAGTGCAGAGTACATTTAATAATAAAGTGCAGTGATGGAGATAATATGCAAACGTGAAAACACACACAGGAAAACAATCCAAAGCGGGAGGATAAATCCAAAATGTTACATATGCAAAGGGTCGGTCGAGGAGCAAACAGGATTTCAAAGGCAGAGCAAAAAACGAGAACGAGGAACGGGAAATCAGAAACAGGAAACAAGGCTCGGTAATGCATACTGACGTAGCGTAATACTTCGCACTGATTGTGCATCAGCACAGTCCTTAAATAGGTGCACATATAGCTCCGTAATTAAGTTCAGGTGAGCATCGTTAATGGTGCGCGTTCTGGAGTCCGCTCAACGCATGCACAACCTGAGGCATGCCTTCAGGTGCATGCACCACAGCGCACAGGACTGACAGAAACCCCCCCCCCAAAGAGCTCTTTCCAGGAGCAAAAATCCATCCTACTTAACTCCGGTGGGAGCTCGGGTTCAGGCTCAGGACAAAACTTAGACTCCTGACTTGCACTGGTTTTGGGCTTTGGTGATGGCTCAGGCTTGAGCTCTGGAGATGAGTCGGATTCTGGACTGGACTCGGGCTCGAGCTCTGTACTGGACTTGAGCTGTGGAGATGACTCAAACTCTGGATTGGACACTGGCTCTGGAAATCACTTGGGCTCTGTGCAGGAAGCACGCTCAGACTCTAGACTTGACTTGGACCCTGGACTTGGCTCGGATCCAGGACTTAGAGTGGACTCAAGCTCCGGGCTGGATTCAAGCTCTGGAGATGAATTGAGCTTTGGGCTGGACTCTAGCTCCAGCTCAGGAGATGACTCAGGCTTGAGCTCTGGAACTGGCTTGGACTCGGGGCTGGAAGTGTGCTCGAGCTCAGGGCCAGATCTCTGGACTGGATTCTGGCTCCAGCTCAGGAGATGACTCAGACTTGAGTTCTGGAACTGGCTCGGACTCAGGGCTGGTAGTGTGCTTGAGCTCTGGACTTGACTCTAGTTCGAACTCAGGACATGACTTGGACTCAGGACGTGACTTGGACTCAGGACGTGGTTGTAGTTTGAACTCTGGACTAGACTTGGACTCTGAACTGGTCTCAGGCATGGGCTCAAGCTCTGTCAGCGCATTGCTATAGTCCTGGCTGGGCGGCAGGATGATGGCAATGCCTTCATAGATGGGCGGTGGCGGAACGATGGTGATGCCTTCATAACCAGCTGAGGCAGAGGTCATGCTGTCGTCCTCTGACACAGGTTCTGGCACTGGCCTTGACTCTGGCATAGGCACCGGCTCTGGAGTAGACACTGACAGGCTCTGACGCTGGCTCAGGCATTGGAGCTGACACTGGAACGGGTTCTGGAGTAGACACTGGTACTGACTCTGACTCTGGTGCTGGCACTGGAGCAGACACTGATGCTGATTCTGGCATTGGCACTGGTTCTGGAGCAGACTCTGGTGCTGACTCCGACTCTGGAGCAGGCATTGGCGCTGACTCCATCTCTGGTGCTGGCACTGGAACAGGTGCTGGCTCTGGCACTGCCACTGGAACAGATGCTGGCACCGGCTCTGGCTCTGGCGCCGTCACTGGCTCGGACACTGGCACTGGAGCTGGGTCTGGCGCTGACTCTGGCTCTGACGCTGGCACCGGCTCAGACACTGGCTCAGGGATTGGTTCAGGTGCTGGCTCTGGAACTGACTGTAGAACAGGCTGTGGGATTGGCTCTGGACCGATAGCTCTTCGGAGATGCTCTAGAGCAATGGCCTCCTCTGCTGCTGCTACATCTGCCTCAGGCGTGATAGCCCCCTCCCCAAAAATTTCATGGTGGTCCCCCTTTTCCGAAGATTCATAGATACACTGGAGCATGGATAAGAAAGTCTGTGAACTCTGAAGGCATGGGTGTTCAGCTTGGATCAGGTAATCCACCCATCGGCATGTTCGTCCAGAAATAAACCTGAGCATGAAGCTCACCCAGATAGGTTCTGGTGGCTTGGGTTCTTGGAGGTCCTCAAAGAACAGATTGCACTGCAGGCCGAATCCCCAGGGATGATATACTCCATAGTAGGGTGCCGGGGGACTCCAGTCAGAACTCAGCTGGAAATGCGAGACAAGGGGCTGAGATAAGGACACCTGGAAGCGGCGTGGAATCGCGTGCTGAAATAGTTCTGCTACATCCATGGTAGGGCAAAGTTTTCTGTCAGGTATGAGGGAGGAGGTGGATGTAAGTGCTGAGTACATTTAATAATAAAGTGCAGTGATGGAGATAATATACAACCGTGAAAACACACACAGGCAAACAATCCAAATCGGCAGGCTAAATCCAAAACGTTAAACATGCAAAGGGTTGGGCGAGGCGCAAACAGGATATCAGAGGCAAAGCGAGAACAAGAACAAGAAACAGGAGCCACAATCAGGAAACCAGGAAATCAGAAACACGGGTAGTAAGGCTTGGTAATGTGTACTGATATAGCATAATACTTCACAGTGATGCTGCATTTGAACAGTCCTTAAATAGGTGCACATGTAACTCCTTAATTAAGTTCAGGTGCATGCCGTTAACGGCATGTGTGCTGGAGTCTGCTCGACATGTCTTTAGGTGCAAGCACCACAGCAAGCAGGACTGACAGAACCCTCCCCCCAAAGAGCTCCCTCCCGGAGCAAAAATCCATCCTGCTTGGCTCTAGTGGGGGCTCAGGTTCAGGCTCAGGACAAAACTTGGACTCCTGACTTGATCTGGTTTCGGGCTCTGGAGATGGCTTGGGCTTGACCTATGGAGATGACTATGGCTCTGGACTGGACTTGGGCTTTGGCTCAGTCCTGGTCTTGGGGTCAAGCTGTGGAGATGACTCGGGTTCTGGACTGGACTCGGGCTCAAGCTCTGTACTGGACTTGGGCTTGAGCTGTGGAGAAGACTCAAACTCTGGATTGGACACGGGCTCTGGAAATGACTTGGGCTCTGTGCAGGAAACATGCTCAGACTCTGGAGTTATCAGAGGCAAAGCAAGAACGAGAACAAGAAACAGGAACAACAATCAGGAAACCAGAAAATCAGAAATATGGGTAGTAAGGCACGGTAATGTGTACTGGCATAGCATAATAATTCGCAGTGATACTGCATCTAAACAGTCCTTAAATAGGTGCACATATAGCTCCTTAATTAAGTTCAGGTGCACGCCATTAACGGCATGCATGCCGGAGTCCACTTAACGCGCGCCAGCCTGGGGCACTTCACCACAGCACAGCCTTCAGGTGTACACACCACAGCGCACAGGACTGACACACTACAGCATAACACAATATTTTATCACTTTAATCTACTACTATGTAGTCTCCTGCTACTAAAATCACTGTAGTATCCTCCTATGTTTCTATAACCAGGAAGTGCAGCTGATATCACAGTGATGTGTGTCACTCATTGGTCTAGCACCTTTTATCAATACCTTATTTTATGGCATTAAGTTTATACCTCTATTTTGTGTAAATTTTTAATTCAATTACAGTGCACAACATGATTGTAATTTAGAACACATATTCTAACTTCATTTGATGGACCGGATTAACTTCTAAAGGGCCAGTCATGGCCTTTGGACTTTGTGTTTGCCACCCCTGGTTTAAAACAAGTAAAGTACACTAAAATTGAACTGCTTTAATGACTATATCTTTCTTTCTATTTTTTTTGTTGGACCAGGCCACATGTGCACAGAAAAACAATGATCTTGGAGACCATCCATTAAACAATTGCTTAAAATGTATATTAAATAGCACATCATTGTGCATGTCTCTGTGGGATGTTATCCAGATGGTGTGAGTGCTTTATTTTAATCTGCAATAGCTCAGTGTTTCTCAATCACGCCATCTAGTGGGCCACAATTTTTTTTCAAGTTGAAGCTAATGCCGCTTTTCCACTACCAACGCGGCTGAGTCGGGCTGAGCTGTG
>JAODOE010000002.1:33455007-33469058 GCA_027576095.1 Plicofollis tonggol
GATGTTAAATTAATGATATTCTCCTGAGAAATGCTGGCAAAAATTTATAAGAAGTTTGATAATCTTATAAATAAATCTTATATATATATAAAAAAAAGATCAAATGTTGACAAAAAATGTTTGTTGTTGTGAACGAGCAAGTCGCCAGAGGTCCATAACCAGGGTCCGTATCGTAGGATACGGACCCGCTCGCCAGCCAATCAGAGCGCAAGATTTGATGGAAACCGCACCGCGAAAAAAATAAAATTTCATATTTATCGGGTTTTTCCACCGAGAACAACTCACAGTGCAACAAAATAATCATTTTTACAAACTTTAATACAAACTTTAAAAAGTTGCCCCCGGACCCCCCTAGTTTCGCTTCACGCCTTTGGCGCTCAATTGTCTGTGTATTATCATGCCAGAATTTAGGGCTTTAATTTTTTTCTGGGGAAAACACTGATATATGAACATAATTTTATAGTTTTCGCTTGCTTATTTCCCCCGTTAACACACTGCAGAAATACCAAGCTACTGAGTTTGCCTCATATGTTCTTTCTTTACAAAGGAAATTACTATTTTAAAAATCTTCGCATATTTCAACTGATGCACACACGTGAAGTTAACATCAACTTTTAGTGATGTTATCTCCAGTACTGATACAACATAAGGTTAATCAATTAACTATTACAGAGTATCACATTGTACCCTCATACTAATATTGATGTGTGACCCTATACTACTTACAATTTAAAGATGTCTCCTAGTTTATGGACAGCTAAAGTGAGTTCCCCTGAGAGCTGGAAATTTTCCCTCAAGAAATTTCCAATATATTCACAGTAAGATATGTCACAGTACACCCAGATTTGGATCAAATTTCTTTGATAATTGGCATTGCATGTTGGAAGCTTGCAGTGCTTAATAGCATGGCTGAGCTTTGACCAAACTTCCTCAATGCTCTGTGGTAAACAGTTCAGCTCAGAAATTACCCATTTTGCTCTCTGGTGCGAGTCAAGTCCATATCTCTGTACAGTTTTGTGGAATTGTCCAGAGATGTACTGTGTCCTTGGAAGTGTTTTCATTTTTGATGAAAAGACACTCCATGAGCGTTTACATTTCTTTGTCACATTCTCAAAATCTGCCTTGGAGTGTTCATTAGCAGGTGCTGGGATGGATATTAATTTCCTCTTACTGGTGTCCACAAAATTCTCTTGATCATCTGTACAGTGACTCTTAGAAAAAACAAACTCTGGTTGTTGGAAAAATTCGGAACTTTTCTGCTGGCTAAATGAAATGACAGGAGGATACTTTTTAGGTTTAATTGGACAAGATCTGTCAGCGCCAGAAGGAAACCAAGGTGTAAATACTGGCAAAACACGACGCGGAAAGTCCTCTAGGGCCTTCTCGGATATCGACACCAAATCACTCCATTTATCTTGGTCACCTTTGTAGTGTAAACATACGTCCATCTAATAACCGTGCAGCTCTCTTCTTAAATCCGGACGTTTCTAGTTTTAAAATCAAAGCAAAGGAAGACACATAAGAGCTTTGCACAACGTTTTATTTCATGAAAATATCTTTTAAAAGTATTCTAAAAAGTCACCAACATCCAGTCTCATTGCACTAGCTTACTAGCTAAGTACATACACAGTTGAAGTAATAAGTTAGCCAGCTGTCATAATCACATACTGCTGACACACAACAATTTTGCAAGGACTGAGAACAGTTTAATGTCAACTTACCGTAAGTATGCATTTGTCTTTACTTTTGCTAGCTCCAGCGTCTAATGTTTTGTGTTAGCTCTAACGAGCTATCCACAGACTAGCCCAGCGTATCAGTACGATACCACCTCCTGTCCAGTAGAGGCGCTGTGGAGTAGCCAGTGAGACTGCAGGAAGAACGCCACTTCCTGTTTCTGTAACGATGAGGTATATGTAGCTTTTAAGGGATGTAAACGTGTCATTTTAGCAACATATTTGTCCAATATTAACGAGTTTAGTTTCAGAAAATTCATACAACAATCGTATAAGATGGCTTATCTAACAAGCAATCCTGCTGATGAAAACAGGTGAGTGAATTTATTATTGGGGTGATTTGCTTTTAGCTAGAGGAAAGTTACTGAGACAATATGCAATTTCATTCATTTGAGTCGTGAGACTGAAAACGCTGGCGAAATGTGCGAACTTCCATAAAGTGAACGTACATAGTGGATCTGTTTTAATGTGTTTAGAGTCAGTGTTAATAGAAAATTAAGTGTCTATGTGCAACAACTGCTAGAGTTGTAACACAGGTTTAATTAATGTCATATAGGTGTGCACAAATTTGGGGATGACAGTGGATGTTAGAAATAACAAAGAATATACTATTTGCAGTTATACTCAGTCTCTAATCACCTGCATTAGCTCAACTATATTGGGGTCTGTTACCTACCTTTCTCAACTCTGTTCCTGCCTCGCACACTGTGTTCCCGGGATAGGCTCCGGATAAAGCTATCCGGAGCCTATCTCTAAGATGAATGAAATGAGCAAAATTGTTCTCCTTCTTACAGGTACTTGTGTATATATCCAGCTTACATTAACAGTAAAAAGACATTAGCGGAGGGTCGAAGAATACCAATCGAGAAGGTGAGATAAAGAGTCAGCTCCAGAATTATTGCCATCCTTGGTAAAGATTCTCCACAGTACAGAATCCCATATTAAATGAAGGAAAAAGAGGTCTTCTAGCATGTCATCCAAATAATTTATCATTGTGGAGATGGTGTCATATTGTATGTTCAGAGAATTGGTGACCCCCAACAGACTACAATTTTATGCAAATCTCCAACTGTGTTCCTTGGAGGAATTTTTGCATCTCTGACTGTGCATGGGATAAAGTACACTTATCCTCTTCTGGGCAAATTCATTATTGTCCTAGCAGTGGATATGCACATTTTCAGATATGGAGCTATTGCCTTATTTATGGTCAACACGTCCATCCATTCATTATCTATACCATTTGTCTGTCAGAGTTGTGGGAGAATCTGGAGCTAATCCCAGCCAACTTCGGGTGAGAGGTGGGATACACCCTGGGCACCTTGCCAATCTATCACATGGCTAACACAGAGACCAACAACCATTTACACCTATAGGCAATTTGGAGTAGTCAGTTGACATAATCCACATGTCCTTGGAGTGTTGGAGGAAACCGGAGCACCCCGAGGAAACCTGCACAGGGAAAGCATGCAAACTCCACACAGAAAGGCCCCAGTCGGCCACAAGATTCAAACTTGGAACCTTCTTGCTCTGAGGAAACAGTGCTAAACAGTGCACCACTGTGCTGCCCCTGTGGTCAACACAATTTTTTTTCTTATTTAATATTTGTGTATTCTCTAATCTTCCCCATTTTAATGAAATGACTCAAGGGTCATTCTAGTGCCCATTAGCCTCAGAATATCTTCATTTTGCCAGTAAAAGTTCCTTTACCCACAAATCTGTAAAATAGTTTCTGCTTTGCAGCCATTTTTCTGAGGGGTAGGGGTCCCAGAATGGTGGCCATTAAATATGAAACCATGTTTAGAGATTACATTGGATTAAATAATAAATCCTGAAACCTGAACTTTTCTATGGCTGTAGACTAACAAGCAGAGATCACAAAAACATTATTATTATTATTATTATTATTATTATTATTATTATATGTAAATCCTAATATTATAGGACCCATACAAGGTGTGAAGAAGCTTCACCCTTCACCATGGCCAAGTCTGGAAGCCCAAAAATCATGCTGAAATTAACTGTAAACATGTAATATATATATTTTTTTTCTGCTGCAAGTCCACCTCAGTGGCTTTGTTCATTGCCACTTACGCAGTCTGACAACAGTTTGTTGTTGAAATACAGCCCCTCCATATAATGTGGATATAAAATGTTCAACATTTTAATGGTTTCAATTTGAAGTACTTGATATGGAGTTTACTTATGCCAAACATCATGATCAGTTCAAAACTCCTTCAAGGTAAAAAATAGGTTAGAAAGATAATGTGTTTTAGACCCCTCACCTCTTTTCAGGCAATACCTCAGAACATGCTTCTTCCAGAATGGTTTTGCACTGGGTATTTGTGATCTCTACTTTTTAGTTTAGTGCTATAGAAATGTCAGGTTTCTGGATTTATTATTTAATACAATATTAAACTCTGAACTATTTTGGGGGCCCCACCCCTCGCTAAAAATAGCTGTAGCTCAGTCACTATTTGACAGAGAGGGTTCAAACTTAAGATTTGTTCACTTGGTGGATAAAAGAACATTTAGTGACAAAATTAAGAAAATCTGAGGCCAATGGGCTTCTGGCTAATTTGGCATGGAATGACCCTAGTGGAAATTGTCTCCATCATCTCATATTTATACCTCAGTAAAATGGGAAGTCATGGATGACCACTTAAGTCAAGCAACTAAAATAAGAGCTAAACATGCTTCAGCTATGTTTTGTTTTAAGAATTTCTAGGTGTGCATATGTGGTTTTTGAGAAAAATATTTTTTTCCAGGAATGGTTATATTTTGGTGATTAAACTAATTAACCATGGACATTGCGATGGAAACAATATTTTTTTTATACCCATCTTTAACAAGGATGACAATAATTGCTGTTGCTGATTTGTGCTTTCTTGTATGTTTCTTGCTGTGTTTTATGTCCGGAGTAAGTCATTTGTGTAATCCGTCTGGATGGATTGTTTATTTATTTGGCAGGCACCATTCATAGTTCATTTTAATTCATCTAAATTCCCTCCTAGGCTGTGGAAAACCCATCCTGTGCTGAAATCAGGGATGTTCTAACTGCGGCAGGAATGAATGTCAGAATTGAGGTACTGTTGTGTGTTTTAACGTTCTGGATATCTCATCTTTGCTTCAAATCCGTAAGCTTCTACTTCTTGGTTTAGTGTGTGTATTCTTGAAAAGCCCATGTTGCCTGTTTGCTTCCTCATATGTAGTCAAATGTCGAGGAGCTTAAATTTGATTTTCTTTTGTCTTTCCCCATATAGAACAAGCTGTATCCAAGGGAATGGAATAGAGATGTACAGTTCAGGGGAAGAGTGCGAGTTCAACTCAAACAAGAGAATGGAAGCTTGTGTCAGGAGAAATTTACTTCTAGTAAGTGTCAATGTAGCTTGTGTTTTAATCCAGCATAGTACTATATTTTCCAGTCAATGTGTTGCTCTGGAGCACTAGTTCCCAACCCCACTGTAATGTGTATTTTAGTGTTTCTCTCCAACACATCCACTTCAGCTCAGGAAGGGCTGATGAGTTGAATCAGGTGTGTTGGGAGCAGAGAAGACACTATAATGTGCAGGTCATGAGGTACTCCAGGACCAGGTTTGGGAACTTTTGTTCTAAAGTGTAAGAAGCATGTGCCTAAATTCTGACTGATATTTTAGGTAAAATAAATAAAAACCTTGCTTTACTGTATAAGCATGAATGTGCCAGGCTTTTGTATTTTACATCTGTGAAGCTTTTACTACAATCCTTAATTTAATCTCACCGTCTGACCTGAAAAACGTACCTTTTAAAAACATCCTTATGAAGGTGTCGTTACACAGCAGTTTTCAAAATGCTTCTATTTTATAAATAGTTTTTGTTTGTTAAATCATTGCTGCGACAAAAATGCTAATTTCCACTAGTTTCCATATTGAATTGTCAGTGTTGCACTAACACTGATGGTAGCATACTCCCAACACTGATTTCTCTCGCATTCATTTTTATTTTGTTACTTTCAGCTTACAATACGCACATGAATCACGTAAAATACAACACGTGATTACAGTGAATTTTTTTTATTTTTGACTGCAGTGTGGGGATTTCTGCTTAATACAGCAATTTTTTTTGTTGTTGTTTATAAACATGATCATATTTGAAGTGTTTATACTGCACCAACCAAAGGTTTGGACACTCCTTCTAATTCAATGTTTTTTTTCTTTTATTTTTATAAATTAAAACATGTCATGTCTTAAAGTAATGATAGACTATCGTTAATCTTTACTTAGTTGAGTGGTTCTTGACATAACATAGATTACTAAAGTTGTGGAATAGGGCTATTTTTATTTACTATTTTTAATGTTTGTTCTCACATACATTAAGAAGGCAAGAAATTCCACTCATTAACTTTCTGATGAGGCATACCTGTTAATTGAAAAGCATTCCAGGTGACTATCTCATGAAGCTGGTTAAGATGATGCCAATAATATGCAAACTGTCAAGGTAAATGGTCAAAATATAGAAAAACCTATGAATGTGTAGGTGTGTCCTAACTTTTGACTAGTACTGTATTTTTAAAATATGGGCTTGCCACAATAGGGTTAACACACACAAAATATGCGTCTCTTCACATTTAAGTATCAGGATATGTTAAAAGGTGAAAAAACTTGTACAGTCTGGAAAATATGGTAGGCTGTGTCAGTCTGTGTTTTAGTTTTGAAAACATTTAATCACTTATTCGAGAGGTAATGTCATTTCATCAGAATGTTATATTTACAACTTCCCAAACAAACTGCTTTGAGGGGAAAACAAATCAGAGTTTGATTCAGATAGATTCTTTTCAGCTGTGGTGAGAAGCAAAACATCTCAGAATGCACAGCATGTCGCCTGGTCCAATGAATATCAGTTTCTGCAGTAGGGTCAGAATTTGGCATCAGCACCATGAATCCATGGATACAACCTGCCTTGTGTCAACAGTTCGAGCTGGTGGTGATGGTGTGGGGTCTGGGGAATGTTTTCTTGTGCCCCTTAGCACAAGTTGAGAATTATTTGACTGACACAACCTATTTGAGTATTGTTGGTGACCATGTGCATCCCTTCATGGCCACAATTTGCACATTTTAGAATGGCAACTTCCACAAAGATAGTGTGCCATGTCACAAAACAAGTTATTTCAAATTAATTCCATGAACATGTCTGATTTCAGTGATCTTCAGTGGCCTCCCAGACACTGGATCTGAATCTCATAGAGCACCTTTTGAGATGTGGAAGAATGGGAGACATAGCAATATTAATGTTCAGCTGGCAAAAAGTATAGTCTGCTTGTTCAACCATGATGTAAGAAGAACAACAACTTTATTCATGAGGTGCCTCGCTCAAGGGCACCTCAGTTTAAGGCCACCCCCAAGTTAACCTAACTGCGTGTCTTTGAACTGTGGGGTAAACCAGAGCACCCAGAGGAAACCCACGGAGAATATGCAAACTCCACACAGAAAGGCCCCCGTCAGCCACTGGGCTCAAACCTAGAGCCTTCTTGCTGTGAGGCAACAGTGCTAACCACTACACCACTGTGCCGCCCCAAAGTATATGGTCGTAAGGACCATATTTCCAGGGCCAAGCCTCATCATCGCAACATGCCGCAATGCTGTGTCCCCTCATTTGAATAGATAGGAGTCTTTTAAAAAAATATGCAATTGCCATGAAGACATTTACTTGCTTGTAGTACTTTTTTATATTTATACTATATATTTTTTTAATATCTCCAAAAAGAAAGCCTAAAACAAAGAGGCAAGCAGGTGGGACAAACAGTAATGATCAGTGATTTGTTTGGCATGGGACCATCGTTATCAGTGATTTGGTTGCAGGCTCAAGTCAGACGTTACACCATGAGTCACGTGAACTTGCTTTCTAAACTTGTATAAGGATGGTTTTGATGTGAGCTGGAGAGCTGTATAACGTTCACATCACTGATGTATGCTGAAAAAGTCGCTTGATTTGTTATTAGTCGTTTTTAAATTAAAGTCGCTAAAGGGGTCTTTAAAAAAAATCAACAATGGCAATACTGATGGGGCATTTGGCCCCTGCAATGTTTTTTTTGCTGTCAGACTTAACATTCTATTTATTTAGAGTGGCTAATCATCCTTTCTTGCAGCTGAATAGTGAAGGGCACAGTTCAACATTGCCAAGTTGAAGGTATTCAAAGGTGCCACAGGCAGCCACCATACTACTCATGTCTGACCAGGGAACACAGCCTAGATATTAACACCTATGGGCAATTTAGAGTATCCAATTAACCTAACCGACAGTGTTTTGACAGTGGAGGAAACCGGAGCACCCAGGGGAAACCCATGTAGACATAGGGAGAACATGCAATTCCACACAGAAAGGCCCTTGTCAGCCACTGGGATCGAACCCAGGACCTTCTTGCTGTGAGGCAACAGCGCTAACCACCGTGCCACCAACTCTATGTTGTACTTACAAATAAATAAGCATTTTTAGTACAACATACAATTCCTAATTCACTTAGTTTTTTAAGGAAATTGGTTTAGTTTACATGTGTATTTATTTATTTATAAATAATTAGCATTTACAGTGTATTATCAATGACCAACAAGTGCAGTGATCTTACTGATTATCCAATGTTTTGATAATGTATTTGAATTGTTTTTGTGCAGGGTCCTTTAGTCCATTAACAATGAGTACAGTGTTTTCTCCATTTGTAGGTTAATTTTACAAACCTGTTTACTCTCCATTGGTGCTTTACTCCTGGATTTAACAAAAACAGTGCCTTATGGTGATATTTACTGTGTGTGTGTGTGTGTGTGTGTGTGTGTAGAAAAAGATGTCATGTTCTATGTTGCTGAGATGATTCCAAAGTTAAAGACAAGAGCACAGAAAAGTGGAGGAAGTGACACAGGATCACAACAAGGAGAAGGAGGGAAGAAAGGAAAGAAGAAGAAGAAGTAGCTATATGCCCCTGAAAATACACACTTCATACAAACTTTAACACTGAGCTTTACAGTTGGTTATGATTCTCTTGTATGTCATCTCAGTACAGAAAAGTACCCCAGGCTTTAACAATTGTCAGTTGTTTCAATTTTGTGGACATGTCAGTTTTCATCATAAAATCCTAAACAAAATCCAAGCAGCAACAGAATTTTATTTTAAACCTCTACACTTCTGTTGTTTGTATTGTTTTTAATTATATTACAGTATTACATTTGCTTCCATTTGAAACCTTTGTTAAGCTTTTTGTCACAATTGGAACCAATTAAGTTGTGCATCAAATTGTAGAGTTTTTTTTTTTATTTTAATTTTGAATGAGCATTTGAATGTCATTTTCAGTAATAAATAAAATGAAACATCATCTCTCTTGATTTAAGTATACTGTCCGTTTTCCATTGTTATGAGATGGTTTTTTTTTTTTTTACCCTAATTGTGGTAAGAGGTACAGGGAGAAACAAAAAAAAGCCACATATAAAACCTGTATTAATTAATTTTGTTAATGTTTGTCATATTGTAGCAGTTTGAAGTCTTTTTTTTTTTTTTAATACCATTCTTTCCTCTGGTATGCAGTTTTCCTGCTGAAAAATTTAAGGCCCTTTATTTGGTTTGGTTACATTAGATTTTTCTCTCACGTTTTTCATAGAATACTTAATTAAGGATCATACAATTTTTATTTTTATGTCCCAAGTTAAACAGTGGTGAAGTGAGTAAAATGACAAATGAGCTAACACCTGTGTTTTAAAAATATTCTAGCCAGATTGAGAGATGTAAGGTTGTTTTAATAGCAATGGAAGTGGGATTATTGGTTTTAATTGTGTTGATAAAAATTAATGAACAGGTTTAAAATATGGAGGGCCAGATTGACCAAAATGGGAATAAAATTGGGGGGAAAAGGCAACTTCTAAGTTTATTATTAATATTCAGTTCATTTCTCTCTTTACCAAAGCCTTGTCTCATTCATTTATGAACTGAGGGTTTATAGACTGTAGTGCTATGCTGAAATCATCCTGCCTCTGAATGGCTGTTAAATTTCCAAACTTGCTTAAGCTTACATTTGAATGGCGGTTTATCAGGTATCTACCTGAGATCTTTGGCCATTTGATCAGGCTGGGCCATCATATAGTGCATGTCTGGACATCTGTTACAGTATGTACAATTTGTCAATTTTCCCTCTTGTCAGCCCATAAGTGGGAAGGGACCGCCACATGATCACTGTTGGCCAGACGTTATTTTTGTCATGGGTCATTCTCACAGTGACCTGAAGAAGTTGTGTGTGCGCGCACGCTGGGGGTTTAAACACTACATGTATGTACTGGCCACATTATTAAACACACCTTCTTAGTTGGTGCCCATTGTAGGTATATAGTTCGAGACTAATGTTAACATACTGCTCATGGGAATAATGTTATTCATTCTCGAACCCTTCATTAGTGTCAGTATCTGACCACAAGACTGCTGTTGGGTTGATGGCTTTGATTATCTATTATAAGAGTTTAAAAAAGGAAATCCTCAAAACACATTAACATGTTGGTATCACTGCTATACTGAAAATCATCCACCATCTAAATAATATCTGGTCAGTAGTGGTCCTTTTTTAACGTTGAAGGAATAAATAGGCCACAGTCAGTAAATCTGTATCTACAAATTGAACTAAATAGTAGGATTCCCATATATTAAAATGTTTATAGGTCAAAGGTAGGTCTACCTAATGCATACTAACCATGCTTATTTGTTTGGTTTTTTAAACATATCTGGAAACAGTTTAAATATAAATATTTGAGTCAGAAATATGTTTCAAAAATGGTTTTAAATAAGGTCTGAATGAAATTCATTTTATCATATACATATTTTTATGTAAAACTGGTACTACATGTTGTTGTTTTATTCAGATTGTGATTTCGAATAAAGCCAGGAGCTGCAGATATACTGTCGAGGTATAGTACATCTGTTTGTGTACTAGTGTATTCAAAGCATAGGCCATGCATACCTTAAATAAACTGTACTGTATATGCCGTATTCAAACCAGTGTTGAAGACAGGCATGTACAATCACTCTATGGAATCAGATGACAAGGCAGCAAGTTTGATTGACAGCCCCTCGTTGCACAATGAAAGTGCAAGGAAATCAGAAAAAGAAATGAATAAATAATGTGAAAAAGAATATATAAATAAAAAAATGAATAATTGACATACATTAATATTAAATGAATATTATACTTTGCATCTTTTTGTATTAATATATTTATTTTTATTTTATCTTATTTTATCTTCTCCATTGCAAAAAAAAAAAGAGTAAATAAATTCCAAAGTTATGTGTATGGGGAAGCTTATCTTGTATCATTTGTGATCAGTCTGCTTGGCCTCTGTTGACATTATGGCATGTCTGTCATTGATGTTCTTGATATGTTTTGTTTGACTCTCAAGTCTCATTAGCCATTCCTCACGGAGCCTAGATAAACACAAATTAAAATAAACATTTATGTCATGGTGTCACACTTATCTAGGGACTTTTAATGGTAACCAGTGACAGAATTTTAGTCAGTTAACCAGCTGCAAAATGCTATGAATAGCCAAATTAAATAATTTAAAAATAATATTCATAATAAACATATAAACATTGCTCCTTCAATGATAGTTCACACTTGCCACTATCCATCTTGCACATTTCATGGATTAGTTTGTAATAAGAAGACGACACATTTACATAGCACCTTTCTCATACCCAAGGTCACTTTACAAAAAATTTAGTTTGATAAGTTTCTAAAGTTTTGTAAGTTGGAGACTGGTTTAAAAGAGTAAGCAGATTAACATTCTGGAAGGTCACTTTCAACTCCTTTATTCCAGCCTAGTCAAACATGTTTAATATTTGTCAATATGAAATTAAAAGGAAGGGCTTTTTACATAGTACGAATACAGTATAAGAAGTTACTTACTTTGAAAGTGCACTGTTCTTCATCCTTAATTCCTCATTGTTGGTTATCTGGGTGTGATCTGAAATTCTTTTCTCCCAGAATGCTTTGATAAATAATTTGTCATGGATTAGTGCTGCATTCATGTCCACTGTAGAACTCTTGCACTCCTAAGGCACTGAAGACAAGTAAAAATAAGAAATTGAAATCAAACAGAGTTAAAACACTTATATAAACTAAACTATATAAAATATTTACACATGCATAGTTGAGCTCACTTGGTAGCTAGATGGTAAGAATAAGTCAGAAAGAGCATCATAATCTGATAATCTTACATTCTAGCGAAGCTCCATATATTAGTGCAAAACTGTTGCTGGTTTAAAATCAGCATAGTAATATATAATGAGGTTAACCTTATGAAGAGTAGTTGTCTCCTGCTTTCTCCTGTGTAATCATAAATGTTTCTAATAGTATCTCTAAAATTGAAGATTACCTTTTAAGCTCTTTGCCAGAGAAGTTTATTTATTGGCTGCACAGGGAATCAACTGTGCAAAGGATGGAAATGATTGAGATACGTTTGGAATCGTGCGACACTTCCCAGTGTGCAGTGTGTTACATCCATTGACACTTAGTTTAGTAAAAGCCCATAACGGTATTACAGTACTCAACAGGTGCCACAAAGTTATGTACACTGTACAGTATCAGGGTGATAGCATTGCGTGTTCTGCTAAGTGTCACAGGAGATTTTCAGCATCAGCTTTTAACGTACACACACATCATGTCAAAAGAAGCTGGCAGGACAAACGAGAATACACAAGCAGCAAAGCAATTCTGCCAACCATGGATCTTATTACTAATGCTGAACAACTGATGTCTATATCAGGTTGTTGTCTACAGCCAAAGACGCATTATCTAGCCACTTCCTGGACCTATGGTGTTGCTTGCATGAAGCAAATTTGTCACTTTGGGGATGTTGCATACTGTATAAAAAATAATAATCAAAGACTTTAAAATTAATATCATTTAAGCTGTTTAAACCCCATTTCTTCAGTAATAGGTTTACAATAGAATTATCATAGAAATTATGAACATGAAAGTAAACTGTAAACTTAGTCAAGCAGTAGGCACAGAAACAGATACATTCACTGAGGCTTTATTGTGGAGACCCACTGCGGAATTGCCTCGTTTTGTATTTGACATTGGTCTAAGTCACATTATCACTAGGATCAGCTCAGTGGAAATGGTCAACAGTATTCTGGAAAATATGGAGTGCCATACAAATCTGTTAGCACGTGCTTGACATTTCATTTCTTTAGAGCATGATATGTCATAAGTCCAGGGTATTAACCAGAGGTCAACTGAGATTAACATGGTCTATTTTTATGATTCTTGAACTGTGCTCTCAAATGATACTAATATTAATTAGGACACGAGGCAACACTAAGGTGAAGACTTGTGAGGTGTTTTTTTATATTGTCAATCAAATAACGTGTCTTAGAATGATGCTGCCTATCCTGAAAATAATTTATTATCTTAAGAATTTATTTGTAAGTGCATTTAAGGGTACCCAATGACACTGTATTGATACACATCATAAACAGTATGTACTACTACAATTACTACTACAACTCCTGGGGCGGCACGGTGGTGTAGTGGTTAGCACTGTCACCTCAAAGCAGCTCTGGGTTTGAGCCCAGTGACCGACTGGAGCCTTTCTGTGTGGAGTTTGCATATTCTACTTGTGTCTGCGTGGGTTTCCTCCAGGTGCTCCAGTTTCCCCCACAGTCCAAAGACATGCAGGTTAGGCGAATTGGTGGCTCCAAATTGACCATAGGCGTGAATGTGAGTGTGAATGATTGTCTGTCTCTATGTGTCAGCCCTGCAATGACTTGTCCAGGGTGTACCCTGCCTCCTGCCCATAGTCAGCTGGGATAGGCTTCAGCTTGCCTGCGACCCTGCAAAGGATAAGCGGTTATGGATAATGGAACTCCTAGTTATACTAGTAGTACAACTAATAGTTAGTGAGTGTGGCAGCGGGGGCATGGTCAAGGGTGGGTTTGTGAATGGAGAGCGAAGCCAGGGAAGGTGAGTGGCAAAGTGGAAGCACTTGTTGTGGATTAATGTGGTGTTTGTGTGCAGTGAGAGGGAGCAGATAAAAGGGGGAGAGAAGCAGAAAGTGATGATCTTCCCTGGGCTAAAGTCACACTGATGCACTACTCTCCAATAATTTAGTTAAGCTGGCTGAAAAGCATGTTTTTGTTTGATTTGTGGTTTTGAAATAGAACTGAAAGTGAACTTCATCCTGCCTGCCTGTGATTCAAGTATTCGGGTTGTAATCAGACCTCCATACATCAAAGTCTGTTTCAATGCAGGGCACTGGGGAATGCAGGTTTGCTGAAGGTTAAGTGTCAAGTCAAGTTTATTTTTATAGTGCT
>JAODOE010000002.1:33766198-33779031 GCA_027576095.1 Plicofollis tonggol
GACATTAGATTCGCCCCCTCTATCTCCTCTTTTAAATCCAGGCTCAAAACTCACCTCTACTCACTGGCTTTTGCATCATCTTAGCTGCCCATTCCCTACTTCTTTTTGTAGTGGGTGTTATTCAATGATGTTCACTTGTTGTTTGTGTAATTCTAGCCTCTTTGTCTATCTGTCAGTCTCTGTGTTTGTAATGTGTATTTTTGTTGCAGCTATTAATGCATCTTTTCTTTTGTGGTGTTTGTGCATTTTACTTCTGATTTCCTAGCTACCCTATGTATAGCACTTTGGTCAGTGAAAATTAATTTTAAATGTGCTTTATAAATTAAATTTACTTACTTACTAGTGTCAAGTGGTTATTGTTCCACACCCTCTTACCAAGTTGAGTCATCACACCTGGAGCCCTGGCTATCTGTCTGTCAATTATCTAGACAGATTATTAGTGACAGTTGAACCAAGATATGTGAAGTGATCCGTCACTTTAAGCACTTCCATGCCAAGGGTGATGACTGGTGGCTTGGGAACATCTTGACCCATGACTGCAGTTTTCTTAGTGCTGATGGTCAGCACAAACTCCCTACAAGCATGTGCAAACTAGTTGATCTGTTGTAGCGCATGCTCAACGTATGCAGTCAATGCTGCGTCGTCGGCAAACAACAGGTCTCTGATCAGGACTGTGTGGACTTTGGTCTTGGCTCTCAGTCAAGCCAGGTTAAACAGTTTCCCATCACTGGGGGGGGTGTAAGTGGACCCCTTGTGTGGAGTGACCGAACGCAAAGTTCAGCAGCAGAGAGAAGAAAGTTCTGAACAGAGTCGGGGCCAGGACACACCCTTGTTTCACACCAGTCCGAATTGCAAAGGGTTTGGAGGTCTCCCCATCATAGCTGACCACACCCTGGATGTCCTCGTGAAAGGAGATGATGCTAAGCAGCTGTGGGGGACAGCCAATCTTCAGTAGTTGAAACAGGCCCTTCCTGCTGACAAGGTCAAAAACCTTCGTCAGGTTGATAAAGGCGATGTATAATGGCCTCTGCTGCTCGCGGCACTTCTCTTGGAGCTGATGTACAGAAAAAAATCATATCTGTTGTGGATCTATTGGCACGAAACCCGCATTGGGATTCCGGGTAAACCCGGTCAGCCAATACTTGAAGCCGGGTAAGGACCACTTTGGTGAAGACTTTTCCCATGATGCTTAGTAGGGAGATGCCTCTATAGCTATTGCAATCACTGCGATCTCCCTTATTCTTGTACAGATTGATGATCTTACAGTTACACGTTGACTGACTGACTGACGGGTGCTTTGTCCTCTTTCCAGCAAAGATATAATAGCTCGTAATGGTTTTAGCAGGACAGGTTTACCACTCTTAATAATCTCAGCTGGAATATTGTCTTCACCTGGTGCTTTCCAGCTTGGCATAGAGTCAATGGCTTTACTCAACTCTTCTATGGTAGGTTCAGCATCCAGCTCTACAATTACAGGTAAGTCTTCAATGTTGTCTATTGCATCTTGAGAGACTGAGTTTTCCGTTGAGTAATGATCCAGGTAGTGTTCCACCCAATGTGCCATTTGCTTATCTTTGTCAGTAATGATCTCTCCTGTCTTCACTTTAAGGGGTGCACCCTTTTTAATCAGTTTGCCAGTTGCTTGTTTGATGCCCTCATACATTTTCCTGATGTTGCCGGTGTCAGATACCAGTTGGATATGTTCTGACAACAGGAGCCAGTAGTTGTTTGTGCAGCAGCGTGAGGTTTGCTGGGCTTCATGTCGGGCAACTTTTAAAGCTTGTAAGTTCTGACTGCTGGGGTCTTGCTTGTAGTTGAGCAGTGCTTTGCATTTCATATCCATGATAAGTTTCAACACAGAGATGTGTGCTTTGAACCAGTCTGTGTTCTTACACTCCTTCTTTCCATAGGTCTGAACAGCTGTGCTATGGATGGTGTTACGGAGTGACTCCCACCTGTGCTCTGCATCCTGCATTTGATTCTTGTTCAGAGTTTCTTCGAGGCACTCTAGAAACTCCTGGTTTTTGTCTGGTAAGGCGGTCTTGCTGACATTGATTCTTGGCTGGCCTTCCTTCTTCATGTGGTACAACTTCTTGGGCCTTATTTTTATCCTTGAGGCAACAAAAGAGTGGTCAGTGTCGCAGTCTGCGCTGTGGTATGCTCTTGTGTTGCAGACACTGTTTTTAAGGAAGTACGTCGTGTGATAACTAGGTCCAACTGGTGCCAGTGTTGGGATCTGGGGTGTTGCCAGGATGCTCTTTTTTTTTTTTTTTTTTTTTTAAATCCTTGAGGGTAAAAGGATATAGGATTTGTTCTGGAAGAAGGTATTTGTTACACAAAGGTTGTGGTAACAGCAAAGCTCTAGGAGCCTTTGCCCGTTATCATTCATTTTGCCAATCCCATGGTGACCCAGCACATTCTGCCAGGACTCATGGTCTGTGCCCACCCTAGCATTGAAGTCTCCGAGGATGAAAACGTGCTCTGATGCTGGGATTTTCTTTACAGCACTGTCTAGTTGCTCATAAAACTGGTCTTTAACTTCAGATGTGGCCTGTAAAGTCGGCGCGTAAACACACAAAAGGTTAGCAGGGCCTTCACGTGTGGAAAGGTAATGATCCTTTCTGTGCTACCTGTTGGTGGTTCTATCATGAGCAGCATAGTATTCCTGATGGCAAAGCCGCCTCAGTGTTCTGTTTTTTTTTCCCTTGCTTTCCCCTGCCAAAAGAAGGTGTGAGGAATCCCATTATCAGGAAGTCGTGTTTTTTGCAGGGCAGCTATGTCAATGTTCAGCCTGAGTAGCTCATGATCAATCACTGCAGTCTTTTGAATGTCTTCTATGTCCCTTAGGTCATCGGACAGACCGGTGCGCATGGTTCGTACGTTCCAGCTTCCAATGCGGGTGGCTGGGGTCTTTTTTGTTTTCTCCTTTCTTTTCTTACTTGATTGTCTGGTGCGCGGCATACAATCCACTTGTCAAGTAAAACTCTAAGCTCCAAGCACCCAATGGAGCAGGCAGATTGTGACGGGTCAGCCCCTAACTTTCCGGGGGCTACCCGGCTTGAAGCGGGCGGTAGCTGACCAGTAGGATTTTGAGGATCCTTCCCACTGTCGAAGGCAACCCGTGGCGTCCCGCTCTGTCAATTTAGCAAGGACTTATCACCCATAACTGCTGTCTTCCAGTTTGTTTCTCACCCCCAGGAATGGGGGAGACTGGAGTGGCCTCTCCAGAGCGCTGGCCTGGGTGGGTGTATGGAGGCTCTGCGCTGCCCAAGAAAAAAACACCACAACAGGACCCCCCTCTCGGCCTCACCGACGTGATCCAAGGGAACGTGAGTCATGACACTTGGCGACGGTTTGGCTGTAGGAATTGCCGGAAGGATGTCAGAGTTTCACAGCCAACTGCTTTACGAACTCCAGATTCTCTGTCTGGATTTACTTCCGTAGCCTTTTCCAAGATTGGATATAGCCTCAAGGCAGCGGAGGTATTTGAATCAGGGTTTCCCTTCCCCTAGACGAACTGCCTTCCCAGGTTAACGAGCTCCATCTCCCTATGTTAATTGCCCAAAGCTGGGGGTCTGGTTCATGGGCATCAGGGCGTGTCCACACGCCGGTGGGCCATGCATGCTGCATGTCTGGGGACCAGACCTCCTCCGAGCTCCCTGCAGTTTAGCCTGGGGCCTTACTTTAAATAACATGTTTCTATCCGAGGTCTCCATGTTATGTACTGCTGCTTTAAAATGGGAAATTTAAGAACTTTTTTTCAGTGAGAACTAGTGGAAAAAAAAAAATGGCAGATAGTCCTGGCAGCATGAGGGAAAACTTTGGCTTTCTATTTTAATAATTCTGAATGTTACATGCAGTATTTACTTGAACATATTTTATCATTGATATAATTAATCATCTGACCAACTTGAAAAAGACTTTTTAAAACCTCCAAACTTGACTTGTGCCAGACAGTGTGTGTGTGGGGGGGGTTAAATGACCGTATTTCTCAGGGCTTTTTTTAGCAGACAAATGCTTCATGTCTTAACCAGACTCGCGTCATGCTTTGCGCAGACAGCCCACCTACTGAAATAGTTCAGTCTGCCGTCTCATTTCTTTCCCCCAAAACATCTGGACTGGCCCTGGATCTAACAAATCAACCAAAGTAGGTTTCTGACATGCGAAAAGGAGAAGGGCCTTTATGATGAGAGATCCTCGGCTGAGGTTGGCACATTACTCTATATCTTGTCTTCCCTCCCGTGTCAGGAACGTGTAAACATACATTTGTCCTGTGTCAGCACACACTAACCAGTTTATTAGGCCAGAATTCTCCCTGCCTATTCTGCTGGACACTCTTCGCCGTGTGTGTGTGTGTGTGTGTGTGTGTGTGTGTGTGTGTGTGTTAGGTTTTTTTGGTGTCTGGCTTATATCAGAAAGGGAAGATTGGAATGGGGAAAGCTCACTGGAATTTAGTTACATTGGATGCTGTCTAACAGCCTTGAAGTCTTGCGCCTCTTGAGTGTTTTTTGGAGCAGTACCTCATTAGCTGAGTGATGGGCTTTTGTTTGCAATGAAGTGTTAAGCTGTAAGTAAAAATAGTTAATCTGCTATGCAGATTATATGCATATGATTTTTTTTTTTAAGAAAGCATCTTAACAATTCTGTTTTAAATTACACGTACAAAATTATCACTACTAGCTTTACTGTCAATAGGTACAGTAATATTCAGTAGCTGAGCAATATTTAGTGCCAGTGTGATGATCCATTGATTAACTCATTTTCCACCTGAGTACATGTGCTTGAGGCTCTGTATTTTCAGCTTTTTTCATTAGTAAAATTCATGCCAGTTTCCATATAAAATGATCAATTTTTGATTGTGTTTAACTTATCTCAAATGTTTACAGTCAAATTTAGTCACTAGTCACTGCCATAGTGCAAATGGCATCATTAAACTGGACCTTAAACAATTGATTGGTCTTCTTTATTCACATTCTGTGTGTTTCTCTATCAAAAGGTAATAGATGCTGAAAGGAAGTACAAACTCCTAGAAAAAGAATTTCAACATTATCGTGATCAGCAGAACGCTCGGCCTGAAATTCACTTACAGTCGGAGATCAACTTGCTACGATTAGAGAAGGTTAGTAAATGATACAAACTGAAATATTAACTAGCATTTAGATAACCATTATGTAATGAAGTTTTCTTTTAGTATGAATGTCCAAAATAATTGTCTTGATCTGAAAACACTGGATTGGGAACTTTATTTTTTAAATTAGTTGTATTTAAATTTATATGCATTCATAACTTGTTTATAGATATTTTATATAGGCAGGGGTTTACTGAATAGTAGCTATTTTATATTGTGTCTAGTTGCATTAAAGAGATTGTAGAGATGTGATTGTAAGGTGTGTGTGTGTTTTTTAAAACCATTTTATGGGGCCTGTTGGTGGCTTTGTCAATCCAAAGGCTGAACTGGAGCGAAAATTAGAATCAACAACAAAATCTAAACTGCATTACAAGCAGCAGTGGGGGCGTGCTCTAAAAGAACTGGCGAGATTTAAGCAGGTAAGCCATTTTAAATGCTCTAAACCCCATGTGGCTCTTAGTTTTGACGATGTAACTTTACATTTAGTGATAAATCTTTATTATAATAGCCATTTCTTTCTGGTTCTTGACTTGATCTTGTTTCTTGTCATTCAGTGAAAACTAAGTAGAAAATCCCAGTCATTAAGTTGCTGTTAGCATTGAAAATGCAACTAGACACTCTGGTCTGAAATAACCAGAATAAAAAGAGAGAACTATACAGTATGTTGTATATTGCAATGACATTTGCTTGACCAATGTTTATGGTAATAATTGTTGTATAGTTGTATATAGTCTTGTACACATTTTCCACCTTATATGTAAAATGTCCCCATGGTAGACAATTATTGTAAAACACACAATTTGGAAGCACTTTATTGTATATACTGTGTGTCCATCATCACCATAGATTAAAGCAAAAGAAAGTGAGGTATGTTGCATCTCACATGAGTAGTTGTGCATGGTAGGCAAAGCCAGCTCAAGACAAATGTGCTTTTTTCTTAGTGCAGTTCCTGCCAGAAGTAAATTTATAATTTTCCAGGGTTGAAGAAAACTTCTGCATGGTGCACTGAGAATCAGTAAGGCTGGCTCTAGCTTGTGGTGTTTGCTTTGAAACATTGAACTCCTTCTCAAGTGAACCCTGTAAAGACTAATACCAATGTAAACAGAGTAGACGCAAAGAGCTTATCAGGCCTTACTAATAACTGTTAAAGACAGAGTCCAGCTGGAAAGTCTGAGTTGTCTTTTCCCCCTGCCACTTTTTCTTTCTTCTCTTTAAGTGCCAGATATATGTTAAGAAAACATTGGTTGATTTATGATGCACAAAGGGATATATAACTTAATATGAAAGGGAGCTATAAATCAGAGTTGTATTATGCTAAGGATTAGCCTACACAGTAACCAGTTGAATATTGAATTCGATTGTTGAAAGATCAATATGAAGATGTGATGCTTATATTTACACCTGTGTTGAATTAATCTCAGTATTCCCATATAATTTTCGACAAGTCAGTTTAGCCCATGTCTAGAAACTCCTTGGCTTGGAGAAATATTGTTAATATAGTATTTGTAGGGCATAGTGAAATACATGACAGATTTCATTAGACGCTATTAAAAAATGTTTATCATTGTTAGCCTAAATGCATATTTCTCACCCACTTGGTCTTCTGTCTTTAGCTGCTAACCTGACAGGTCCTGACTTTTAAAAAATAACTTTAGCATTTATTTTGTCGATTTGAAGAGCTGGGAAAACTGAAGCCATAAATCCCCCAGGTGCTTGTCCTGGTCTTGTCAGCTCAGTCTTCAGCAGAAAACTGCAATTGAGCTGTAGTCTGGAAGCCTTCTCCGGTCAAACGAGTCCGCTGTCTGACCCCCTCTGGAGGAAAGCCACAGGTCATTCATTGGTCACTCAGTTCCTTTTTTACTCCTCTGTCACCTCCAGGTCAAGGCAACCCAAAATATGTTTGTGTACACAATTTGTCAAGGTCCTACAATGGTTAGTTAGGCCATCCTGCTGCCACACACCTTTTTACTGTCAGTTTAGGCCTCTGGAAATATTTAGTTGAGCCATCAACCACAGGTAGCAAAGGAAACACTTAAGCCCTGAGGACCTTAAGAAAATCTCCAGGATAATTGTTTCATTGTTTTTCTTCATTTCTTTGACTTTATATGCTATGACCATGTCTTGGTGGGTTTGTTTTTCTTGCAATTTAGGTTCTTGAAAATGTATTATTGGCCTCTAATGCTCCATGAAAAGACAAAATTAAATTAGATTAAACATATCTGTTCAGTGATAACAGCTGGCTTAATGACCAATTTTATGGAATAGCTCGTTAAATTTTCACACAGGCTTTCTTCGGTCAACAAACGGTCCAGAATATTGATTTGTGGTTTCTTAATGATAATATAGAATCACATTTAAACTCAGATTTCAGCAGTTTCTCCTCAGCTTGCCAGTTCTGAAGGTCAGATTCAATTAAATGACAATTGGGAGTGTGCTGTTTCTACAAGGTAATTAGCTAATCATCTCCCTCACTAATTTAAATCTTTATCAATTCTAGGTAGAATGCAGTGTGTTGCTATGTTCTTGATAAAATGATGATGGATATTGGATAGAGATGAATGCATGGACTTTGAGTCCCCAAGGGGAATTTGGCAATAGATTCCTTCCTATTTTTCATTTATTTTTCTCTCTATGGATGCAAGTAGGTGGTGTTGAATCTCCTTTTTCTTTCTCTTTTTTTTTTTCTTTCCCCCCTTTCTTTCCAGAGAGAACAGGAGAATGCCATGATGCGGCTGAAGAAGCAGCAGCAAGAACTGGAGCACATGAGGCTACGGTATCTGGCAGCTGAGGAGAAGGAAGCTGTCAAGAATGAGAAACATGAGCTCGAGGACATCCGCAATGAGCTGAACAGGTAAAAGCTGCCTCTGCCACCCAAAATAAACAAACAACCTAAGCCAAAATGGCAATTGCAAAGTACATTGTGAAATTCAGGAAATGTGAAGATCTACTAAAGTTTGACTGAAGATGGGTTTTTATATACAAGTTTGCTGTTTTTATTCTATAAATTAATTACTTGTCAATCATGTGCAGGTTAAAGCAGCAGGATGAGAAGAAAACATGGAAGGAGCCAGCAAGCATGTCTCTGAATGAGAGTGCTGATGAGCACCTGAGTCGCCTGTTGGAGGAGAGAGACACACTGCTTCGTACGGGTGTGTACACACCCGAAGACCGTATCGTTGCTGAACTCAATAGGCAGATTCAGGAGGCTATGGCCAACAGAGTTCCAAACTGAACTGCCATTTGGTACACACTAAATAATGTGTGTCACATTCCAAATGATGATGCATCCATAATATTTTTTTATTATTATTTTTAGTCACTTTAATTAATTGGAAATTATTAATGGCTCCCCATATACTGTGTGTGTGTGTGTGTGTGTGTGTGTGTGTGTGTGTGTGTGTGTGTGTGTGTGTTTGGGACACACACGTGCCTGTGGTGTTGGTGAATGAGGGATTTCACCAGGTGGCACTATCTTTCAAGAAATGTGTACAAAATATTACACATTCTTTAAATATAGAATTTCTTTGAGGTATGCGTTTATTTATTCTGTGATTTGACTCGGGTATGTGATTTTTATTACTTTTGCTTTTATATTTAGACCAGTCTTTGTCTAATAAATTATTTCTAATGAGTTAATGATTGACTTTTGCCTAGTTGTACAAGTATTAATATGGCCCTTTAGATAAAATTATCCTTGAATATACAGGCAACAATTCAAATCACAACTTTTTTTATTGTGCTCATTGTTCAGATAATTCACTGGGTACTTGTATGGAGGGCGTTCCACATATTCTAAGTGTAATGATGCACAAATTAAAGATAGTTATTTAAGGTGTTAATACGATGAAGCTTAAGTGTTTCTTTATGGAAGGAGTCTCCAGTGTCAGCACTTTGCAAATAGTCAGAGGTAAGGCTGACTATTTACTTAATTTTTTGCCATGGGAAAGTCTACAGAACAAAAATTATTTGCATTTGTGGTTTCTCTGTCTCATAACTGCTGCATTTTTGTCTTCTTAATCTGCAGTGGGATCTTCAAAAAGCACATATGGGTGTGATAGTCAGGTGTCCACAAACTTTTGGCCATATAGTGTAAATTAAGGCCAGTGTGCATTTCAAGCTGAATATGGTGATATTTGACATTTATTTTTAGCCCTTGAGAAAATGGCACGTGTTGTATGAGATGCATTCTTTCAAAGCTACCTCATTCTTTTGAAGGCTGAGCCTATCCTTGAGGCCAAATTTTAACTTTCAGCTTTTAGATAATGGCAACAAAATAGCAGAGCAAATCTACTGAAAAGATGGTAGGAAACGGATTATAAATGGAATCTTGTATCATATGTGCTATTCTCATTCTTAAGCAGCGTGCAATTGCAGGGTAATTGGAGGATAAATGGTGCTTCTTGTTTCTACTTGGGTTTCTAATATGTACTGTATACATGTGTACACAGACTTGTCCATTTCCAGCCGTGACCAGTGGAATTTGTAATGCACTTTATCTGGCTGTTTAGAGCATCACTCTAGGGCAGTCCTGCTGTGTGAAACTGTTTGAGCAGATAGCGTTTTGGGCACTTAGGTGGACAGTCAATCAGCAACAGCTTACACAGCTGATAGAGACACAGCCCTATCTACACATGTAGAGAGCCTTAACTGGAGGATTAATGCCTGTCTGACACAGTGACCAACTTCATACCTATTAGAAAGCCTTAGTGCTGAACTTTGTTCTTGATCTCGTGATCTCCATTCTTCACACTGGACACGTTCCTTGTACCAACTTCTGGAACAACAGCTGCTGAGTGCCTCCTGTAGGCCTAGCTCCTCTGGCTCTGCAAATCGGGTTATAAATTAATGCCTCAAGCAACAGCGGAGATGTATTTCATGGAAGCCTAAAACTAAGTCAACTTATTTTGATGTTCTTTCTTCCTCATAAGTTTTAGCATCCATTTCTCATCCATTTTAACATTATTACAAACGTTGCCTATGATTGACATTTCTCCTTATATATAAACTATTGTCAACATTCAGAGTATTTTCTCAGGTTTCATTTTTATTGGCTAATAGCAAATGAAATATGAATGTTGACTGTGAAAGTGCAAAGCAATTTTGTGCTTTATCTAGACACAAAAATGCATTTGCACATATTTTCAGCATTATAACTGTGCTATGTGGTCAGACTGTTGACGTGGACTTATTCAATAGCTTTCATGCAGAGGTTTTTGAACTTGTGGCCTCAAATGATGTTTTCGGGGCACATCAACAAATGATCGAAAGCATATGACATTGAAAATTTCAAGGTGATCATGAACTTTTCATTGGTTTCACTCTTCAGGCTCACTACTGTACATGGTCTACTGAAAACTTGTGCAATTGGTTCCAGAATATTTAGAATTGGAGTGAGTTTCAGAAGACAGATTGGTCCTCATTGGCGCACTGATGTGATAAATGAAATGTACTGAAAAACCTGTGCAAATGCAGTCCAGTGAGAACAAGCATTCTTCAAACATTTACAAAGCTGTGCATGGTTCCAATTAGAATTTTTTTGCAAAATCAAATACAAATGTTTTATCACTAATTGCTTCTGACAATGTGACCTTTGTGTTTAGTGTTTTCAACAGCAGGAAATTCCACAAAAAGTGGACCACTCGTATCGAATGCCCAATGCTGGCTGGCTGTTTTCAGAATGATAATTTTCATCTAATTATTTTATTTATTTATTTTGTGGAGGCTTTGGGCAATACTGCTTTACGCAAGTCTGAGTTCCCACAGCAAAAGTTCTATGATTGATGATTTGAAATTTTAATTATTTGTTTTATAAATTGCTAATACTCCTTTGGGGCAAGTTTCTTAAATCTCAAAACTGTAGTAATTACTAAGTAAGAGAATTGGTGGAATTTTTCCTGCTTTCAAAAAAAATAAATTAGTAACTCGGGCTCTCAAGGGCTTCTGTGCACTGTTTGTTCACATCTGGTTTGTCTAACTGAAGATAAATATGCAGCATTATGCATGTTACTATAATGCAGTGTAATAGAATGTTCCCATGACCATAACTTTTAAGTATTATATATGTCAACTGTCACTCAATTCTCAAAACCAAACTATTATGGTCTTGCTGTACTGTAAGAGCCTTGTTTATAAGCGTTGTGAAAATACCATGCAAACTTCTTTGTCATTACTGTACATCCAAACTTTTTTTTATACTATGCTGTCTGAAGGCCACATTGAAATAAACAGTGGGATACTATATTAAGATGCATAGCTATCTCACTTGTATGTGATCATGCAAGCCAAACTAAACAAGACCCCAAAAAGTAAGAAATATTTATTCAACAGTCTCCAGTCATTTTCATGTTTTAGCTGATTGTCAGTGATAAATGACAAGTAATTGTTTTACACTTTCCTGTATTTCAAGTACAGATGTAGCCTAACAGATTAAATGGTTTGAAATCCTTCAATGTTTTAAGACCAATAAAAATGTAAAATCTTCCCTGCAAAAAAGTGTTTATTTTTTCCCCACAAACTGGGTGCTGTTTGAGAGAAGGGATTTGAAGAACTTCACTTGAAAAGTGTGCTTGGCAAGATGTAATAAATCAGAGCCAGAGCGAGTGAGCAGCACTGAGTTCATGTTTGGATAGCCAGATCCATAACCCTGCGACAGTTGCCTGAACCACAGAAACGGCGGCACACGGGGACATGACCTTTTCACACGGACACCACAGGGTCCAGGGCTGGAGCGCTAATCTCCAACGCCGCACTGATGCATTACCAACAACCAAAGATGGATTTCATGTTTTGTATAAGGGGAAAAAAAGTGTACACAAGCCTGAATGTGTATTGTTTCTCAGTGTAAACAACAAGAAAGCAGTAGTACACAAATTAAGGTGAGTAATACTATATGTAAGATTTACTCATTAAAGTTTAATTAAATTATTTAGATGGTTTTTATTTTGGTAATGATTGATCAAGATTTGGGGTGGGTTAGGTTTCCCTTTTCATAGCTTTAATAGTTTTAATTATTTCAGATTTTATTACAATACTGTCATTTCTTATATCACCCAATATGAAAGTACATTCCTTTATAAAATTGGCCTCTGGTTTTATCATTAATCAGTTTATTGACGACAGTTTGAGTTTTTCATTTGTTTATTTAAAAAGGTAAAATCATGCAAGCAAGAATCAAACGTGGACAAGACTGAGCTTCTCACACTTTCCAGAACTTTACATGTTCTGAGACACTTTACTGATTATCATACACGATTGACTCTGTTCAACAAAAAATCTGTATAGGATTATAAAAGCTATCTATCTTGAGTTACTTTACTTCTGAGGTAAATCACTGATTCTTTTCGTGTGTGTATAATAAATTACACACACATGCAGTCTTAAGTTTACATACACAGGCATAAATGTTGGATTTTCAGTGATTTCTTTGAACTGTTCTTTTTCTGTGATTGTATAGTGTGTGTCTTTTAATAGAAAAATCAAGGTTTTTTGTTTGGGGTTTTTTGCATGAGTTTTATTTTGGGTTTTCTGAAGTTGATATACAGTGGTGCTTGAAAGTTTGTGAACCCTTTAGAATTTTCTAGATTTCTGCATAAATATGACCTAAAACAACATCAGATTTTCACACAAGTCCTAAAAGTAGATAAAGAGAACCCAGTTAAACAAATGAGACAAAATATTATACTTGGTCATTTATTTATTGAGGAAA
>JAODOE010000002.1:34321714-34333027 GCA_027576095.1 Plicofollis tonggol
GAGGAATAAATAAAAACTACTTGGTACTGTACTTAATTGATCAGTGAAACAATCGTGCAAGAAAACAATACAACAATGCTGCATTTTCATTCCTGCAGTTCACACATACAGCAAGCAGGAGTTGGTCTGCTACAATCAGTTCTCAGTGTTTATTGTTGGTGCTGGTGGTTTTGGAGGAAAGAGGACATCAGATAAAGCTGTGGTAATGAATGCTCTATGGTCTAGCCTTGTTAAACATGCAGTGTGTTCAGGTATTCCATATTGTTTAGCATTTATAATGGTGACTTCCTCTCCCCCAGGCCACAGTTGCACCTCCAAATAGATCACCTGATGCAGTTGTGGTTGATGAAACATCCAGAGATCAGGTTAGGTTGTGTAAGACAACAGTGAATGAATGGATGATATATCAAAATGATTGTTGTACTCTTAATATTGTGTAGGCAGTGATGTACTCAAACATTACAATTATTTATTCATATTTCTGCAGACATGTACAGCACCAGTCAAAAGGTGAGAGAGACGAAAAAAAATTTGACACTTCATGTCAAAGTAATGGACAGTTGTTTCTCAACATAATATGGATTACTACAGTTGTTGAATAGGGCTATTTATTATGGGATGGTCGCAAAGGCAAGAAATTGCGCTAATTAACTTTTGACGAGGCACACCTGTTAAGCATTCCAGGTGACTACCTCATGAAGCTGGCTCATACTTCGTTTACATGTAGCCGGGTATTTATGAAAACAGGTATCTTCCCATACTAGAAAATAATTCCGTTTTACACAATGCTCAAAAACATGTCAAACAAATAGAACGCCAACCAGAGATCTGAACGCCAAGGAGGAGGGACCATCAGATCACAATGCTAAAACTCCGTTTTCCACTATTTACACGCAGGCATGAAAACAGTGTTTTCACAAATCTCCACTTTGCCCGGAGTTTTCGAAAGCAGCCGTTTTTAGTGACCGAAACCTCCGTTTACATGTAAATGGTGGGTGCGACCACATAAATATCCGTTTTTATAGATACCCGGCTACGTGTAAACGGGGTCTAAGATAATGCCAATAGTGTGCAAAGTGTCAAGGCAAACGCTAGCTACTTTTGAAGAATCCAAAATTATGAAAAACAATTCCCCCCCCCCCAGACCATGTTATTTCACAGTTTTGATGTATTCAGCATTCTTGGGTTTTTTTTGACAAATGTCTTAACTTTTTTCAATTACCATAGGAAAGACGTACAAAAACATCACAAAATAGAACATAAAAAAAAGGCATATCATACTAAAGCACAAAATCTTCCAAATTGGAAAAGAAATATTGATTGACTTGGTTTAGCAGTTGCTTATGAAAAAGGAAAATCATTCAAAAAAAAAAAAAGACAGGCATGTAGTGTGTATGCACACAGAGACAGCAGGCTATAGTAAAATCATCTCCCTCCAATTCACTATTCTTGTTGAGTTTTGATCTGGCTGTAGCAAAGGAATTTGAATTGACAGTATGATCTAATGTAAATGAGTGATTAAGCATTACAGCAGTGGTTTAGACTACACTACTGTATGAAAAGACATACCATTACATCACCTGTCAGAATCAGTCTTAAATACATTATTGGTCAACATAACGTTCATTTAAGCAGAATGTACGAGTGGAGATAAATCTCAAGGATGTAACTTAACCAAAACAAGTAGTAATCAGGACAGCCGGTACCAGTTTCAAGCATGCCAGAACTATCGGTTCTACAATGTAGTTAAATGGTCAAGATACAGAAAAACCTAGGAGTAGGTGTGTCCAAACTTTTGACTGGTACTGTAAATGCATTATTGTTTGACCTATTTCACAATTTAGTGAGGTAACATGCTGCTGAAGAAAAGAAAATAACAAAACCCTCTCTTGTATTTTAGGCTGCTTTGTACAGGTTGAGTGGTGACTGGAACCCACTTCACATAGACCCAAGCTTTGCAGCAATGGGAGGTAAGATGGTGTTGCTTCCCCCTTTAAATAGGATGTTTTCAGAATCAGTTAAAGTAATATTTCTACTGAAAGGTTTAAAAAAAAAAAAAATTAAATTAACCTATCTAAAATTTTAGGGTTCAAATCTCCCATACTGCATGGACTGTGTTCATTTGGATTTGCTGCACGCCATGTCCTGAGGCAGTATGCTGGAAATGATGTTTCCAGATTCAAATCTATTAAGGTGAAGTGAAGTCATGTGCTACCTCAATTTTCTTCTAGCTATTCAACTCTGGAGTTTTTCCTCATATGCTTTTGTTAAAAGCATTGATCTTATCTACAATTATACAAGCTGTTTATTCTTTTTTTTGGGGGGGGGGGTTTAGGTGCGATTTGTGAAGCCAGTATTTCCAGGCCAGTCTCTGCAGACAGAAATGTGGAAAGAGGAAAACAGAGTTCACTTCCAATGCAAAGTGAGAAATGCTTGTTTATACTGCTTATACAAGTCTGTAGTGTACGTTGAGTGCCTCAACCCATTTTATCTGACCGTTCAGGTGAAGGAGACAGGAGCTGTTGTGTTATCTGGTGCATATATAGATTTACATGCAGTTCCTAGTGCTGTTTCCAGCACTTCTCCAGCAGAGGTACAGGCATGATTTCTATTAAATGTTTATTATAATTATCTTGAAGGAAAATAAGTGATTTGAAAGAAGAGTACAGATCTTTGTACATTGTGATATATAAAAATGATTACCTATAAATGTGACTGCATAGGCTAGTGGACTTCAGAGCGACTTGGTGTTTGCTGAAATTGGACGCCGGATCAAAGACTTGGGTGCTGAACTTGTGAAAAAAGTTAACGCTATTTTTGGATGGGAAATTACCAAAGGAGGCAAAACAGCTGCCCAGTGGAGTAAGATATCTAATTAATCATGCAAAGGGGTTCATGTTTTATTGCTTATTTACCAATTGTCTCAATCCTTGGACATTGCAGGTGATAAAAAAAAAAAGTACTTTTGGGGGGGGTGCGCAAATTCTTGCCCTTTCCATGAAGGGTGCTGATAATTCTCCAAAGGGTTATATGGCACGTGCAGTGATTATCTTCTCATTCATATTTATTTATCCCTGTTAATCCAAGCTCATGTTTCTGTATAGCCATTGATCTAAAAACAGCACAGGGTGCACTTCATAAGGGTCCCTACAGTGGCAAAGCCGATGTGACATTTACTGTGGCTGATGAGGATTTCATGGATGTAGTGCTGGGGAAGCTCAACCCTCAGAAGGTACCCTTATGCTACATTTTGTATGAAAAATTGAGATTGATACACTAGATGTGTGAATATTTGGAGTACTTTACCATGTTAATGCTGCTGTCAGTGATCAGTGTCTTGTTTGTTCCCCCTCCCCAAGGCATTTTTTGCTGGCAAATTGAAAGTCAGAGGAAATATCATGCTGAGCCAGAAACTGGAGACAATACTGAAGGATTATGCCAAGCTATGAGTGGCCAAACAATCCAGTGCCTTAGAGAAACGCAGACTGCATGACCATTTTACTGAAGACATGAGATTTAAAATCAAGCATCTACAAATCACTAATAAGAAGAAAATTAAGCTTTTTTGGGAGGGACAGGTCATATTCATGTAAAGAACAGGATTGAGTTTTAATTTGCTTCTCTGTGCCAGATTTCAGTATACCTTTTTAGTATTTTTCTTTAATTACAGTCAGGCTTGTTCAAACCTACGGTGGGAAAAGTGAGACTGGTAACATTTTAATTTATAGTTTTTTGTAATTTTCAGCCTATAAAACTAACCTGACTAGTTCTGGAAAAAGGAGTAATTATACAGTCATATCCCACCAATGAATGTGTGATTTATAAATACAACAGAAGGCATCTTTTTGATTCAATAATTACGAAAGACTAATAAAATTAGACCAGATTCTCTTATTAAAAAGTTGCTCGTATCAAAATTGATTTAACCCTACTTTTTTTGGTTAATTTGTAATAAATCTCACTTGTGTAATTGTAATTTTCTGGAGGAAAGTGCTCAATTTACTTAAAGAAAAATTCACATGCCCTTATAAATGTTGCAGCAAGATGATTTATTATACCATTACATTTCAATGTACAATCTTTATCCATAATAAAAATTAGATGGACTTGCATATTCACGTTTTAGAGATTAAAGGGAGAAGGTCTGACATGCTACACACTACAACTACAGTGAACTATTTTCACCTTGTTTTTATAATAATATGGAATCCTCTGAATGACTGATCACTACTACTTTTGGACCTAGACAACATGAATGACCATGGGGATCTCACAGCGAAAGATGAAGGGGGGGGGGAGCCTGAAGGTATTTCTAAAAACAAGAAATATATTAAAAGTATAATTTGCAAGATCTACTATAAATGTGAGACCATAGATTTTTGTTAAAGTTATTTTAAATTGGCTATAATTGACACTTGTAAAGATTTTTTTTTTATTTACATAAAATAATTTCAGGTGCTCTCCAAAATAAAACTAATGTACATTTTTTTACACTTTACATTTTATTCTTGTTTAATGGCTGACAAAATATCAGTCTAACTACTTCACCATAGGCTATCAATATGTACCCTTCACCTTTGATTCAAAGAACAAGTCATAAAATGAGAAGCTGAAGGCATAGAAGTGGTGGGAGAAGACACATTTCTGCTGTGTCTAACAGCACTAGAGATTCAACTTTTCATAATTAGCTAAAGTGGCGTATCAGAGAAAAATAAAGAATATACTAGAAACAAAATCAGCTGTTAGCCAGATACTGATGGACCAAATGGTATTTGTTGGAGGCAACAGCATTTATTTGTAACCGACCCGAGCAAAGGCTATTGCAGTTATGTACACACAAATGCTGATTTCCACAGAAAAAGTGCTTTATAGGAAAAAGTCTTATCCTTCTTTACTATAGAATTCTTCACTATAATTTCAAGTTTGGGGAAAAAAAAGAAGCTTAAAAACTTTGATGGCCTGTGCTGATATACATATTTACTGTACAGGTCTTAAATGTACCCAAATCAATGACTACACTACAAATAACTAAATACTGTTTATCTTATTGTTACAGAATACTTTGCTCATACCATTAGGAATACAAGCAGAAACTAATACACAGTTAAATGTAAGAATGTTCACATAGTTGTAAGCTACAGTATGCAAAGTTTACAACCCTCACTTGAGCCAACAGAGGTCCATGGTTGTACTTCAGGTATAAATATAAGGACACTTTTCACTATTTTATCTAGACCACAATCACAACACTGCTGAGCAACAGATTATTTAAGGCTTGCTTATGAGATATACATGTTCCAATAGGATTTGACTACCCATGTAATGCATTTAAAAAGGGGTAAAATATATCATCTAATGTGCTTAATGTTTCTATGCTTGATTTGGATTTAAGTGATATGAAAATGTCCATCTTCTTGAAGTCAGTCTTGTGTGTCCAAAACAATGACTACTCGCTCAGGTCAAAGTTCCCCTTCCCAGTGGTTCGTATTGCTCATCTTACCCTGTGCAAAAGTTGTTCAGAACTCTGCAATTGTGCTAAACGATGAATTTAACATCATTCTTCACGTTGTTGGTGTAGGTACTGGCACAGTCAGGCAGGACACGCATTTTCATGGTGCCATCAGCACCACAAGAAAAGACGTGATTGCCTGGTGCCGTCTCGATCTGCATGACACCTGTGCCTAGGTTGCGGAAGATGGATTGCCGGGCGTGTTCATTTGGGAACGTGTGCAACAGGCACTGCGTTAGCATGTTCCACACCTGCACAAAAGCTCACCAAATTAGCATCATTTGTCTCTTGGCCATAAACGCATGAACATTTTACAAGTTGACAATCATTTCATCCAAGTCATTTTTAATGATCAGTAGTAGAAAAACACGACTTAAGGTGTGATGCTGAAAATGTACTGCAAGCAGTAAAGACTTTTTTTTTTTTTTAAATAATACATCCTTTACCCTCTTCTAAATATTTTCTGAGCATGGGCAGGTACATAAAACTTCCCTTTGCCTCCACTTATATGGAAACACTGAAATGGTCTCCCTCATGAATACATCTCATTACATAGAATTTCAAATATTATTTTAACATTTTATCATTGTGCTGATACTTGTGCAAATGAAAAAAATTATTCATTATTTTTGCCCCAAAGTGGATACCAAGATGGATAAAGTTCTAAGATTCTGAATTAGAACACCATGAATTTAACATACCTTGATGTTACCTTCAGCCGAACCACTGATGAAGCAGCTTTCAGTGGTATCCACAGTCAACGCTTTGACAGCCGAGTCATGGGCCTGGAAGCTCTGGCGCTGGAGCTTAAGTGTGAGGTCCAGCACACTGATCAAGCCTTTCCTCCCTCCACTGAGTAGCAGCTGCTGCTTGGGAGCAAGAGCCAGCACAGTGGCACCAGACTCATGGCAGCTAAAGCCTGCAATCAGATCAACACAGTGAGATTTCAGAGCACCGTTTATGTATATTGTAAGGATGTGATGGATACTTGTATGACAGTATACACTATGGCCAAAAGTCTGTGGACACCTGACCATTACACCCTGTACACTTTTTGAACATCTCATTCCAGATTTAGTCATCATTATAATAATCTCCATTCTTCCAGGAAAGCTTTCCACTAGAATTTGGAGTGTGGGGCTATGGGAATTTGCACGTTTGGTCACAAGAGTATTATTGAGGTTGGTTAGTGATGATTGTGAGAAGGTCTGGGGTGCAGTCAGTGTTCCAGTTCATCCTAAAGGTGTTCACTGGGGCTGGGGTCAGGACACCCAAGGTGGTCACCACCACATCTTAATGGACTTCGCTTTGTGCACAGGGGCATTGTCATGCTGGAACAGGTTTGGGCTTCTTAGTTCCAGTGAAGGGAAACTGTAATGCTACGGCATACAACAACATTGTGCCCTTTAACTTTGTGGCAACAGTTTGGGGAAGAACCAAACAAGCCTACATATTTTAGCCTTTATAGTAAATGGGTCATCTAGATATAACTTTGGAGGAGACACCATTACTTTGGTTACATTTAGTTACAATACATTGCCAGGTGCAGTGTGTCTTACATAATATGGTCAGGGCTGCTGTTAGTATTATTATGCCAACACTTCATTTAAGGAATTACCTGGTAACATTACTTTTCACAGAAGGCAAAGAAGCAGTTTAGCTCATGAATAATAGATGTTTGAGTATTACAACTTCTGCCAGTAGAATCTAGTTAAATCCTGTGCTTTTCTAGTTCATCTAGATGCAAATCCAGTGCAATTGAGTAACTTGCAAATCTTTTCTCACTGTCAGTGGTCCAAGGTGTTCACAGAAAAGCCTAAGTATATGCATGGCATTTTAAGACCAGAGATGAGACACACATTTATTCGGTAATGGCACTATTAAAGTTAACATTATAAAGGTAGGGAGGAAAGGAAAAACAAGTTTAGAAAGAAAACTTTTCAAATTTATGCTTCGACAGAAAAGGAACAAATCAGCTATGATCAGATGGCTAATGCATATTTACTGACATTTATCATTGAAATATCTGGCCCAATGCCCTTATATGGCCATAGCTAGCATAACTAGCAAGTCGCTCAGACAGCATAGGTATATTTATCATTGTACTGACACTTTCCCATACGTGAGCACATCCAATATAATTGACAGCACTCATTATGATTCCATTATCTACATCACTTATCTGTCAGGGTCATGGGGGAAGCTGGAGCCAATCCCAGCTGGCTTCAGGCAAGGAGTTGGGATACACCCTCGGCAGGTCACCAATCTATCCCAGGGCTAATACATACAAGCATTCACACATACAGTATGGGCAATTTAAAGTAGCCAATTTACCTACTCCGCATGTCTTTGGAATATGGGAGGAAATCCACACAGGCACAAGAACATGCAAACTCCACACAGAAAGGCCTCAGGTCAGCTGCAAGGTTTGAACCCAGAACTTTCTTGCTACGAGACAATAGTGCTAACTACTGCAACAGCATGGCTGCTTATTACTTCATCACAATTTTTTTCCCTTCTTTCTTTTTAAAATAGTGTTGTTGGTCAAAGACAGTCTTGGAATCAACATGTGTTTATGGCCAAGAGACAAAGCACTTCAGCAGACCTGAACTTGGATGAAACCTCACTACGCAAGGTTTTGGACAGAGTTTATAGGGATTTTTAAATGTTATGGTTTCAATTCTTCAAACGTGCTTAATTTTGAATAAAACGCTGCACAATGATTTTTATAGTATCACTCAACATTAAATAGAAAACAGAAGCACTGATTTCCTATGCATTTAAATTTATAAACAAATTTTGTAAACAATCATTATTTGCATATGTAAATTAATATAAAATAAATATATTAGGTGATTGAAAGCAAATATATATAGAATAAAAACATATATAATGCGTCCTACATGGTTGGTGGAGTGTTAGTACTATGGGTACAGTATTTATGCAATACATGTGAACTGCTTAGTATGGAATTTTGGTAAAACCATACCACTCTTACACAAGTAATGGCACCATTATTTTCTTTTAAAGGTTTTTTTTTTAAACACCTTTTTGTTTCTCCATTATGATGATTTTTAAAAAAGTGGTTAAGTGCAGGGTAGTAAGTGCACTTAATGGGTTTGCTGATGCTACAGTGTTTTTTGTTGTTTAAAATGTCATCATCTTTGAAGATGCTGTAAATATTCTGCAAACTCAAACACAGGGTTCTACAATTACCATCTGTTCCAATACAAATTTAGAGAAACCTGAAGTGTTTGAGACATGGCAGTATGAACTTACCATGAACCAGACTGTTGGATGGCATGACCAGTGTATCCCACAAACATACATTTCTGTATAGTGAAAGGCAGGGAGGAAAGGAAAAACAAGTTTAAAAATAAAAATTTGAAAGAAGTTACGTTTCGACAAAAAAGGAAAAATCAGCTATGATCAGATGGCTTGAGGATTCAAATGACAGTTCTGCAGTGTACCTGTTGTCAGTGGAAAGGCCTGCAGTGGCAATGAGAGATGATGAGCCCACGAACACAAAGTCATGAGCTGTTTTGTTATGGCACTGCAATGTCTGAAGAAAACAAAGAACACTGTTACCACCCCAGAGGAGGAGGATATTATTAACAACAACAACAACAAATAATGATGGCACATACCAGGTAGGGTTTAGGGGTGTTCCCTGATGTATTTGTTTGCCATAGACTAAGAGCTCCATCTGCATCAACAATACCAAACTGGGACAAAAGGAATGGTTATTTGTAATGATGATAAAATTCTGAAAATCTAAATATTAACAGTCAATATGAATATTTTTATTCTTCTAATCATAAAGGTTATATTTTATGTATATAACCTATACTTGGTTATACTAGGTAAGCTGTACTTATTACCATTTTTAAATTCACTGTAAAGCAAATGAGACCTGTGTTCACTCACCTTATTCCCCTGGTAGTTAAATCTGATCCTTGTAACCCTGGAGTTGCCAGGGCTCCGAAAGCAGATGATCTGCTGTGAATGGCCCCATTCAAACATCCTCACACTGCCATCCTGAGCTCCTGTCATATCTACACACACACACACACACACACACACACACACTTATATGTGGCACTGCGTATTATGAGGTCACTAAACAAACCTCTATGGTTTTAACCCAATCACATCTGATATGTAAATGATTAGAGGAGGAGGAGGATAACGACGACTCACCTGTAAACGTTTAGCTTCAGACCCTGCAGAATGAACCAGTTACACATCTCACTAACCTCGCTCAGTGGAGGGTGTAGTCGCCATGGTAACGTGAGGCTATATTCTAGAGACCCTAATACTGAAGTCCCGCCTCGTGTTAGGCAGTTAATAGGCAAGACATGAGAATGTGGGGGTGTGTCCTAATCTGCATATTCACTTGCATTTTTAATATTCATAAAGCTCATCATTTTTAAAGAGGCTGAAGATGAAGAGAGCCATTTTTTTAAACCCAAAAATAAATCTTGTGATTTAAAAACCTTGACAAAATCTCATTATCGGTCCTCATGGATTATTTTTCAATGATTATATCTGATCGTTTATTTACAGTGAGGTAAAGTTTGAAATACTGGAGTAATTAATAAAGTGAATCTGTACAGAGTGTGTGTGTGTGTGTGTGTGTTAATGAGTCAGTCTGATGATAATGAATAAATTAAACAGCAGTATGGGTGTTCCTGTGTGTAAAGTCACTCACAGTATTGGTAAATGGGATGTGAGGTCATTCTCTTCACATTGTTCAAGTTCCTCTTCACAATCTGAGAGAGAGAGAGAGAGAGAGAGAGAGAGAGAGAGAATGGCTCGTTTCAGGACAAACACACACACACACACACATGCTTGTGATCGTGATCATCATCATCGCTCCTGAACGTACTCTAAAGCCTCACGCTTTATAAAACAGTAAAGGATCACACAGACGATGTTACGATGTTTAAAGGCTGTAACATCACACGATAGGGGCGGGGTTTATTTGATTGACAAGCTGCCAAAGTGCATCATTGTGGTCGTCTATCTGACGAGTTTGTAAGGAAATGTCTATACAGCATTGAGCTGGTGTATATTATGTGTTTGTACAGTGCTGGGTTTTAACGTGTGCTGCACCGGAGTCACACTGGTGTTTATTCAGCGTTGTATTAACGTTGTGCTGCTGTATTAATGTGATCACAGTGTTGTGGGGTGTCCGTTTAGTCCTGTGTAGGTGTTTAATTCAGTTATTGTGCTGCTGTGTAGGTGTTTACTCAGGGTTGCGTTTACTCGTGTTTTGTTCTGGTGTTTATTCAGTGTTGCGTCAGGGGTATTCTACTCTTAGCGTCATGCTGGTGTTTGCGCCATGTCACTCTCTGGTATTTATTCTGAGAATGAAACCGAGCTGGAGAAACGAGCGATACGTGTGTGTGTGTTATCAGCAGTAGAGGACACCCAGCAGTGATGACGCACGCTGCCACCTTGGTCTGTCCGGTGTTTACTGTTGTGTGTTAGGGCTCTAACAGCACTGTGTGCTCTTATCAGCGCTCACAGACTCGTCACAGTGTGTTTAGACCAAATCAACACTGTTTGTGTTACACTGATAAAACAACACAAAATATACAAAACACTCACAGCCATCTCTCTCTCTCTCTCTCTCTCTCTCTCTCTCTCGAACCTTGCCAGTGTGACCTCATTGGGATTATGTCTGTTACAGTCATCTATATAATAATTACACATGTACTGTACATACAGTGGGGCAAAAAAGTATTTAGTCAGCCACCAATTGTGCAAGTTCTCCCACTTAAAAAGATGAGAGAGGCCTG
>JAODOE010000002.1:36690578-36702115 GCA_027576095.1 Plicofollis tonggol
ATGGGTCCCCACTCGTTACAAGTAGGAATAGGTGGGCCTTAAAGTAGAAAAGGTTGAGAGCCCCTGCTCTAAACTCAAGCAGAGCTATGTTCATTGATATCATCTAGAATCTATAGAAGCCATCTTAATGTACCAGATAATAATCTTCAATAGACATCAAGTGAAAAGAATCAATCATTTTCTATGTATCCCAATATGCAGAAAACTTGTTTTCCCTCAGACCTGTGAGGAATGTGACTTAAAAGTGACATATCCTTTTTCCACAAGTTGACACAGTCCCCTGAGGTCTTAATGAAATGTCTGTGACATGCTTTGGTCAAAATACCACAAGGATAAAGCACCACAGATTCCTTCTCACCCTGTCTAAACAGTCCTGTTCAAAATGGCTGATTTGAGTGCCTGGTCCTTTAAATGATAATAAGCCACTGCTCACCCCACCCCCTCTTCTGCTGGCTAATCAGGTAGCACTTTCCTCATGAATATTCATTCACAAAGTCAGTTCTCAAACCATGAGTGGAGATACTCAGATGAGGGGAGTGGCATAATTCTAATGAGCTCCCCTTGTGACATAGAAAGGGGAGCCAAATTTGAACAGCTTGTTGAAGCACATTTTCAGAAATAGGCAGAACAAAAGAAACTGACTGGGTTGTCTTATTTCAGAGTTTGCTGGTTGGTAGGCACTCCAGATACACCCTCCAGATTATGTATGTGTACAATCACTGAAAAAGTGAATTTTTTTTTTAATAATATGTCCTTTTTATACAAAAAAAAAAGTATACTAGCAGTCTATGCACATACTCATTAAAATTCAATAAGCAAAAAATATTGATTAAGATTTTGGTGTTTATTAAAAGACTTTATAAATGAAATTTTGACTCATAACCTGAAATAAGTAAATGAGTCATCAAGCAGAAGATTAAAGCTTGCTTTGTGAGCATTTGTCCTGTAGAGGACACCCATCAGCTGCACATTTGTAATTCTTCAAAACACTTCAAACCATTAGTCTGTTTGGGGGATTTCTAAAGCAGACATTTCACCTCTGTTCGCTGTATGTAAAGCTACTCATTGTTGAGTAGTTAATTTATTTGATAAGAAAAGTACTGCCTTTAACTGAAAGAGGTTTGGGTTTTACAACAGGGAATTTCAAGTGCTCCACTATTTCAGCAATGTTCTTATTCCATGACACAAGGATCAGAAATAAGGTGTTTGCTACAGAAACACTCATCTACATTGATGCTGTAATAATTAATTATTTCTCTTTTCAGCATAAATTTTGACCTGTTCAAAGACATGCAGTTAGGTTAACATGGGGCAGCCTTGGGCTGAAGTGCCCTTGAGCAAGGCACCAAACCCCCAACTGCTCCCTGGGCGCTGTAGCATAGCTGCCCACTGCTCTGAGTATATGTGTGCTCATTGCTCACTTTTGTGTGTGTGTGTGTGTGTGTGTGTGTGTGTGTGTGTGTGTGTGTGTGTGTTCACTGCTTCAGATGGGTTAATTGCAGAGAACAAATTTCAGTGTGCTTGAGTGTGCATGTGACAAATAAAGGCTTCTTCTTCTGTAAAACTGACAGTGTAGAGGTTGTCTTAGGTCAAAGACTACAAAAGGGTTAAACTTGCATTACATGCCTGCAGTAAATGTAAGGTGCCATGTAAAAAGTACTTTTTAAAATTCAGCAAAATTAGAAATGATACAATCCTGTGAATAGAAGAAGGCTTCTAAATAATTATATTTTGCATTATAGTAATATATGAAACCGTGAAGAAAAACATCATCAAAAACAGGTAACATTATAAGTAATGGGGTCATATCTTGATAGATATGAATGATTTTTGCATTACTAAGCATTAAAGCCTTTTGTCAAATTTTCTTTTGTTTAATGTAAGAAGTTGCTGAATTGGTGATTATACTGTGGGCAACAACTATTTTATACAATGAAGTTATCAAGTACTTTTTTGAAACATGAATGCAATCCTTCATGTTTTTGTCTCAAAAAAGAATAAAGTAGTCTGAAACTTGCCTTGACTTTGCTTGCATCAGACTGCTTACAATCTCAACAAGCTTTGCTTGTGTGGCCTGACTTCAAGGAGTGCAAATCCTTACACATATAAACAGCAGACAGATGGGGAAGGAATTATTGTTTACTGAACCTTCAATTCCTTAAACAACTGCTCAAATGACACTGAACTCTGGCAACCTAACACACATATTATTTTGCTCTCGCACTGGTAAATATTTAGCCTAATAAAAAAAAAGTCATGGTTGTTTTTCTAGTAGACAAAGACATCATATACACAATCAGGAATCAAATGAGCCTTTTGCTGTCCGTTTATCCATTTGTCCTGCTATCTGTTTGGCTATCAAAAATGCTTTCAAGCACAAAATGGAGGAGTATAAATACATATTGTTTGACAACCTTCAAGAAATACTTAGAAACACCCTCACGCCGTCTCTAAGTAGACCATTAAAGAAAAGTCACAACTTTCACATGTGAAAGTTAAACATATGGTTTACACACTTCACTTCATGGTACGTCTCACACATTTGTCACATGCAGACTTTTCATATGTAGTTCATATATTTATATTTTCCACATGTGATTTTTCACAGGATTGGTTGATTTCAACACACGACTCATTTGTTTTCATTTATCTTCACCTTTTTCTGCACACCATGAAAATGTTTTCATATGACTTCTGCACATTATTCATTTTTCTCATGTGATTTATTTATTTTCACATCATCTCACAATCACATAATTTCTACACACAATTCATTTATCTCCACATGCGATTTCTACATGATTTATTTATTAAAACATATGATCGGGTGTTATTTTTCCATAAAAGCATATGTTACATATTTATTTCTTCTCTTTTTCTTGATGGTGATACCTTTTAAGGTGATTCATTTAATGACATGCCTTCCTCACAGTTATGCATAAACATTTGCAAGCACTTTTTTTTTTAACTACCACAAGCACTCCTGAACACTAGCACCATCTCAGGCCTTAGGTTCACCTGTGGCTCTGTCTGTTCTTCCTGTAACTGAAATACAATTGTTTTTGATGGAATTTACACTCATAACACTTCTATTACTGTTGGCTCCTTTAGCAGCTCTGTGCTTGGACTGTACTTTGTCTTAAAATCCTCAGCCAAATGAATAAATGTACCATCTACATAAATTGAGTTTGAGCCTAGAGGAGCGTAAGCAAGCTGTTACAGCATGAGAGTTGAGAAAAAAATAAACGAGCTTTGCCTTCATTTGGTAATTGTAACCGTCCAGCTAAGAACTGAGGATACACAACTATCGGCAGTGGGCAAGAGAGGTTTATTGTCAGACTTGTGGTAATTATTTAAGGCTAAATGAGCAACTGGAAAAGTGATCTCAGCCTGGAGGTCATGGTTTTTTGGCAGGCAGAAGGAGAATTAACCATGATGGCCTGATCCGAATACTTTTGTGTGGTATAAGACTGAATGGGGAAGTTTTCACATTTTGCACTAAAAAGGCAGTCAGTGCAACCTGGGTCTGAGAGCCTTTCTTAATTAAGCTACTCTCTCAAGAACCATGCCTGTAATTTCCTAACAAAAGAAAAACAGATATTTTCCAACTTGTCTAAAAGTGTTACAATTGTGAACCATCAATACACTCCTCTCCCACACACACACGCTAAATGAGTCACCCTTACTTCCTTGGAATTTCTATGCTTAATTTTTTTTGTAGTTGATTTAAGTGTGAGGTTATTTGCATGACAAGCTCATGATTTTCTTTTCCATATACTGGAGTGGAGGATTACTCAGAAGGTCCTTTTTTCCCAGTAATTGTACATGTAAACCAAGCACATCCAACTATTCTTACTTTATTATTTATTAGCCTTTATTATTTACTAATATTCTATTACCTTATGTATTGAAGAAAATATATGTTTACATAAGCAAATGAAGACCATTGCATTACCCTAGGTGTGCTAAACAATCAAAAAATCCTAAACTTAATTATTTAGTTAATTAAATAAAAAAAAACATTAGTGGTCAGGTCAGAATCTACAAAAATGAATGATTAAAAATACATATAGTAAAAATGTACATACACAATTACTGAATTTTTCTTGATTTGACAAATTCAAATGGACAATTTTTTTATATAAAATATGTTTTGATTTTCACTGTGCTATTATTCATGTATAACTATTACAATGATGCTACTATTAACATGCAATTCAGTCATGTATAAAGATGGATGTAGCAAATATTCTTTGATAAACAGAAAGACCATCATAAGGCCTGTGATTTAAAAGGTAATCTTTTGAAAATGGTTGTAGAATTGACATTTTATTTTTGCAATTTTTCATTCAATTAATACACTTTTGCTAATTCTGATTGATTTGCAACCCCAAATCAGAAAAAGTTGGTATGGTATCTTGAAATTGAAATTAAAACTGAAAACAATTATTTGTAAGTAATCTTTGACCACTTTATAATGTTGTCATTCCTTCTCATAACACTTAAAAGATGTTTAGGGACTTAAGACACCAAGTGATGAAGCGTTTCAGGTGTTATTTTGTCCCGTTCTTCCTGCAAACAGGTCTTGAGGCATGCAACAGTACAGGGTCGTCGTTGTCATATTTTTCGTTTCAAAATCACCACACATTCTCTGTTGGGGACAGAGGGGACATACACCCTCTTCGTCCACAACCATGCCTTTGTAATGTGTGCAGAATGTGGTTTTGCAATGTCTTGTTGAAATATCCCTGAAAAAGATGTCGTCTTGAAGGCAGCATATGTTGCTCCAATATCTCAGTGTATTTTTCTGTATTAATGCTGCCATCACAGAAGTGTAAGTTACCTTTGCCAAGGACACTGACAACTCCATACCATGACAGACCCCGACTCTTGGATGTGTCACTGTTAACAGTCTGGATGATCCTTTTCATCTTTGTTCTGAAGCACATGTTTCTTACAAAATAGGCCTGGAATACTGATTCATCTGAGCACAATACACATTTCCACTGTGATGGTCCATCCCAGATGTCTCCAAGCCCAGAGAAGTCAGCAGCACTACAGGACATAGTTAACATAAGGCTTTCTTTTTGCACAGTAAAATTTTAACTGCCATTTGTGGCTGTAACTTCATATTGTAGCGCTCCATATTGTAGTTACAAAGGTTTGCCAAAGTAATCCCAAGTCCATGTGGTTATATCAGCTATAGATGAATGACAGTTCTTGATGCAGTGCCACCTGAGGGATCAGAGATCATAGGTGTTCAGATTAGGCTTGTGCCCTTGCCCTTTATGCACCGAAATTCCTACAGATTCCTTGAGTCCTTTAATGAGGATATGCACCGTAGAGGGTGAACTATCTAAATCCCTTCCTATCTTTCTTTGAGGAACATCATTTTTAAACACTTCAATAATTTTCTCACGTTTATTGTCAAACTAGAGATCCTCAGCCCATCTTTTCTCCTCAAAGACTAGGCCTTTCTTGGATAGTGATTTTGCACGAAATCATGATTGCATCACCTGGTGACATCACCTGTTTCAAATCACATCATTATTTAATTGTTTTACCTCATTACTAGCCCTAAATTGCACTGTCCCAACTTTGTTTTGGAATGAATAGCAGATCTGAAACACAGGAATTGATGTATATTAACCAATGAAATGAAATATCCTGGGTTTATACTGTCTGCAATGAAATACAAGTCAAAGTAAATTTAGAAATCACTGCTTTTTTTTTATTTGCATTTTCCAAACGGTACCAACTGCTGTGTCTATAGCTTGTTTATTTCACCTGATTTATTGTCCTTTTTTTTTGGCTTATGTCTTGCTGACAAAATAATTATACATATAAAAATGTGATGCAATAGTTCTTTCTAATGACATTAATTCATATGCTTTTTCATTGCTACTCATGTATGATGTAGCCTGAGGAGACTGGAAAATTAATCTGTATCCTCAAATTCGGGTAAATCTCTCCATGTGTGTAAATGAGCACAAACTGACAAACAGCATCACACTGTGGTATGGCAGCTGCTCTATCTTTGATCAGAAGGTCTTGTAATGAGTTGTGAAACTTGGCCAGCGAATTATCAGCACCCAATTCCCTAGCATTAAGGACATTCGGCACAAGCGATTCCTTCAGAGCATGGAACGTCGAAAAGGACACGAGCCATGGACTGTTTACCTACCCTCAGATAGACGGTACAGAAGGCTGCCAGCATCAACAGGCTCAGGCCCTGCAATAACCACTAAGGCATCCCAGAGCACACAAAATATTGAACCTTGAGGTGGATGGGCAACAACAGCAGAAGACCATATTGGGTTACACGCTTGTTAGCCAAGAAGTAGAATCTGAGGCTGGAGTGGGCACAAGTTCACCAAAACTCAGCAGATGAAGACTGGAAAAACATCGCCTGGTCATTTTCCAATTTGTACCGTTTTGGATTAATTGCTCAGTTTGAACTGTAACACTTTAAACTTTCTGGTAGACGGTGAAGTGAATGTCATTGCCCTGTACTTACTTCCATCAATTCAGCCATGATTGTAAGTTGTTGTTGTTGTTGTTGTTTTTTCAAGTAAATCTGAAGTTTCAAAACAAATCCATTTTTAGCTATTAATTTTTTTTTACCACCACTCCTCTTAGTTACTTGGTGATGTGTAAATACATGGAGTGCAAGAAACAGCAAGCCTTTCTCTGGCCATGACATTCATTTATTAATATAGGCCAACAAAACTAAACAACTCAGCTCTACTATGGCCTCACAATAAGTCTACAGATTTACTACTTGGAGGATTACAAAAGAAACTCATCCTACAGAACAATTCTGTCTAGTCATCCACATACTAGATGACAAAGACATAAATGGAGCTTTTAAGTGCCTTTAAGACTTAATTTGTTTCCTCTGGCATTGTCTTAATCCAAAGTGTACATTATTATTTACAAATTTAAAATTACAAACATCAAATGAATCATCTGGAAATAATACATTGTTTATACATTCTGGACTAGGGCACACATTAGAACATTAGACAAAGTTAAACCTGCTAAATAAGTAGATTTAAAAGTACAGGGTGTCTGAAAAGTCAGGAACCAATGAGAATAAAATTATACTTAACTTTATATTTATTATTTACAACACATGCGCTACATGTTCACTGTTACGTTCTATGCATTTTCTCAGCCACTCTATTATGTTTATGCAGATTTTGCTTGACTTATTCTCATCAGTTCCGGACTTTTCGGACACCCTGTAGAAACTCATGTCATTCAGCCCTTTTTCAGGATGAAGAAAAGAGAAGTTTCTTTTTGTCTCACTTTAAAATTATCCTTGTGTAAGGCAAATTTATATATCCAACCTTTTAAAATAACCTTTTGAGAAACATCCTGCCAATGCTGACCTTGGATAATTTTCATTCCAGAGGAAATACTGGGTACAACAATTTATCACATTCCTTCTATCACTTCTTTGTTTATAGAAGGAAACGAGTTCATCAGAAAATAAGTGGTTAATTCTGCCTTGGTGACTTCAATCTTTTAAATCTCTTGATAACCAACAGGTTCTGATGTTTCTGTGTTTCACACAATAGTGAATGTGGTCTCCAGTTTGTGAGCTGCCTCGTGAACAGGTATATTAGAAACAGAGACACATTCTACCACCCAAATTGCATGGTTGGGGAATCGTGTCACAGCATGCACTATTTTCCTGTTTATTGATAGCTATCAACACTTTCCCATTCCATGTTGGGAGATGAAAAAAGATCAGCTTGTCCTCCTCCTCCTCAGGCTCTTTGCTTACTTCAGCCTAACATTAGGCACAGCTGTGTCGCCAAACTGACACACACACAGTCCCCACCCAGAATGGGCAAATATACAAAGTAAAATTGTGCAAAAAGGGTCTTTATCCAAGTCAATCTTAACTTACTTTTTTTTTTTGCAGCACTCTCTTACAGCGTGGTAACGGAATAATTCCCAGAAACACCATCACATACATAGCACAATATCAAGTTCAGTCAGTCTGGACCAGAGCCACACTGAAAGATCCACATGGCTGCCTACCATTTTTAATAAGCTTTTTTACATTGGCTGTGGTGGGGTGTGTGGTGTTATGGAGGGAGGTTTGATTCACATATTAGTCATCAGTTATTAATGATCATTATTTAGGCTGTTCAGATGGGGGTCTGTGCATGTATAGATGAGAATCCATCTATGGTACGACAAACATTACTGCTTTGACACTTAATACACTATTCACGCTACCATGACTTTGTGGGCATCTTCTGCTAAAGTGAAGGTTATATGTGGATACGTTAAAAAGGCCATTATGTGCCGAGAGAAAAGCATCAAAAGCTAAACAGTGCTTAAAAAAGTTAAACAATAAGCAGAGTTTTAAACCAACTACACACACACAAAAAAAAAAAAAACCTTCCTTTGAGACTTGGGGATCACATAGGGTGCATGTTTTGATCACACTTGTATTTGAATAGCAATATAACAATTACAGAGGCTTGTAATATAAATCCAGAATGAGAAGAGAGACAGAAACAAGTCTTTCAGACCATTGAAATGGGCTGTAGTGTATTCTCACATATTAACAGCAATGATTTAGAAAACCAGGTAAAATGTTAAGACATCAGTTAAAACACTAGTAACAGTTCTAAAATAATTAATAATCAAATAAAACCAAATGCAATTAAATAAAACTTTACAGTGCAAAAATGAAAATATTCTGTAAACCATTGTTTGTAATTTCACTAAAACACTTCTAGCTTCTATCTTTTCCAAAGGAATTTCTCATTCTTCTTCCAGAGTTGAGAGCTTTCAAGTTGGCTTTCACTTTTGGACTTTGTATACACATTAACACTCCTGCACAGCTTCTCTACCTGAGATAGATCTGTTAGTTTATTGATGCTCTCCTCGTTCCCCTCATTCAAAATGTCCCAGAAGTCTTTACCCCTGTTCTTTGTCCTCTCAGTGAGTGAAGGGATGGGTGTTTTTGCTGGCTTTGGCCGGTCTGCACTTCTCTTTTGCTTGAAGAGGTCATCTAGAATGGAGGTGTCACCTATGAGGTCACTTATGAGGGTTGTGTTTGAGTTTTTGTCTGCTTGGTCATCTCTAGAGAAAAGTGACAATTCCGTAGTGGAAGAATTGCATGTATTAGTGTTTTTTTGGGAGTGGGGATAAATGTTTGTAGAATTTCTAAAAGATTTCTCTCTTGGATTTCGTCCTGAGTCTGGCAAAGACAAGGAGTTATTTTTAAGCTCAGTCTGACCAACACAGTGATGATGGAGATCTTTACCACTTTGTACCTTCGTTCTTCTCTTCTTTTGTGAATTTCCTGTTTCTGCTTCATGGTGAGGTATGTGAACTGAGTTTAAGAGGGTTCTTTTTGAGGAAGGCTTTTGTCCAGACATACTGCATGCAGCAGTGACAGGTGAAATACTTGGTTTCAGCTCAGGGACAGGTTTAGGGAAGGTGTTTTGGATAATGTCAGTAAGCTCAGGGTTTCTGTGGCTATAGAACTCGCATAGCTTGCTCAGTCGCTGTGCTGAGCTGCTCTTCACAAGCTCTTCTGCAAACTCTTGCACAGACTTCACTCTGAAGAACTTTGCCATTTCTTCCAGCTGTTGCCTGTGTGTGTAAAAATAAAAATTAGGAAAGGGCATACTATATATAAATCTAAATTTCTTTTTTTTTTGGGGGGGGGGGGGGGGGATTCATTTAATACTATTAAAATAGTAAATATTTGAGGTGCTGTTTTAGGAAAGTTACATTCAGCATTAAAAACTAATTTGAAGTGATATTCAAAATACCACATTGCATTGCAGACTATCAACCTCCCTTGCGAAATCTATTACTCTTCACAGTATATTTCAAGGGTGGCACGGTGGTGTAGTGGTTAGCACTGTCACCTCGCAGCAAGAAGGTTCTGGGTTCGAACCCAGTGGCCGATGAGGGCCTTTCTGTGTGGTGTCTGTGTGAGTTTCCTCCGGGTGCTCCGGTTTCCCCCGCAGTTCAAAGACATGCAATTAGGCTAATTGGTGGCTTTAAATTGACTGTAGGTGTGAATGAGAGTGTGAATGGTTGTTTGTCTTATGTGTCAGCCCTGCGATGATCTGACGACTTGTCCAGGGTGTACCCTGCCTCTCACCCATAGTCAGCTGGGATAGGCTCCAGCTTGCCCGTGACCATGCACAGGATAAGTGGCTACGGATAATGGATGGATGGATGTATATTTCAAATCAAATTTCAAAAGAAAGAAGCATTTAGAAACACGTATATACAGTTTTAAAAAGCTGTCTGTGGCATGGCTTCTTATGAGAATCTGCAACCACTGGAAGATTAAAAAAAAGCTTTGAATTAAATCATTAGGAGACTAAATTGAGGGGAAAATCTGTATAAATAAACACATTTTCCCTTATTACAGAGGCAAACACTATATGGTTTTGGAGTTGGGTGGGTGTGTCCTTGGACTAGTGGTTAAATCTAAGGCTTTCAAAGAGGAGTTTTGCTCATAGCTCAATGTGCTTTGGCTCTGCATGGGAAAGGGGTGGGTGAAAGGGCTCTGGGGTGGTCTTACCCCTCCCACAGGGGCTATGTGAGGGCGCAGAACGCCATAGCTGTGGCCAGAACTGGCACACAGCCCCATGCTATAAGGACTTTCCTCTCACTGCTTCTGGTGTTTTTTCAGCCTAACCAACACCATTAACTGGTATAGAGAAGCCTGCTTTTAAAAACCTTCTGAGCTGCAAAACTGGAATCTTTTGAGTTCTAAAAACTGTTTTATTGTCTTATTGTGTAACCTATTTATATAGTACACCAATAATTATATAACAGATTATAAAACATCCTACTTTTATCTGTTGGAAAGGACAAAATGTCACTGCATTCCCCCTACTGTATACTTTTACGAAGTTTTTTGTCACAGTGTGACAAAAGTAAAACAGCAAATGGGAAAATTTTATATGTAAATGAGTGAATACAAAAGGAACAAAAAAGGTAGCTCAGGCTTACCTGCGGACAGCAACTGGAGTCTCGCCAACACTAATGGCTGCAGTTTTGGTATGGAGGAAAGTTTCTATGGTGTGGGTGACCTGAGGTTTCAGACAAGTCTTAGCATGACCTTCTGGCATATCTTCCTCTCTACCGTTTATGGGCTCAGATAACTGGGGGATTCCAGATTGGGTCTATAACAAACACACACACACACACACACACACACACACACACACAAAAAAAAAAAAAAAAAAAAAAAATCACTAGACATACCCATCTGTGCTATTGCATTAATCTGGCAATATAAACTGTATGAAGGAATTGCATAACCATACTGATGACCCCAGAAATATCCTGTGCTCAAAATGCTGTTATACAACAGTTAGTTCCGGTCTACTCATTTTATTGGTCGAGTGGCATTCCAAGAGTGCATATATCTCCTATAACTAGGACATTTCATTATATATGCATCACTCTGCTTGTCTGTGTCCCCCCCCCCCAAAAAAAATCCCACTTCCTAATTTGGGCGGCACTGTGGTGTAGTGGTT
>JAODOE010000002.1:36794043-36808073 GCA_027576095.1 Plicofollis tonggol
CGCCCTCCGTGCATTTCTTGCGTTTTTTTGCACGTAGACCGGCCGTAGGAGCACGTACGGCCGGTTGTGACCGAGGCAGTAAATAAAGTCATCATTGAATTATGACAGAAGAAATGGTGACATAAATTGAGGATGGGCCGGACTGTTTGCGAAGAGCCGTAAGCTGTAAACAAATGCCTCACCTAATGGAAGATTTGTTTATTTTTATTGGTAGAAGGGAGTTAAAATAACTTCTACTTCTGCCATTCAGACTTTACCCTGATCGTTCATTTCCATTTGTGCAGTTGAACTTTTGTGGAGTTTTGCAGTTGTAACTAAATACAAATAAGCTGGGTCAGGGTTGTGCTTTGCATAATATGTAAATATAATCAACATAATCATTTTGTTACTGGAACTATTTGGTATGATGCAGTCGGAGAAGCAGTCTGTGTGCATGCAGTTAGATCGAGTGGAGAAGGAGCTGCATTTGAGCCGTGAGCAGAATGCTGTGCTCACTGGCAAACTGCACAAGGCTGAGAGGGAAATAAATGCCCTGAAAAGTCAGGTCAGTTCACCCTGCATGCTCAAAGATCTACATTCTCTATAGTTTTTATACTTTTTGACATATTTTATGCTTGGCATAAGCATGTTTGCCATTCTGTTTGTACATATTTACTTTGTAACACACATGAAACAGGTTGAAGAAATTAAACACGCCCATATGTTGGAACTGGCTAATGGGAAGATGGAGTTTGTGAAAGCCAGAGGAGAAGTGGAAAGGGAGCGAGACAAACTGCAAACCCAAGTAGAGGGTAGGTTTCTACATTTGTTACCCTTCCCATTTCGTGTTGTGCCTCAGATTCTTCCATTATTTCTAGACTTTTAATAAAGAATAGAATAGAGAAGAAAAAAAAAAAAAAAGTATTTTCCCTCGGAAGAAATGATTTCATCTTCTCCGTTTCAGGTCTGCAATCTGATCTTGAAGTTTTGACGGCAGCGGTTGAGAGAAACAAAGAGTTGTTGTCAGAAAAAGAGCAAGAAATGGTGCATAGGATACAGGCAGCGAGAAAAGAAGAGATGCAAAAAATTACTATACTTCAGGAAGAGAAGTGTGTTTTCCTCTCACGTCCTGAAGCTCTTGTTTCCATTTATTGTTTTTATTTCAAAAAGTTTGCTTTGGTCAGTTGATATTTTGCTGTGGGTTTTTTTTTGTGCACACGCGTGCGTGTACATCAGGTTGGAACTGGAGAATCGTCTCTCTGAGCTGGAGCAGCTGAGGACTCTACAGGAAGCAAAAAGAACCTCTAAGAACGAAGAATCTGAAGAACGTCTCCGTGCTGCTTGGCTTGGGGAGGAGACTGCACGTAAAGAGCTGCAGAATATCAAGTATTCACATTTCAGTTATGCTCGTTTCTATAGTTTCAGGAAGCGGCTTTGTATTTCAGCCCTGAGGCTGTCCAAAAAAGATTCTCTCCCAGTCTTGTTGTGAAACTGATTTATAGGATTTCAATCTTTTTCACCCCACTTCCAGTCTGGCTGCATTATGGCTCACTTCCAATCGCAACATATTCCTATTTACAAACCCCATTTCCAGAAAAGTTGGGATGTTTTCCGAAATGCAAAATAAAAACAAAGATCTGTGATTTTTTTTTTTTTGTGTTAATTTACATGAACCTTTATTTAACTGACAAAAGTACAAAAAATATATTCAGTAGTTTTACTGACCAACTTAATTGTATTTTGTAAATATAAACAAAGTTTAAAATTTGATCCCTGCAAAACACTCAAAAAAAAAAAAGTTGGGACAGAGGCATTATTATCATTGTGTTACATCACCTTTCCTTTTAATAACATTTTTAATCATATGGGATCTGAGGATACTAATTGTTGCAGTTTTGCAAGTGGAATTTTTGTCCATTCTTACTTGATACAAGACTTCAGCTCCTCAACAGTCCATGGTCGCCGTTGTCTGATTCTCCTCTTCATGATGCACCATACATTCTCAATAGCAGTCAGATCTGAACTGGCAGCAGGCCAGTCAAGCACACACACACTCTGTGTTTACAAAGCCACACTGTTGTAGCCTGTGCAGAATGAGGCCTGGCATTGTCCTGCTGAAATAAGCATGGACTTCCCAGGAAGAGACGTTGCTTTGATAAATATGTCTCTCTAAAATCCCAATATATGCCCCAATATATCAATGATACCTTCAGACACATGCAACTCACCCATGCCATGGGCACTATTGCACCCCATACCATCACAGACGCTGACTTTTGATCTTTTGACCTTTCTCTGATAACAAACTGGATGGTCGTATTCACCTTTGGCATAGAGAATTCAATATCCAGGTTTCCAGAATACAAGCTGAAATGTGGACTCATCTGACCACAAAGCATATTTCCACTGTCTTTCGGTCCATCTGAGATGAGTCTGGGCCCAGAGAAATCAGCTACCTTTCTGCATATAATTGATGAATAGCTTCCGCCTTGCATAATACAGTTTCAGGTTGCATTTCTGGATGCAGTGGCAGACTCTGTTGAGTGACAACGGTTTTCCAAAGTACTCCCAAGCCCATGTGGCTATATTTGTCACATTAGCATGACAGTTTCTCAGGCAGTGCCGCCTGAGGGCTCAAAGGTCATGCACATTCAACAGTCATTTCCAACCTTGCCCTTTATGCACTGAGATGTCTTTGAATTCCCTGAATCTTTTCACAGTATTATGTACTGTAGATTTTGAAAGATCTAAAATCTTGCATTGAGAAATGTTCTTTTTGAATTGACTAATGATTCTCTCACAAAATTTGGCACAAAAGAGTGAGCCATGACCCATCCTTGCTTGCAAAGACTGAGCCTTTGGATAATGCTCCTTTTATAACCAATCATGTTACCAATTAATCTGCTTATTGTGGAATCTTCCAAAATGGTGTTACTTATGAACTTTTCAGTCTTATTTTGCCTCTGTCCAAACTTTTTTGAGTGTGTTGCAGGCATCAAATTCTAACTTCATTTATATTTACAAAGTACAATTAAGTTGGTCAGTAAAACTATTGAAAATTCTTTGTACTTTTGACAGTTAAATGGAGATTCACATGAATTAACAAATCACAGATTTTTGTTTTTATTGCATTTTGGAAAATATCCCAAGTTTTCTGGAAATGGGGTTGGTAATGGTTGGTACTAGTCTACTAGCTAATATAAGCTAACCTGACGGAATCTTTAGCTACAAATGCAAGCTGTACACACAATTCCATGTGAGTACAATAAAACTAACAATACACTCATATTGATTAAATGTTACTGTCACACCTTCGTGCGCTCAAGCTTGTGCACAGAGTGCACTGGGTGCGCATTGACTTAATTAATTACACACACCTGTTGCAGATTTGGAGCGCAATCAGCGTGCACTTTAAAAGGATACTGAGAACTCACGCACTTTGCGAAGTATTGTGATTGTTTCCGCATTCACATTTGGTCCTTGCCATGTTTAGTATTCTGTTTAGAACTCTGGTTTATGTTTATGTTTCAGTTTTGTTTATTTCAGTTTGTAACTCTCTGACTTTGCCTTGCATTTTGTAAATCGTGCACATGTGTAAATAAACCGTTCCCTGTGGTTATATCCATCTCTATGCCGATTCATTGAAAGAATACTTCACCAAACAATAGATGTAGCAGGAGGATACAGGTGCGCCACATAATCCAATACAAACAAGAAGGACCTGCATAAATTTTTTGGGGGGTGGGGCTGAGACTCAGGAGGCTGACGGGGCCGCCTCTGCTCCACTGCTCACTCTGCTACCTGGCTTTGAAGATGTTGTCCCTCTACCACCGGGCTTCAGCGAGGCCAAGGTCGTTGCTCCGCTGCCGGGCTTCAACAAGGATGAGGTTGTCACTCCGCCACTGGGCTTCAGCGAGGATGAGGTTGTCACTCCAGTACTCAAGCCAAGATCTAAGCCCATGTACCAGTCCATGTTAATGCCAGTACCCAAGCCAAGATCTAAGTCCATGTTCAAGTCAAGGTCAGAGTCCAAGCCCAGAGTCATAAAGTTATGCCTGAGTCCATGTCCATGCTGATGCTTGAGTCCATGCCTATATTTGAATCCATGCCCATGCCAACATCAGGGTCCCTGCCCATGTCTATGCCTGAAGCCATGTCTTGTCCAGAGCTCATGTCCAAGTCCAGTCCAGAGCCCATGTCTATGCCTGAAACCATGTCTATGCCTGAAGCCATGTATTGTCTGGAGTCCATGTCCAAGTCCAGTCCAGAGTCCATGTCCTTGCCTGAAACCATGTCAATGCCCAAGTCCAGTCCGGAGCTCAAGTCCATGCCTAGTCCAGAGCCTGAGCCCAAGTCTTGTCCAGATCCCAAGCCCTTGACCATGCCCTGTCCAGAGCCTAAGTCCTGTCCAGAGCCCAAGCCCATGTCCACGCCCTGTCTAGAGTCCATGTCCTGTCTGGAATTCGAGCACAAATCCATGTCCTGACCAGAACCCAAGCTTCTGTCTGTGTCCTTGCCCCTGTTTAAGGTCCAACCAGAGCCCAAGCCCCTGCCTAGACCTATGTTCTGATGCCATGTTCCTCCTAAACCAGAATGGATCCCCACTGGCACAGCATCCAGTGCTAGGTCCTCAGCCCTGGAGCTGTCCAAATAGGATCTTAGCTCCCAGAGGGAGCTCTTTGGGGGGGGGGCTGTCACACCTTCGTGCACTCAAGCTCAAACACTAATTACACGCATCTGTTGCAGATTTGGAGTGCAATCAGCGCATGCTTTAAAAGAACACTGAGAACTCATGCACTTTGCAAAGTATTGTAATTGTTTGTTTCCTAGTTCACATTTGGTCCTTACCATGTTTAGCACTCTGTTTATGACTCTGGTTTATGTTTGTTTCAGTTTGTAACTCTCTGACCTTGCCTCACATTTTGTAAATAGCACACACCTGTAAATAAACTCTTCCCTGCGATTACATGTCTCTACACCGATTCACTGACAGTTATCTAATATCTAAATGTGACAGTCACTGTATTGAAAAAGCACACTCCACTATTCAGAATGAACACACTGTAAACCCAGACAAGTTCAGTTAACTCAAAATACTATTTGAAACAAATTGTTCCCTCAAAATATTCACTTTGAAACCTGAATGTTTTAAGTAGTAACCACAAAAACATATACATGTAATGAACTTCACTCTTGAACACTTTCATCATTTCATTTCATTTATCAAAACTAATGGGTGTCATTGCACCTTCTAATGTTTTTAGATTTTTTGAACTTTAACAAAACACTTAATATTCACTGAACATTAGATTTATAAAACAATGTACTGTCTCACAGGATAAGCAGCTACAGATAATGGATGGATGGATGGATGGATTGTCTCAAAACTTTTCATGAAACTGAGACTCAAATATTCTGCATATAAACCAATCAGCTATAATATTAAAAACACCTACCTAATATTCTGTAGCTCCCCCTTGTGCCACCAAAACAGTTCTGACATGTCATGGTATGGACTCCATAAAACCTCTGAAGGTGTGCTGTGGTATCTGGCACCAAGACATTAACAGCAGATACTTTAAGTTCTGTAAGTTGCGAGGTGTAGTCTCTATGGATCTGACTCGTTTGTCTAGTACATCCCACAGATGCTCAAGTCGGATTGAGATCTGGGGAATTTGGATGCCAAGTCAACACCTTGAACTCTCTGTCATGTTCCTGAACAATTTTTGCAATGTGGCAGGATGCATTATCTTGCTGAATGAGGCCATTGCCCTTAGGGAATACCATTGCCATGAAGGGGTGTACTTGGTCTGCAACAATGTTTAGGTAGGTAGTACACGTCACAGTAACATCCACACAAATACCAGGACCTAAGGTTTCCAAGAAGAACATTGCCCATTGTGTCACACTTCGTCAGCTGGCTTGTCTTTTCCCATAGTCCATCCTGATGCTATCTCTTCCCCAGGTAAGTGATGAACATGCACCAGCCATCCACATGATTTAAAAGAAAACATAATTCATCAGACCTGTCCAGTTTCTTCCATGGTCCAGTTTTGATGCTCACATGCCTATTGTAGGCGCTTTTGGCAGTAGACAGATCAGCATGGGCACTCTGACTGGTCTGTAGCTATGCAGCCCCATACGGTACATACCGGTAGCAAGCTGCAATGCTTCTGACACCTTTCTATCATAGCCAGTATTAACTTTTTCAGCAATTTGTGCTACAGTAGCTCTTCAATGGGATCAAACCAGACAGGCTATCTTTCACTCTCCATGTGCATCAGTGGGCCTTGGATACCCATGACCCTGTCACCAGTTCACCAGTTGTCCACTTGGACCACTTGTAGGAGGTGTCAACCACTGCATACCAGGAACACCCCACAAGTGGCCAGTTTTAGGCATATATTATAAATATGTTGAAGTCAATATAAACAATAACCACTCAACTAGTTGAGTGAACCTTTTATGGTGGCTGAACAATTTAGCAGTTTTGAGTACAGCTTTGTAATTTTAATGAGTTCACCATGCTGTTTGGGAATACAGTGCAGATCATATATATGGGGTGCACCATTCATCTTTTTAAGCTTGCCAGAAGACTGGTTGAGACTAGCAAAGTGCATTAGTTCTGGGATCCCATGAAAAAAGTTGCTCCAGTACAAAGTTTTTACTTTGCACTTAACATACAGCAAGGCACAATTACAGCATCCTTAGCAACTGCCTGGCAAGGACCGTTGTGGTTTAAATTAGGCTTCTATAGTTTTTCTTATATTTTGGGAAATAGAATCAGTTAAATTTGTTAGAAAATATCATGGGCTGCATGATCTCTGAATCAATTATCATCTCGAGTGATGTAGCTGAGGTTGAAGAACTATGAAAGCAAGAATGCACAGACTATGCTGACAGTACTGGCCTTTCTTTATGTGATTGTCCCTATGTTTCCCAGCATTTCTGGGCACAGAGTGGTATGGTTCATGTTTAAATTTAAAAAAGGCAAATTTAAGCCACACCTACTGCAGGTTTAAATACGAAAACAGAGACAGATATTTGGAGCACTAAGCAGATACTCACACAGATGCAGATACAGACAGTAGAACTGCATTATACTCCTAGTTGGCAGATAGTTTAGACCACAATAGAAACTAAGCTAAATAAATAGAAATAAATTTCCATGTCCTTTTGAAGAAATATAGTAATGGCTGTTTAGAGGTGTAAATGTATGTTATAAGTAGAAAGGCCTGAGTCACAGTGACACTGGTTTTCTCAGACTGCCACAGATTTTTGGTTGTCAGATTTAAGTAAAGTCAATAATTATGATACAGCCAATGAATTCACTTATTTTGCCACCCAGCTGTGTTTAGATTATAATTGCCCATCTGAAATTGTGAGCAGGTTTGGGGAACAGAACAGGGCTGAATTTCCAAAAAAGCATTGTTAAAGATCACCATTAAGAGCAGAGTGAGCAGCAAACTGAACCTTCTCCCTCCCAGGTAAGATGATAAATTTGCAATACTTTTGGGAAACTCAGCCCAGAGCAAGAACCCCACAAATATGTCATGGAGCGGAGGGTCAATACAACACCAAGAAGAAGACATGATATAAATATGCATCAAAGTTTTGGTAAATAAGCATAATATAGGACAGCTTGAAGAGTTTATGTTTATCCAGGACTCATGAAAAAAGTCACATTGGCATTTTGCTTGACTGACATATGAGGCATTTCAGCAATTTATTTCACTTGCTTATTATTTAACAAGACTTCCCTTGCAACTCATAACTATGGTGTATAAAGGAATGGATGTGTTATGCAGATTTGGAAAAGAACATGCGTTAATCATACATTTCTGTGATTGAATATTTCCAGTTTGAGAACTAAACTAAATAGTTCTTTTTTTTCAGCAGATCATTCCACTCTCTCCAGTGTCACGGTGATTATACAAGAACAGCATGATCGCTGAGGAAATTGGAGAGTGTAAACATTGGCAGGGCAGTGCTCATAGCTGTCAAACACATCCACATGATTGAACACAACCTTGTGCTGTAGAGTAAACAGAAGAGGAGGCAAGGGTGCGACGCCATGACAGACCCAGTGGAGCACTAGGAGTAACAGGGCAAGAAGGAGTGTTTAACAGCTTGTATAACTCAAAGAAAGGCTTCCAATACAGCTGTTTTAAATGGATGATGGACATTGGTTCAAGTTGTCTATAGAAAAAGAAACATTATTTGTCTTCCTTTGTAAAGTGTTAGCCAATTGCATATTTATTGTAGATGTGGGGTTTTTTCCCAAACAAGTGAAAGTATGTGAATTGAAAGAGCTGGAATTCTTTCAGTTAAGCATGTGCTCAGTTGTCAAGGTTTTAAACAAGCGATGGGAAGGTCGTCAGTAAGGATTTGTCCTTACCAGACCAGCACTGCTGGACCAATTATCTTTGTCTGTAAAAAGTTTGGATTGAATGTAACATTTTCATGATCTAAAAAATTATTTATCGATAACCTTATGAGCAAGTCCACCATGGGCACAAGTTCACTAAAACTGGACAGTTCTGATGAGACTTCTCTCACTGTTGCCCCAGAGTACTGCTCTTGGCTGACAGGAGTTGAACGTCATGTGGTCTTATACTGTTGTATCATAACAGTTTTGCATACTGAGCTACATTTCTGGTCACCATGGTTGTAAAGAGTGGTTATTTAAGTTACGATAGACTTCCAAGAAGCTTAAACCAGTCTTAGCCATTTTCCTCTGATGTCTCACCAATAAGCTCTTTCCACCTGGACATTTATTGTTTTTTGTGTCATTCTGTGTAAATTGTAGAGATGGTTGTGAGCATAAATCCCAGTAAATCAGCCATTTCTTAAATATTCAAACCAACCAGTCTGGCACCAACAACCAGGCTACAGTCAAAATCACTGAGATAACATTTTTCTGATGTTTGAAGTGAATGTTATCTAATGCTCTTGACCTGTATCAGTGTGATTTTATACACTTTTGCTGCTGCCCCATGACTAGCTGATTGGATTTGATTGGATAATTGCATGAACGAATACATGCACAGGTGTTCAAGTGGATGGTGAGTGTATATAGTGTATATAGAAGATGTAGTAAAAGTTCAGTGTAGTACATAAAATTTCTAGTGAAACAGAATAAATGTAATTCACTGAGGCTGTAGGATGTGAAATGTATAAAAAGTGAAGTGCCCTGCTTTAATAAATGTTAAGGTAATAAAAACATAAGCTTAACTCCTTCATCAACTGTAAATAATATTTATGTAAGAACTAGTTCCAGTTGACTAATTTGATAGATGAGCACCATTCCGAGAGTGCTTATACTGTACTTAGTATAACTGCACATAGATGTTTCACTGTTTGCATCACTCCACTTATCTATATTCATCACGTAAAATTCCAATTCTAGCAACAGTCCCACTGAAACCAATACTACAGTAGAATTAATAACATCATCAGCAAACATGGCAAATGATACAATTTTCATGAACATAACTTCTGCCTTAAAATATGAAAGCTCATCAGATGAAGATGAAAAGGAAGAAGGGAAGCCAAGTTTAGCAGATGCACCTTTAACATAAATGTACAAATCATTGTGAGCAAGCTAGCTAGCTAGCTGACAGACTATCAGAGTTTGTGGCTTCTCCGGGATCTATATTCAGTTGCTGAGCAAAAATAAACAAATTATTTGGTCATATTGTGTCCAAAATGGAAGTTAATGGATATTAATTTCTTATTTATAAAACTGTTGTCTAATAGAAATATTGTACAGGAAGGGGTGTGGTTATACTGAAGCTGTGATAACCTGTGGCAGGTGCCTACAGCTGAATCATAACCATTCCGATGGTCAGTATAATTTCAAAAACAAACTGTTTTCATTTTGTGCTTAGGAATCTAAGCTAACAAGTGTTTAGAATCTACAGTCTGCAGTAAATAGAAGGTTTAGGTCAGTTTCCATTGGAACTAGTATAATATTGTGTGCTTGTTTTCTTGCTGAGTATAAATAACAAAGTTGTCACCTTGCAACCATGACCTCACATGTATAGCTTATAAAATCTTCTCACTGTGTCATGTTTGACATCTGGCCATTTTAATCTACCCAAATGAACAAAGTCCCGGGAGGTGCTCCACAGGACCATGGTTACATAATATTTTGTTCCATTTCATCATTTTCATGACCACCAGTTCTTTCAGAACTAGAATATCGATCATCACATGCCAGACAGTAATAGATAGTTCTGATAATATATAAAATTTTCAGGAAAAGAATCACCTCGATGTGCTGATACTGTTCTCTGTTCTAGATGAAAATCGCTTAAAGTGCTGCTACTGTTTTTCTATTGATAAGCATACAGAGCATACATGGTGCAGTACAGCATGATTCAATCTGTCGGCTCTGGTGAAGATATGATGAATTCCATGTTACAGTAACATAGCTCATGCTGAATTGCAGACACTGAGTGCTGATCAGTAACGCATGTAATTCCCCAACTCATCTGACCATAGTGATGGCCAGTGAAAAAAAAAAAGCTGTTTTAAGACAGGACTATTTTATATCTGCTTTTTCACTGGTTCAAATAGCAGGGTGCACACACTTCTTAATACATAGTATACAACTAGTATTTGAATGAATAATTGCATGAAAGTGCAGGTGTACCATATCTAATAAAGTGGCTGGACAGTGTAAATAAATGTATAATGAAGAGTTATGTGCTGTGATCTGTATGTTTCACCATCCTTTTACTCTGAAGTGCTCCTGTCAACACTAGTGAAAAATGCCTTTATGATATTGCTGAAAGGTGCTAAGCATTTATCCAATGGTCTTAGGGGCAACATATCCAGTTTCATGACTAAAGTTGCCATTAGCAGTCATCCCAGCCAAACTGTTAGGATGTCTGCATATAGATATCAGCATTTGGATAATGTGTGGTCACTCGGAATTTCATGACCATATTCATAAATGAGATGGCACCGTCTTTCATCGAAGGAGGCTCACATGGCATATGAGTTGAGCCTGATGAACTACACAGTCTGTAAGTTGGAATAAGATGACTTTTTACATGACAACTTTCAGTCCTAGTCCTTCCACATGTGAGATCAGGGGCTGATTTCATGAGAAATGAGCTAATGAGAAATTAGGAAATTTTTTAATGTCACACTCTTATCAGGGCAATTGGTGCTACGCACAGATGTGAATTACAGGTTATATGTGTGGGGGCAGCCATGGCCTGAAGGTTAAAGAAGCAGCCTTGGGCCCAAAGGGTCATTGGTTCGATTCCTGGGACTGGTAGAAAAAATGTGAGGGGAGTTGAGTGAATGAATAGCACTTTCCCCTCTCTCTGTATCATGGCTGAAATGCCCTTAACCAAGGCACCTAACCCCCAACTGCTCCCCGGGTGCTGTAACTATAGCCCTGTTCACACGGCACATATTTGCATCGATGCTGCACCGATAGTTGCCCACTGCTCCTAATAAAAGTGTGTGTGTGTGTGTGTGTGTGCATGCTCATTGCTCACTTACATGTGTGCATTCATTGCTTTAGATGGGTTAAATGCAGAGGAGGAATTTTGCTGTGCTTGAGTGTACATGTGACTAATAAAGGTTTCCTCTTCTTCTCAATTTCAGCAGAAACTGCTTTCGGTGGAAGAACTCTTGGTTTAGTAAAAAAAAAAAAAAGACTTAGTTTGGTACAAAAAAAACTTGTGAAAAAAGCCTGAAAGAAGCACAAGGTTGCTTAGGCTTTATTTTAGCTGGAAGAAGTCTTAGTTTCAGAGAAATAAGCTTAGTTTTGGTTAATAAATGGCTTCTCCTGCTTTGGCAGTGGCTTATCTTTAGGCATAAGAAGCCTCAGATTGGTGAAAGACATCTTGGTTTGGGCAAAAGGAACCTTGTTTTGAGGTCAATAAACCTCAAAAAACTTGGAAGATTGGTAGAAAAAGCGGTGCACAAAATGTCTTGGTTTGGTTTCAAAAAAAAAAAAAAATCTTCATTTGGCAGAAGAAGCTTCAATTTGCGTGGAAGAATCATATGGTTGGACAGATGATTGGCAGATTGGTTTGGGTTGATTTGATGTAATTGATTTTGGTGGAAGAAGCTTAAGTTTGGGTGGCAGAAACCCCAGTTTGGCAGATAAAGCCCTAATTTAGGTGAAAGAAACCTTACTTTGGATAGAAAAAAATATATCTTGTTCTCAGTTTCACATGAGAAGCCTTAGATTAGGTGGCAGAAGCCCTGATTTTGGTGAAAGAAATCCTTTAAAAGGCCTGCAGCTAAAACTGAGTTTGGTTGAAGAAGCCTCGTTTTGAGGTGAAGACACCTCAGTTATGGTGGAAGTGGTGAGAAAAGCCTTGGTTTTGATGGAAAGATCTTTAGTTTGGGTAGATGAAACTTTGGCTTGAGGAAAAGAATATTCATTTTGGGTGCAAAGAACTTTGGTTTGGACAGAAGACACCTTGGCTTGGGCATAAGCACCCTCTGCTTGGCTGGAAGAAGCCTTCATTTGGTGGAAGAAGTTTTGGTTTGACCAGAATGAACATTTGTTTGAGCAGAAGGAACCTCAGCTACGGTGGAAGGAGTGGTGGGAAAAGCCTTTGGAAGAACACTCCTTAGTTTGGATGGCCGAAGCCTTTGTTTGGACAGAAGAAGCCTAACTTTGTTTAGTTTAGGTTGAAGCACCCTCTGCTTGGCTGAACACAGCCTCAAGTTGGAGCAATATAACCTTACATTTGGGCAGAGAAGTTTTGGTTTGGGCACAAGAAGCCTCTGTTTGGGCACCACTGTCTGCAAGTTAGTCTTTGAGCTGGGAGGAAGTTGAAAGGCTAGCTGGCTAAAGTGGTGGTAAAATACCAACTTGTAAAGCTAGGTGAAGATAAGTCTCATGATATGTAATAGAAGGTGCTTTGTCATGATATAAGTGTTTCAGTTTACAAAAAAGTACATTTTTACTTTCAATGTTGCACAATTCTGTAGTTTTGTTTTCAACGAGCAGTTTATATTTGTGTAAGCAATGGCTTTTTTGGCCCAGCCTGGGGCTTCACATTATCAGTCAGCAGATATTCCTATGCTTGTGTTTTGGGTGCCAGACACTTCTGAGTTGTTAGGGCAAATCGACAAGGGCACATCGAAAACGGTATTGAAATGCAGACATGGTCCCAAATCGACCCCTTTGTTCCTTATGTAGTAAAATAACCGTTTTTATGCAGCGTCCCTGTGTAGAAATCACTCTAGGGCACTGGAGGGTTGGTCTCGCAGGCTTTAGAACACCTCCATTCAGACTCGGGTCATGCGCGGCGTGATGAATTGGGTCTGCACTAAAGGCCCGCGAGGACACGCCTGACAAGCCCAGTCCTGGAAGAATCAATAAAACTCTAATACCGCAGCAGAACGGGTGGAGAATACACACACGCACACACACACACACACACACACACACACACACACACACACACACTTGTCTGTCTTTTCTCTCTTTTCTCTCCTCTCTAGGATTACGTGCTGCACTGCTGCAAAGCACTGTTGGAGTGGAACAAGCAGTGCGTGATCCGGGATAAAAACACAATCCGATCTGAAACAAGCTCTTGTCTCAAAGTAGCTTGGATTAAAGAATATGCATAAAAAAAATAAGAGATTTCAAGTCAGAGTTAGAGGAAAGAATTAGAGTGGTCGGGTCAGGGATTGATATCCAAAAAAGGAAAGACCAACGGTAATGTAATGGAAAACAGTCCCTCTTGTCTTAAAGTGGAAGCAGACCCTTCTCATTTTAGTCACTGAAGAACTGTTAAAGTTGCAGTTCGGGCAAAAATGAAGTGTACACAGTGTACCTTTACAAAAAATTTGGTCAAAAAGCCAACACATGATTCGTTTCTAATGTTTACTTATTTAGTTTTACTCATGTACCCAACAAGTAAGTCTAGCTTTATTTCATTTTGCCCTTTTCACAGTTCCACACTTTCATTATTTACCTAATTTCATGATATTTTAATTTGTTTATTTCATTATATTTTGGTCTAATTATATGTTTAAATTTTTAGTGATTTTTAAAAATTATTATG
>JAODOE010000002.1:40136257-40146923 GCA_027576095.1 Plicofollis tonggol
TCTTTGGACTGTGGGGGAAACCGGAGCACCCAGAGGAAACCCATGCGGACATGGGGAGAACATGCAAACTCCACACAGAAAGGCCCCCGTTGGCCACTGGGCTCGAGCCCAGAACCTTCTTGCTGTGAAGCAACAGTGCTAACCACTGCACTGCTCTGTTATAAAACAGTACCAGCTGCCAAAACACAGGCCGAGTTGGTCAAGCTGGTTGAAAGGAATTTTGATTCAGTTTCTCATGATGTTGATTAATCTAGTCAAGTAATAAAGAAGATGGAAAATAACTTACCAAATACACTACATGGCCAAAAGGTCATGGACACCTAAGACACCATATCTACCGGTACATACCTTGGTTCTTTCTCCAAACTGTTGGCACAACATTTAAAATCACAATTGTATCGAATGTCATTGCTTGCTGTAAAATTACAGTTTCCTTTCACCAGAACTAAAAGGCCCAAACCTTGTTCCAGCATGACAATGCCACTGTGCACAAAGCTAACTCCATGAAGACATGGCTTGTAAACGCTGGAGTGGAAGAACTTGAGTGTCCTGCACTCAACCCCACTAAACACCGACCGCACCCCAGGCCTAACATCTCTTCACCTAACATCTGTACCTGACTTCACGAATGCTGTGTGGCTGAATGAACACAAATCTCCACAGTCACACTGCAAAGTCTAAAGGAAAGCCTTCCCAGAAGAGAATAGGTTATTATAACAGCAAAGGGGGAATAAATCTGGAATGGGATGTTCAACATGCATATACAGGTGTGATGATCAGGTGTCCACAAACTTTTGACCATATAGTGTACTCGTGTCTTTAAGTGTTCTTTGCCCTAACAGGGTTCTACTTAGACCACCCTTAGCAAAAACTAGTATACTTAAAGTTTATTTTATTTAGTATACTTAAGTATACTTAAGTATACGTATAAGTATAGAAAGTATACTACAGACCATGTACTTGAAGTGTACTAGAAAGTATACTAAAGTATACTTTTTTTGTACTAAATTGTACTAAATTGGAACATTTTAAGTTTATAAAAGTATACTTCTAAGTTCATTTTAAGTTTATAAAAGTACACTTTTAAGTATACTACAAGTACACTCATCGATGCACTTGGGTGTCCCTATTGAATACTTCAAGTATACTTTAAGTATACCACAGGTGCACTTATTTCTATACTGCCACTGTACTAGTTATATACTTCAAGTATACTTCAAGTATATCACAAGTTTACTTATTTCTATACTGCCACTGTACTAGTTATATACTTCAAGTCCACATATTTAGCTTAAAGTTTACTCATACTATATGTGCTGTGTATAGTGCGATGTATTTACAAAATCACAAGACAGATTGCTGAAAACAAGTGATATATTTTCAAACATGTCATTTTATTAAATTGTCTTATTTCATGTGAAATGACCCAGCAAAGGTAAAAAAAACAAAAACACAGCACAGACACAAACAGACTAAAAACATGCACATTTAAGGGCATAGTTTTGAAGGGCCAAATATCAAGAATTTTATTTGAAGAAATATGAACAATGACTTGCATGCCTATACAGTATGCCTGTTTAATGTAGCAGGCTTTCAACATTATCATGCAAAATTTAAGTACCATATAAGCACCATTCAACTTACTATTTGAAAAAATATTTCAAATATACAGTGGATCTTGAAAGTCTACACACCCCTGTTCAAATGCCAGGGTTTTTTTTGTAAAAAATGACACAAGGGCCAATAATGTCATAACTTTTTCCACCTTTTACTATATATATTTACCTGTACAATACAATTGAAAAACAGATGCAAAGCTTTAAAGGGAAAATATAGAAAATTAAAAACTTAAAAAACATGGTTGCGTAAATAGTCACACCCTTATACTAATACATATTCTTAGCACTGTTGGCTTTTATTACAACACTCAGATTTTTTTAGGCAGGAGTCTTATCACTATGACACATCTTGATATGGCAATATTAGCCAACTATTCTTTGCAAAGGCACTCCAAATCGCACACATTGCAAGTGCATGCCCTGTACACAGTCCTCTACAGATTACCCGACAGATGTTCAATGGGATTCAGGTCAGAACTCCGTTTTGGGCCATTCCCAAACCTCAATCTTATTCTGACAAAGCCATTCCTTTGTTGATTTGGATGTGTGGTTAGGGTAATTGTTTTTCTGAAAGTTTTAGTTCCTCTTCATCTTCAACTTTATAACAGGTACCTGAAGGTTTTGTGCCACTACACTGCCACTGTGGGACTGTCCACAATTCTCTCCGCCCTGACCGAGGCCCAAGTACCAGCTGAAGAAAAATAGGCACAAAAATAGGCACAAAGCATGATGCTACCACCACCTTGCTTCAATCTGAGCATGGTTTACTTGGGTGATGTGCAGTGTTGTTTTTGCTCCAAACATACCTTGTGGAATTACGTCCAAAATGATCAACCTCGGTTTAATCGGACCATTGCGCATTTTCCCATATGCAATTAGAAGTCAAAGATATCTTTTTGCAAAATGTACTCCACCAATAGTGAACATTTTTTATATAATTCCAGAAGGTATGTTTGGCGCAAAACACCACCCAAATAAAACCATATGTACAGTGAAGTATGGTGGTGGCAGCATCATGCTTGTACACTGATTTTATTCAGCTGGAACTGGAGCCTTAGTCAGGGAGGGGAGAATTATGAACAGCTCCAAATTCCAGTATGTATTGCCACCAAAACGTAGTATCTGTTAGAGAGTTTCATATAAAGAAGAAACTAATCTTTCATAATGACAATTACCCTACACCCTACACACATGCCTCAATCAACAAAAGAATATGTCTCACTAGAATGATATTGAGGTTTTGGAATGGCCGAGCAAGAGTTCAGAGCTGAATCCCATCAAATTTCTGAGGGGGTGATCTGAGGAGGACTGTGTACAAGAGATACTCTCACAAACTGTCAGATTTTAAGTACTTTTGCCAAAAGACATAGACAAATTTTGCCACAATAACATGGGCCATGCTAACAGACTTCTACCCAAAAAGTCTGAGTGCTGTAATAAAAACCAACAGTGCTAAAACCATGTATTATGTTAAGGGTGTGCATATTTATGCAACCATGTGTATTTAAGTTTTTAATTTTCTATATTTTCCCTTTAAAGCTGTGCGTTTGGTTTTCAATTGCATTGTATAGGTAAATATATATAGTAAAGGTGGAAAAAGTTATGAAATTATTGGCCCTTGTGTCATTTTTTTTACAAAACAAAAACCTGGCATTTGAACAGGGGTGTGTAGACTTCCAAGATCCACTGTATATACACAAATAAAAAAGAATAAACATGTTTAAATGATCTAAAAATGTCTTTAAAATTGTCAGACATTACACACTTTTAAAGCCAGACAATCCCTGTTCCACACACACACACACTCACGCACAAATGCACACTTCAGTCTGTCTTAACCTGCTTGGCCGCATAGTTTAAGTTGTTGCACTTCTTCCTTATTATACGCCGGACATCTTGCATCTTTGTGCCAGGGAATTTTGCCTCGGCATTGGCTGTGAGTGCAAAAAAACACAAACAACAAAAACATTTTTTTCCATCATTTTTGGAGTCATTTCACGTGAAATCAGACACTTCGGGGGCCGACCGACATGGATTTTAATAAAAGTCTGAGTGCCTTTTTAGTGGCAAGGTAGAAGCCCAGAACTGCATTTGCATGAATCTGGCACTAATATTAAGGTTGAAATGGGCTGAGACATTAACATGATCAAAACCATCTCTTTGTGACTTAAATTGACTGCTATAATCAAGGTTGAATGTCCTATCTTCTTACGTTTTACTTACCTTCCTCTTGGTTAATGCAATTGCAGTTTTGGGGTCCTACCTCGGCACCAAACAGGCACGCAAAGTTTGATTTAATAAAATCTTTGTCGCTTGGGCCCCAAAGTGTCTGATTTTATGTCAAATGACCCATTTGTAGTACTGATAGTGTGTGAGTGAGTGTCTGATTATACTATGTCCTATTATTCCAGTTTTGCTTAAAATGAAATGCACTCACCAAATATAGCACCAAGCTTGGCGTTGTCCAGCTGGGGTTTTGATTCAACCACTTTGTGGGCCCCTGACTGCCTCCCAGTCAAGCTGGACTTGCAGAGAGTGTCCTTTCCGTAAACGAGGACCGCTAGGTCCCCGATGTATAATGCCGCATTTGATGTGCGTACACAGTTTAGTTGTCTTCTTGACACCATTAGCTCGGATCCTGGCACAAGAGGTACCTGCAAAACATCTGAATATTAAAATCTTGCTTTTGGAACTAAGTTGATTACACTACAGTTCGTTGCACCGGTCATTTTACATCTTCAACCACTTCTGCTGGTGTGTGTGTGTGTGTGTCAAGTCAAGTCAAGTCAAGTGTACTTTATTGTCAAAAATCTATGTAACAGGGTAAGCACAGAAGTTTGAAATTGCGTTTGACCAGTCTCCGATGTGCAGTTTAACTAAGACATACATATACCATTATAAAAATCACACACATACATATACCATTTACAGTGTATAAAAATCACACACACACAGTGCAATAATAAGACATACTGATGGACAACAAATACACACACAGCAATAATAAGACATACTGATGGACAATAAATACACACACACACACACGATAATAATGTTGAATGAAATTTAACAACATGTAACAGTACCCCTTTTTCATTATGGAAGATTCTACAAAATTCTGCGCACCCCCTGAGATTTCCAGTGCACCCCAGGTTAAGAACCACTGGTGTAGAGGAATACTTTAACCTTTACCCACATGAATAAACACAAGACTATAAATGTATTTTGAGGTATTACCATATCGTCAGCGTCTGTCAATGGTTGAGGGCTGGGTGCAGATGGTACAGATGGTGTTGGAGAAAGTACAGATGGTGTTGGAGAGGGAAATGTTGGAACTGTGGGTGGAAATTTTTCAATGAGCTCTTTCAGAGTCACCACGATTGCTGGAAGCTCTGTAAAGGGAAAGAAAACACGGCAACAAAAGCATTGTGTCATTATTCTGTTTTGAAACCATTTTAAAACATTTAATTAGCCATTACAGTTTGTTGGTTGACTGCCACCAATTGCATTAAGTAAAAAGTGCCCCAGTTTCACTGATAACAACCTTGTTATGACACTTTCTTAGATCATAGAGTTTGACCCCATCCATTGGCATAGGCTGTGTTTTTCTCCAATAACTCAAAATTGGGTAACTTTGGAATGCCACGGTCTTGACCAGAATCACTCCTCATCATACACATGACATCATGACACCATTTGATTGTCAAATTTTCATTTTACCTTCCTACCTTTCAATTTTCCTTTCAAAGCGTAAAAATCTGCTTAGGCTACTTGAATTAATTAGCAGGAAATACCTTTCATGGCCTGAAGAAATTCATGGCCACGGTCTGCTTTCATTCTTTTTATTTCTGTCTCGAGCTCTTGTATTTTATCCTTTGCCTCCTGCAGCTGGTCCTCATCAGATGTCTCTTCATTCAACTACACCAAAACATGTGAAATCATCAAAAATAATCAGGCTTCTCCATGCCAGAAAATCCACACCATAGTAATTGCACAAACTCAAGATAATGGTCAAATAGTTTACCTCTACAGGCATTTTGCGACACATCTGCCTCTTAAGTTCCTCTACCATCCTATTGGCTGACTCCTTCTCTGGGCATGTTGACTTCTTTGTCTTCTGTCAAAATATAATTTAACAGTTTTGTTAATTTCTGACAGGCATATAATAACATATAGTTAATAATTATGCAATTGTATTCACAGAATCAACTGCACCACTGAAAGATCATACCAACATTCAAAAATGTGTAACTGAAAAGCCATATCACAATTGAGCTATGTTTTATGCACACCAGAAATTATTAAACTACCTACCTTCTTCGGTGCTACTTCCGGCTCTTCCTCTTCATCTTCATACTTGCTGTTCGGCTTGCTCCTTCTTTTAGTAGCATCACGCCAGATGTCCTGTCCCTCTATGAACTCCTGCCTTTTCTTGCATAGCTCACTGTAGTTGTCTGTATAAGAAACAAGATCAAATTAAAAAGCATGTGGGATCTCTTTTGCATCTCAAAACCTCCCGGTCGCCGACAAAGCCAGTGTCTATGCTAGGATGTGAAATACGAGCATTACAAATTAAGGATTTCAATGCCCTTTCATTTCGCGCTGCGAGCGCAGCACTGCTGTGACCCGGCCAATTCAATGACAGTCTGTATTTGTTTACCGTCGTGCGATTGGCATCCGTACACTAGACTTGTGAATAATGTTAAATCATTAACTGAGAATCAATTAACAACTTACCACCAAACAACAACACCTTAGCAGGGAAAAAGGCTGGCCCGTCGACGTCCTTCTTCCTCCCCTTCGTTTCCCACTTGACGTCCAGCCACCCATCTTCTCCGTCTATGTCAGGACATTCAGTTATAAATTTGGGACATTTCCCTTGGTGCTGAGGACGTATCAGCGCCCTTTTCCCCACCTCCACGGTCCCATCTTTAAAATAATAAAGAGCAAATTCCATTGCGGCTGACAATTGATAACTTGTTCTTTCCTCGTCGAGGACAATAGTAATCAAACGGTTTTTAAAACGTCGCGAGGCGCAGTGTTCTGGTCAGAAAGTCAGTCAGAACGTTCTGCTTGCGCGCGGCTTGCAATTGTTGTTTCTGGCGCGGAATTTAAAAATTAGGCGACCCCCATTGGCTGCCGGCTGTATGGGGCGGGACACGATTCTGGCGGGACCATGGCCAAGTGCAACGTTATCATTTTCAAAACCATACATAGTCCACACAGCCCAGTGCTAACAGCCATAGCAACGAGTCTGGTTATGCAAAATTTGCCGCTAGCTGGAAGAAGCTGATATATACCGGTAGCTAACATGGCGAAACGGCGTGGACCTTATAAAAGATATTCGGAGGATTACAGAACAGAGATTCCAAGGACTACGAAGTATAGATGGAAAGTAAAAGTAAGTGACAAATAATTAATTAATACTGTGATGGATTAATGTTTGATGTTTAATAACTGAATAGCTAGCTGCTTACAATGCAGGTGGGATTTTTCAATGTTGAATTTGTTTTCTTATATGGATGCATGTTCCCAATATGTTTGGAGGATCTTAAATGGACACAGTATATTGAAAACGAAATGACTTGAATATTAATTGACATTTGTGTTTGAACATCCCAACTTTCCAGAATAGAGCAGAACAGGTCAGCTCACGAGATCAAGTTACAGATGACGTGAACAGCAGGAGCTCTTCAACACCAAGGCTTTTGGATTCTGCCCTTCAACAGGTAATTTTGGCAACCCACTTAGGTCACACAGTTTTAGTTAAAGTGTTCTGTTGCCGATATTTTCTCATCTGTCTGGGTAACCCTCTTACCCTTTCCTTAATTGTGTGTTCAGCTCTCCAACTAGTTACATTATCATAAGCACATGTCACATGCCACATTACTGACTTATTTTCTAAGTTTAAATAACTAAAAAAGGAAGAATAAAAAGATACATTTTAAAGAAAAACAGTTTTGCTACTCAACACTACATGATAACCGATGCTCATATGTGACAATTAAAAAAAGAGAATAACTGAAAACATGCTTAAGTGTTATATTGTGACATACAGTATATGTTGTTACTGGGATGTAATCCTTATCGTGCTATATGTTTTTTTTTTCCCAACATCGCCCAGCCCTACTGGAAAGCACACTGAACTTGTCTGAATATTAACGTTTACACCTTTTGTTCATGATTTTATGATTGTACTTAACCCCTTTGCACAGTGCCTGGACTCTGTATTGTCATAGCAATGTCGTTATGAGGTTGTTGAGCATTTATAACAGAGTGAATGGGCCCGTCGACCGGCCCTGCTGCAGCAAGGTCTACCATAAAGGGAGTTATTTCATTGAACTGTTGAACATTGTCTTTCTCTTGTTAAACAGCAGAATACCCGTTATGAAGATGATATCAACACAGATGGTCACATGAGTCACACTTTGACCAATGGAGAGGAAGATATCGAAAGTTCCAGCAGTGAAGATGAACTTCATAGTGAAGACTCTTCCACAACCAACCTGCTGGATCTGGACATTCGAATGGTACTTTGGGGTGGGGGATACACTAGGCCAACTTTGCAATAGACATCTGAGTGCCTCCTGTGACACCCTCTCCAAAGTGTCAACACATTTTTCAATACATATAGTTAGAGGTCAGTTTGCTGTTTGTTTGAGTGCATTCGTACCGCACATAGTTTTTGCATTTTTGAACTGTCCTCTTGCCAAACCAAAGTGTAGCAGCTACACACTGTAGATAGACAAATTACAACATTGTCAGCAAAAAGCAAAAGTTACAGCAAACTCCCTACACAATTGCAATCACTGTTTTATGAACTACATTTTTATTTTCTTTTTTTCTTTCATTTTTTGTTTACATGTAGAATGATAATGAAGATAACCACATTGACACAGAGGACCACTGGAGTAACACTTCCAGCAGTGAAAATGAAGATGATGAACTCGACAATGAGAAAACAACCACAAGCCAAATGGATGTGGACATCTCAGAGGTAAGTGCACCATTCTATTGTATAGTTTATACTCTTTCTTTAATCTTTTTATTTATTACTTCAAGTGATCTTTTTCCCTTGTCAACCTGTAGAATGAGGGAGTCCTGCCACATTGTGAAGAGGACTTGATTGGTCCTGCTGTTGATGAAGCTGAAAACCTTGTTGACGACGAAGATGTGACGGTGGGGAGTACAAGAGGAAATGCACCTGAATTTCCAGTGGTATGTAGTCAGTGGTTCAATAACACGTTATTAGTTAATGTTAACACATAAATAAATAGAAACATTTGGAACCAATACCGCATGATAATAATTTTGATAATATGTATTGTATGTGTTGACTTATTCACAGTGGTGAAAGTCAAGGGGTGCGCACAGGTGCGCAGCACTGGTGTAACATTAACAGCCGGTGTGGAGATTTGGGTTAATGCTGGCAAAAACATACATTTGAGTAAAAGCAAGGTGTGCTATTTAAGTAGAAAACGCACACAACAACACAATGCCATTGTCAGACAAGTGCCCTGTGAAGAGAATAGCTCAAAGTTACCCTAAATAGTCGCGCAGCAACGTCTGTATCTACTTAATTTGCACTTTTGCTGTTTTGCTTCAAGGTTTTGTTTTGTTGTCGTGTGGGGTAGCTGTGGTAAGACATGAATACTGCTTTCTCCCAGCTTATTCATTTTAATTTATACATGTTCTTTCTATCTTTTTTCCTCTATATCCATAGGGCATTGAAGACCAAGCAAATGGTGACCAGCCCCTATATCCTGATGCACCAGTTTCAAAGGGAGAGAGTTTATTGATGCTGATGTACAATGTGCTGCGGAACAACTTAACTGGCAAAGCACTTACTCATTTACTGCAACTGTTCAACCTAATATTTCCGGGTTTGATTCCGCACTCACATTACCTTTTCCACAAAGAATTTGGAAATTCATCACAGTATGAAGTTCACTTCTATTGTGAAAATTGTTTAACATACCTTGGGATTAGTGCCCACTGTCCCTCTCACTGTGCCAGTTGCAACACAGTATTTGATGCCAACACAAGTTTAAAAAAGGGCTTCTACTTTCTGGTAATTCCTCTTCATGCACAGATTAAACAACTTCTGCAGGAACATAATGTCAGTCTTAAAGAGAAAAGTAGATCCTTTGGTGTTTTTACTGACATACAGTCTGGTGAAGAATATCAAAAATTGTGTGACAGTGGAGTCCTTGGAAAAGATGATTTGACCCTGATTTGGAATTGCGATGGCGCACCAGTGTTCAAAAGCTCTAAATGCACCATTTGGCCAATACAGTGCCAGATAATTGAACTGGAACCAGAAATCAGAAAAAAGCACATTTTGATGTCAGCATTATGGTTTGGGCCAACAAAACCATCTATGTTTATGTTGCTGACACCATTTGTTAAAGAGGCTTCATTATTAGAGACTGAAGATATTAGCTGGCAAGACAGACAAGGACATTGTCATGTTTCCAAAGTGTTTGTTCTGATTTATAGCTCTGATTCTGTGGCTCGCCCGTTGATTCGCAACACCAAACAGTTCAATGGTTTTTATGGCTGTGATTTTTGCTTGCACAGAGGTGGTAAATCGTATGCATACGAACAGCCCGAACCCCCACTTAGAAATGAGACGGATCATTTCAGTCATGCAATGTCTGGTACCATTGATGAGCCAGTGTATGGAGTCAAAAGGCCATCTCCTTTAATGCAACTTAAACACTTCCAAATGATAAATGGTTTCATTCCTGAATATCAACACAATGTGTGCCTTGGAGTCACTCGACAACTCTCTACACTGTGGTTTGATACAACAAACAGTGATTCCCCTTGGTACATGGGTAAAGAGATTGATGAAGTTAATAGGCGACTAGTAAAAATCAAGCCACCAGTGGAGATTACTAGGACACCAAGGTCACTGACTGAAAGGAAGTTCTGGAAAGCTTCAGAGTGGCGAGCATTTCTCCTTTTCTACAACCCCGATTCCAAAAAAGTTGGGACAAAGTACAAATTGTAAATAAAAACGGAATGCAATGATGTGGAAGTTT
>JAODOE010000002.1:47683365-47694455 GCA_027576095.1 Plicofollis tonggol
GATCTTTCTAATTCAATGCGATTATTTTCTGAAATATGTTTTATTTTCTCGTGTTCAAGTTGCAATTCTAACAATTCCTTTCTTTGATGAAAAGTCAATTCACCAGAAGTTAGTTCACCACCAGCCCCCAAAACATCAGCGACAGGTGTTGAAACAACAGGCTGGCGCAGTGGCACATCGGACACAGGTGGTAATATCACAGGTTGCTGCAGCGATGCAGCAGAGGATACAGGAACCTTAGACTCCTCTTCCAAAACTCCCTTTTCAATTAAAGCAGTCATCAATGCAATTTTAATAGTTTCTTTATGTTTACGATCTGCATCTGAAATAGGAATCTTAAAGTGTCCTGCTATTTGCAACAAAGTTTCTTTCTTGCAGCTTTCTAAATTTTCCCGACTAGGAGACTCACAAAATTTTCCAACATCCATATTCACAGCAACAAATAGTGTGCACAAACAAAAATGATTTCCCCAGCTAACTAAACAACAAAGGCCCTAATTACACTCAACCCTAGTCTTCATGCAGTTACCAGCGAGGGGTATTTATGCACTATTTCCAGCGGAGCGCAAGCCGCGACTGACAATCAGCAACGACCTGCAGCTGAGCGGAGGTGCTCCCGAGCAAAACTACTACTCGCGTTCACCACAGCACTACAAAAAAAATAACCCCGTCGTGTCTCAAAGGAAACACGACGCTATACCTACTCAGGAAGACCACCTTAAATTTGTGCACACTTACTTACCCAAACTCCAATAATAAACCACAAAATGCTGCAAGAAACCGACATCCTCCCACAAAAGATCATTCGAAAGCAGTCTTACAAATTACCAATCGCAAACGGACGAGCCCCCATTTTGTTACGATTTGGCTCCAGATCGCAACAAAACAAAGGAGGACACGGGACACGAAATTAGCAAAAATAATTAAAGAATTTACTTAAGGAAAACTATATACAACATATATACATAACAGGTACGTTAGTAATATGCAGAAAAATCACAACAAAGGCCAAACAAAAACCATACTAAAAGAAAACAGAAGGCGCGCCCTCAGAATCTCTCAACCTGTTCCTTTTTAAACAGGAACCAATCAAGTGCGCTCTTAATTAGATGGAACCACGCCTCTAAGCGCGGCTTCTATGAGCACTCAGTCGTCACACGCTCCCCCTCAAAAAAAAACGAAGAGCCTCATAGGATCGTAGTTTTCAAAGCTCGGCAATCCAGCACCTCAACCAAGAACAGGCCCATCGAATGCAAAGCCAAGTCATCGCAGACACTCATTCCCGCACTGTAAAAAACGATTCTTGAGTCTAGTAAAAATTACCTATAAAAAAGGGAAGATTTCACTAAAAATGCAGCTATCTGTACTTGACTTAAATATTTTCATAAATATTACTCATTATATTGTGTTTTCACGATTTTTAAAATTTTGTATAAGCACTGCTTACATATTTAAGCAATATGTATGTTGGCGAAAATTGGGCAACTTAAACTCAATATTTCGAGTCATCTGGAGCCACGCCTTTCATGGACATGCCTGAACTAGTTTGGACTGCGCGGGAGATCACCGAAGCAAGAATCGCGTAAGTAGAACACACCAGAAGATTCATTTATGTGGTTATTTGTTAGGTTGTGTTAAACAGTTTACATGTAACGCTTTGTGAAATGTTTACTTACATTTATTAGCCTACACATAGTTTTGAAAGCGTATATTCTGCAAAACTAAACGATGAGCAACTGACAATTAAGCCAGTGAGTGGAAGCAGCATGCACGTGCATTTGCAAAATGCAGTAGCTATTTAACGTTTCAGACCTGATGTTCTTTCAAAAGTTGTGTTAAACATTTGGCATGTAACGTTTTGTGAGATGTTCATTTGAACGCGTTAGTTTAAAAGTGTATGTTCCGCAAAGCTGCTATGAGCAGGGTACCAGCTAGTGAGTAGAACAGCTTGTAGCATGCACGTGCACATGCAAAATGCATTACCTATTTTAGGTCTGTGAAGATTCTCATTCATCCTGGTCATGTTCGTGAAATGAGTCCAGATTTAAGCAACTGAACTTATTTTTAGTAGGTTGAAGACGTTTCACCTTTTGAATGAAAGGCGGAGCGTCTTCAACACACTAAAAAGAAGTTCAATTGCTTACAACTTGGCTGATTTCACATAGCTAACGTTTCAGACCTGATATTCTTTCAAAAGTCGTGGTACATACGTCAAGCATCGAGTCAAGAAATTTAACAAACTACTCTAACACATTCCGTTTTAGTGTTGAATATGCGCCCTTATGAAATACCCTTAATCGATGTAGACACCGTTAATTTAATTTGCAAACGTGACTTGTAACTCCGCCAGAAAAGCACAGACTCGAAATAGAACATTGCCTGAATGGACGGTTTATTAGGCGAACGCAACTACTCGGACTCCACCGTGGAGTTAACAAACTGAACTCTGCAGGACGAACCTGTGAGAAAATCTTGAAATGTAGTTCTAACTTTTTGAATTTGTTTTCAACGCCTACCGGCTACTCTGTCAACTCTCGCAGTGCATGAGACATGCACTGCCGGTATTAGCAGAGAACAAAGGGACAGGCGTACGAGATACACGAAACATCCTCACACTCAGCAACGCACTGGTCGTTACAGTACTGCCCTACAAAGCAAAAAGGCAGTAACTACGTACATATTTTGTCAAAACTGAGTTTAGACTGTAAGCTGACTTAATAGCCTAACACCTCCTCTGTCTTGTGACTAAATATCTTGCTTCTTATTATGAAAGTACATAAAAGCATCATCACTATTATACCTTCAACATGTTTCACTGGGCAGCATGACAACTTTGAAGGCATTTTTCTCAGTTTCAATGTTTGCGTAGTTACTGCATTTTTGCTTTGTAGGGCAGTGTACTGTGCATACAATGCTATTTTGTTATTGACAATATAAGTGTAAGTTTATTGTCACGTGCATTACAGTTAGAAAACATGTTTCCCTACTCAATTATTTTTTCTTTTGCTATCCAGTTGAATGCCACGTGTAATACTACACATAACATGAGATATAAATAATAAAAAGCAATTGAAAGTGCAGTTGAAAGTGTAATGGGCAAAGTGGTCTGTAGTGCAAGCAGGTTTATAGTGCATGGTTGAAAATGAGTCTCTGTAAAGCAGTTTGTATAAGAAATCTAGTTATTTACAATAAACAAATCATCTCTTAATTTGAATTTGATTTTTCATCCCCCCCAGGTTCAGGTAAGCATTATTCACAAGAACAGTTACAAGAAGAACGGTAAGTTTATTTATTTACTGATGATTTGTTGTACAGTGTCATGAAATGGATTTGTAAATTTTGTCAGAAAGAGGTGTGCAGGAGAGGAGACCTTCTCAAACATTATAGAATTGACCATGACTGTTTAGGCCGCCACCGGTCACAACCTTGTCTATATTCCGAATGCTCCTGTACATTTAAAACTTACAGCAATCTGCGGACACATTTAGCTAGATTTCATTCCCTTGATGTAACAGCAAGCACTGGACTCTGTACTTTCTGTTGTCAGAATTGTCCAAACAAATTTTCAAGAGAAAAGGATTTTTTCACTCATTTAAGACAACATCTGACTCAACAAGAGACGGTTCATTGTGTATTTAGTGGTTGTGACTTCAGAACAAATATATATGGTACATTTGCTGCTCACAAAAGCAGAAAACATACTCCTCATTCTGTGACTGACTTTAAACCTGGAGTTAAGCTGACAAATGTAGATTCTTGTAATGTTGCTGATGATGTTGTGGAGGTTGATTCAGATGATATTACTGAAGACAGTGTTTTGAGTTTTGATGAGGGTAGTGAAGTTTCAAAAAATGTTGTGAAAAAGCTGGGTTCATTGTTTCTTAAATTGGAAAGCATTTTTCACGTGTCTGGAAGTTGTGTGGATGAGTTAGTGGAGGACTTGCAGTTTATATCTTCTGTAGTATCAGCTCAAGATATAAAAAAATATCACTGAGCAGACTTTGGAGAAACACAATTGCAAACTTCCAGCAGCAGTTATTGCAGATTTGGTAAAGGAGCTTTGCGAATCAGGACCGGTAAGTACAGCACTTGGGGCAGGTGGTCCCTTTAACAGTGCATACAAAAGAAAACGATATTTTGAAGACAATTTTAGCATTGTTCAGCCTGTGGAGTATATAATTGATGCAAGGGCACAAAGGAGCTTTCAGTATGTCCCAATTTTAAAATCATTGTTTCAGTTATTGCAGAACAAAGATGTTTTGCAAAAAGCTGTTGAAAAGTACTGAAACTTCGAGACATGGTGTGACTCTTCGTTACAGGACTTTTTATGATGGTTCATATTTTAAAGAGAGCAATCTGGACAGTGGAGATGAATTCAGGGTGTCATTGATACTGTATATTGATGATTTTGAAATCTGTAATCCCTTAGGAACTTCCCGCAAAAAACATAAAATCACAGCTGTATATTGGGTTTTGGGAAATATTCCCTCAGAACTACGGTCTGAATTAAGCTCTATTCATTTGGCAGTGCTTTGTAAGGCAGATGATGTTAAAACACATGGTTATTCGGTGGTTCTAGAACCATTACTCAAAGACCTTGCATTCTTGGAGTCAGAAGGCATTTTTGTTTCAAGCATTGGCAAGAATGTGAAGGGTACCGTTCAGTGTGTGGTAGCAGACAATTTGGCTGCCCATTCAATTGGGGGTTTTGTGGAGAATTTTTCAGGACAGTACCCATGCAGATTTTGCCTTGGCCAGCGCCCAGATTATCAGTTGAAGGAGGTGCGCACAGGTGACTTTCAGTTGAGACTAAACAGGAACACTTAATACATGTTCAGACAGCGCTGAATAGCAATAATAATTCTCACTGCTTTGGTGTTAAAAAACAATGTGTGCTAACTGAAAATTTGAGCAGCTTTCATGTCTTGATGGGATATCCTCCAGATTTATTGCATGATCTTTTTGAAGGCATTGTACCTCTTGAAATAGCCTTGTGCTTAAAAGTCTTAATTTGTAAAAAGTACGTAACATTGTCAGAGATAAATGATTCACTAAAGCATTTCCCATTTAAATGGGCTGACAAAACGAACTGCCCAAAGTCAATACCTCTCACATTTGACATACGTAAGAGCATTGGGGGCAACACTCATGAAAACTGGGCCCTCTTAAGATTTTTGCCATTTCTTATTGGAATGCAAGTACCAGCAGATGAACCAGCATGGTTACTTTTAATGGACCTGAAAGAGATTGTTGAGCTGGTTGTTGCTCCAGTCCATACAAATGAGACCATTTGCTACCTAGGTGTCAAAATATCTGAGCATAGGCAGAGATATCTGGATGTCTTTCCAAGAGAAAGGCTGATACCCAAGCATCATTTCCTGGAGCACTATCCAGAGATGATGCGTGCCTTTGGTCCTCTGGTGACTATGTGGACAATGCGTTTTGAGGCCAAACAGTTTTTTCAAACGCGTAGTTCGGCATACAAAGTCTTTCAGAAATATTTTGTTACCTCTTGCAACCAAACATCAGATGTTATTGGCGTATCATTCACAGAATTGCAGTTTTTCAAAACCTGTTCTCTTTCCCGTGTTTCTCAAGTGCCTTTAGATTTGTTGACGGCTCACGTGCAGGATGCAATACTGAAAAACTTTCCAGGCCACACATCTGTACAGTTGACGAATACTGTGTCATTCCTTGGAACAAAGTACTGTGTTGGTATGATTCTGCCACATGGCTGCACTGCAGGGTTCACAGATTTTGTGCAAATTCATCAAATTGTTGTAGTGAATAATTTGGTTGGATTCATAGTAAAAAGACCCATGCAGCATGGTTTGATGAGCACATGAGATCATTTGAACTTGACACTCCAGGTTGTCTTAAGTTCCTCCTTCAGAATGACTTGAATGACACTTTGCCCTTAACGGCATACAATGTTGGGGGTAAATGTATGGTTACCCTGAAGCGTCATATTGATGTTCCCTTCTAGCTAAGCAGCTAAAAGTAATAAAAACATTTGAGTACTTAAGGAGTAGTTTATAGAATAGCTTTAATAGTGTACTTGTTGAGGAAATGCAAACTGTTTTACTTGTAACCATATCAATGTGTGATGACTCTTTTTCTCACTAACAACCAAGTTTTTCCTTTTTTGGAACACACTCCCAAAATGTCTGAGCCAGCAACTCTGAGAGTTCTGATTAAACATGATGCATACAAATTGGACCTACCCTTTGGAATTCCCGATACCATCGCAGCACTGGAGAGGGCAGTGAAAGACGAATTTCATTTATCAGAAACATTTGCTCTGCATTACATGGATGCAGATTTTGGAGATTTTTTTTCTTTAAATTCTACAGCCACTTTAAAAAATAAGACACCATTAAGGTTGTCTTTGTGGAGTCTGTTATGATCACCTTAACAGCCATTGACAACATTCAGGATGTAAGCAGCCCATCTCTAGATGCCCCATCATCTGTGTCAACAATCAACTCCCCTTCTTTCTCAGTAAACTCATCAGATTTGAATTCATCCGATATCTCATCTGTCCAGTATGCATCATCAGATGACACACTGATATTGTCCCCCTTGAAAAATCAAGGCCTGAGGACACAACAGTGGCCAGCTCATTTTGACATTCCTGATTTTCCATATGACACTGAGCTGAGTCTGCAGACAGGAAATGAGGAATTCCTCAAAAGTGGGGTTCTGTTGAACAATCACAGTGTTAGAGCTCAGATTTCGGACATATTAGTCAAAAAAATGTTCCAACACTGTGCATACCCCACCAGCAAGCAGATCTGTGCAGTTGCACAGGCACTCATTGAGAAGTATCCTTGCCTGAGGGAGCCTGGATCCTCGTCAGGGTATGATGGATGGTTATCCAGACTGAAAAATAAGATGGCCAGCTACAGAAAAAAAGCTGAAACAGCTCGGATGCCCTGAATTGGCGATCAACTCTGAATACAAGAGACCTGCTGCTGTGAAAAAGCCACACAAAGCCGAACTGAACTACCTACCCCCTCTCCCAGCTGATGAAACCAAGCAGACATTGGAGAGAGTCCAAGTAGAACTTCTCCTGGACATCAAGATCAGAGACAATCACAGAGACATCAGTGAGAAGATGGCCAAAACTTTTGCCTATCGTAGGCAGGAGATAGTGGAGGACAGTCCACTTGTACGAGACCTCTTGGAAAGATGGCCTGCCCTTTTTGATGTTATCCAGGTGATTAAGTGATGTGAATGTGAAACACTGTGAAAAAATGTGAATACTGTAATGTGTAATGTTAAATGGTAATTCATGTGTTTATGTCATAATGCACCACATCTTTATGAGTATGAAATTTTGCTTTCAAGGTTAAAGAAGAGTTCAAAAGACTCACAGCTGTTGATCTGGAGTCAAGGTTTTGTGCGAACTTGGACAAGTACACTGACAGACTTCTCACAGTGTACCGCTCCAAGGGAGGAAATGCTGCCAAAAAACTACACAGCTTGCTATTATTGCTGGACCAGGTAATGCAGTAGTGTCTGTTAATAAAACGTGTGTGTGTATATTTTTTAAAATATCTAGCTTTGTTGCCTAACTCTCTTCAGCTTTTTTGTTTGTATTACATGCAGGATGCTGGTGTGGACACGCGCAGAGAAGTAGCAATTCGTGGACTGATGGCTTACCTCTGTGAAAATACTGAGCACCTCATTACACATTACCAGGTTAGTGTGACATGTTAGGCTAGGTCACATGGTAGGGAAAACACTGTCAGGACTGAATATGTGGGGTGCGGGGGGCATGGACAGAGTGAAAGCATGGACTGTTGTGTGGGGAGAGCATGGACTGAGTTTGGGGACCATGGACTGTGGATGAGGAAGAGCAGGACTGGATGTGTGTGTGTGTGTGTGTGTGGACAGAGTGAGGACTGGATATGTTGCGGGGGAGGGGGCATGGACAGAGTGAGAGCATGGGTTGTTTTGTGGGGGGAGGGCATGGGCTGTGTGTGGGAAAGCATGGACTGAGTGTGTGAAGGGGAGTCTGGGCTGTGTGTGGGGAAGACAATGGACGGGGGGGGGCAGGGCATGGACTGTGTGTGGGGGCGTGGAGGGGAGAGGGCTGGGAGTGGGGTGAGGGTTATAAGTGTACCTGTATGTAAGTAATGTGGAGGGGCATGAGGTAGACAGACGATGGGTCATACTTCCACGTATGTACATGGGCCAATGTGTATGTTTTAGCTGTGGGTTTAGACTTCTCTGTTTAGGCATTTCTCTAGGTTACGGTGCAGCTGAGGTCCAGATACTTGTAAATTCCTAGACAACATCCATACGTTTGCAGGCTGAGCCCAGCGCATTCGTAACACATGCAATTCTGCAACGTTAATCTGTCATGCACATTTGGACATTCTGTGCCTCTGACCACTGCTAATTTGTTAAGGCAGGGGTATACAAGATAGACAAGGTCTTAAAATCACATTAAAATCAGCTTTATTGTCAAAAACATATGTACAGGTTATAAAGGATTCGAAATTGCAGTGCTCCCTTGGCCCATAGCGCACACTAAACATCTTATAGACATGATAATATAGACATAACAATCCAATAACAGCACAATACAGGTAAGTACAGTAGTCCAGTGGCTTGTGTTCTTGTAGACAGATCCAGGTGTGTTGGGGGGCTCATGGCCTTGTAGTCCGTGATGGTCAGGCCCTGCCACAAACTGAGTGTCTCTGCTGTCACTGAAGCACTGCAGTCTTCGTAGATTCCTTTTGATCTCTAATGCCATGTGACAGTTTTGCCCTTGCTGTTCTTAGGCCCACCTCATAACCAGCTCTGAAGGCAGTAGCTAGTAGTCCTCCCCTGTTAGCCATGGTTTGTGGTTGGCCTAAACAGTGATGGTCTTGGTCTCTGTGACCTCATCAATGCATTTAGAGATGTAGGCAGTGTAGGCACTCTTTCTTACTGTAGGTCTGTGGTGTTGTTGATGGTGACAAACACCTTCCTCTGACTGTCTCATTTACTAAAAGTCACTTGGTTTCTACTTAATAAAAACATGTATATTAAGTGCCATATATTAAACCTGTTCTTTGTTTCTTTTTCCTGTCATTTTAGGACACCTGTGGTGAGCTCCACCCTGATGACCTCAAGCATCACACAATGATGATCGTCACCAAAGGGGGTGCTGGAAGTTGTCTGGAAGCAGGGATTGTGTTGGAGGGGGTACAGGTGATCAGAGGACTAAAAGGCATCCCGACTGCATGCATCACCCTACTTGGCCTGATGTATGCTCTCAATCTTAGTTATCCCAAACCACTCAGATCCACATTTGAATTTTTTCAAAAACTGTTGCTGGAACTGGATGGTGGGAAACTGTCCCCAAAGATTCTGTCTTTGAAAAACAAGTTGTTGAGCAGTTAAACTGCTGTCACTGCATGTGTGCGTGCGCACGCACACACACAGACACACACACACACAGACACACGCACCTCCATACATTTACATCTCCTACACACAACCACAAAGACTACTCCACACCATCCCTCAAGAGCTCTCTCAAGAGCCTGCAGACTTTAGGACTCCAGCTGTTGTTCTGGCTTAGCTGAGATCTCTAATTCCTAAGGTGGATATCCAATTGTAGGTAGTAGTGATGGTGGAGGTTCCTGGGAGAGTGTTTCCTCCCTGCCGTTCTACGTGTTGAGTTTTGTCTTGCAGTAAACGGAAGCATAGTGGGAGGCCCAGTTTGGCCACATGTTAGGGTGGCATCTGGGCTGTGGGGGGGTGGGGTTGTAAACTCTAAAGCTGACTTTCAGAACGTCATTTTGTTTATTAATTTTTGTTTTCTTTTCTTTTTTATTTGTGTATATAAATATAGATATACACACAGACACACACACATTTAACATTTTTATTTTATTTTATTTATTTTCCTTTTGTCTACTTCATTATTGGCAATGATATGCCACAATATTCTAGGGGCTTAATTTTTTTTTTTTTTGACATATTTTTTGCTGTCAGCATAGGAAACTCGTGTTCATGTTTTCATCGAATAAAATGGTTATGATTGACTAGCATTGTTGTGTTTTCACTGGTGTGCAGCTGAGCTGGGGTTGTAAACTGAACTGTAAAACTGAGCTGACTTACAGAATATCATTCTGTTTTTTTGTGATTATTTGTACTTTATTTTCATTTTATCTACGTCATTATTGCCTAATTTCTGAGTATGCCACAATATTCTAGGGGCTTAGTTTTTGTTTTTTTTTACATATTCTTTGTTGTCAACATAGGAAACTCGTGTTATTGAATAAAATTATTAAATTGATGACTAGCATTTGTTGGATTTTCACTGGTGTGCAGCTGAGCTGGGGTTGTAAACTGTGAAATTGAGCTGACTTACAGGACATAATTCTGTTTTTGTATGATTATTTTTGCTTTATTTATTTTCATTTTATCTAATTCCTTATTGCCCAATGTGTGAGTACACAATTGTGTGTAGTTTAATTTTTATTTATTTTTTTATTTTTACAAGATATTTTTTGTCAGCATAGAAAACTTGTGTTCATGTTTTTGTTGAATAAAATGATTAAATGATGACTAGCATTTGTTGGGTTTTCACTGTTGCGCCTATAGCTATAAGCATAATAATATTTAACTTAAAAATACTTAAATTAATATGTATACATAACCTAAAGAAATGACTTGTACATAACCTAAATTTTTAAGAACATCTAAATGAAACAACTTAATTTTAGTAGTTGTGGAAACCTGTATTTTTAAGCAAACTCATGGATTGAAAGTAAGATTTTTTTTTTAGTAAAATCTACTTAAACTTCTATGAAAGAACTACTCAATTTTGAATGCATTAACTACCTAAATTTGTGGATGCAAAAATGTTGCAGGGTAATTTTAAGTAAAGTCAGCCCATCATTTTTTAGAGTGTATGTTCCCAGAGCTATGGTTGCTCACTCTCAACCAATCACACAATCACCTTCCTTTCAGAAAGGAGACCTTAATCTCTGCTAGCTTTTTTTTCCTATTGACAAGTCGCCAGGTCATCACAGGGCTGACACAGACAACCATTCACACTCACACCTACGGTCAATTTAGAGTCACCA
>JAODOE010000002.1:47699945-47710713 GCA_027576095.1 Plicofollis tonggol
AATTGGTGACTCTAAATTGACCGTAGGTGTGAATGTGAGTATGAATTGTTGTTTGTCTCTATGTGTCAGCCCTGCAATGATCTGGCGACTTGTCCAGGGTGTACTGTACCTCGCCTCTCGCCCATTGTCAGTTGGGATAGGCTCCAGCTTGCCTGCGACCCTGTACAGGATAAGCGGTTATGGATAATGGATGGATGAATGGATTTTGAAAGCTAGAGACAACTGTATTTTATGTGTATTTCCAGAAATTAGAGGTAATCAAATTTACTATTAGTGCACTTAATTGTGCTTTGTTTTCCCAAGCATGGACAAAATCTCAAAAACAAACAAGTAACCAAAAAAACCTATAAAATATTTTTTAAATTATTAACCCAGTCATGGTTATTTTGTGATAATTTAACGAGTTGTTGGCAATGCTATCTAAACAGTGCATTGTCTCTTTTACAGCAGGGGGTTATGGGAGCCACACAGATAGTATTGACATCTATGGCACTATGACACACTATTACTATCTATATCTACAAAGGTGCCCTAGATCAGAAAGGTTTGAGAATTGTTGCCCTTATGAAATATTTGTTAATTTAATGTCCCATGTCCCTGCTCCAAGCTATGTAGAGAATCAATACTTATTCATTTTCACAATGTCTGATTGCAGAGACTGCATAACCATGCTAAAGAATGATTGAGGCCTGCAATTCCTCATGTTGCTTCTATAATCTAACTGTAATTATTTTGATGATAATTTGACTTTGAACCAGTCATTGCACACAACCACACACTCCTATGTGGCCATTCATTTGGTTCCTGTTTTTTTTTTAAATGCAAGCGAGGTCGATGAAATTGCAGTGTTGGTGTGACTATGATGGTACTCTCATACACTGACTGGAGAGTGTCTATGTTTGCAATCAATAACTTGCAGTTAAAATCAAAAGTAGCACAGAGAGGCTCCCCAGAAATCTATCAGGGGAAGGGAAGGCCACATTTTAACAGAACAAAGTCATTTACAGAGTGATTACTGGCTCATTGCACAACTGTCTGAAGATGACTCATAGTTCAGTAAAGTGGGTGCAAGACATGTGGCAACAATCACATCCCTGTGTGCCATTACAAAAGAATTTTGTACTGTAGTGCTTTCTAGTGGCAGGACATGCCACAGACATGGGAACAAAGGTGACAAAAGTGCTCTTTTTTTGTTTTATAGAGTGAGCTAGCTGGTGTGAGGAGTGAGGTTAAAAGTGGAGGAGGCATGTTGAAGGGTCCTGGGGTATGTGGAATGGTAAGCTCTTCTTAGAGGTGAAGGGGAGCAGCTTTGCAATTTTCCCAGCTGGGGAGGATGTCATCCAAACTGGTATCTGCTGGCAGAGAAAACAACCAGTCAGATTTATTATTTGGGAAGATGTACTCACTCAGTGCATGGTATGCTGCCTTTATATACTCTCCCACTCTCTCCTGGATAGTGAAGATGCATGCTGTCATTAGCAGCTGCCAGCCACACTGCATTAAGCCGCTCCTCCCCTCGTATGTGTACTTGGTGCTGTTTCTGCTGGTGGTGCTGAACTGCCACTGCCAAGTTTCGGCATTGGTGGGGCACTTTCCTTTCAGCACCATGGTGGTGGCCCAGCAAGAAGTGCCTGCAGAGAGGGAGAAGACAGCTACAGGCCCATTGTTGTTACATTGCCTCTCACCCCCCAGCTCTGAGCTGGCTATTGGAGAAGACTGTGCTCAGAGTGTGTGCCATCAGGAAAGGTCATCTGCATTGCCACTGTGGGCCCTTGCCTGTTGTTGTACCTGAAATGAGAAGCACTGGAGAGAGAAACCAGCAGATGATTTTCTGGTTGGAGTTTTTTCTTTTACCATCCACTGGAGTGAGGCATGGATGGTGACAAGGGTGAAGTGTCTTCCTGTTAAGTAGTATTTTAGCTCCTCCATGGCCCATTTGATGGGGAGGGCTTGTCATGCCACTGCTGGATATCTCTGTTCTGTAGGTGTCAACTTCTGGCTGATGTAGACTATGGGGTGCTCATCTCCCTTGAAATCTTGCAACAACATGGCTCCTTGGCCAGTCTCCGATGCATCCATGTGTACCAGGAAGGGGTGCTGGAAGTTAGGGTTCCTTAGGACCAGAGAGCAGTTTTGAGGGCCTGGAACACTTCTTCAGTTGGGGGGCAGTGAACTTTCTCAGGATCTTGCTTCCTGATGAGATCTGAGAGAGAGGAAGATACAGAGACAAAATTAGGTATGAAGCACTGGTAGTAGCTGGCCAGCCCCAAGAAGGCATGTACCTGTTTCTTGGTGCGAGGCTGAGGGTAGTTGCAGACAGCTTCAGTTTTCTTTTCTTGCGGCTTCAGAAGGCCCTGGCCAATGCAATACCCCAGGTACTATGCTTTGGTCAGCCCCAGATGGAATCTTTTGGGTTTGCTGTCAGGTCTACCTTGCAGAATCCACCCATCACTTCCCTAAGGTGGTTGAGGTGATCTTGCCAGTTGTTGGAGTGGTTGACTATGTTGTCCAGGTAGGCTGTGGTATAGGGGTGATGAGGTCTTAGGACAATGTCCATCAGCCTTTGGAATGTTGTGGGCACGCCATGGCACCCAAAGGGAAGTACCTATGCCAGTGTCCGGAGTTAGTGCTGAAGGCCATTTTGGGCCATGCCTCTCTAGACATGGCTACCTGCTAGTACCCTTTGGTCATGAGGAGGGTGTATATAAACTGGGCGCTCCATATGCACTCTATGAGGTCATCCACTTGTGGCAGGGAGTAGGTGTCGAACTCTGATACCTTGTTCAGCCTCCAGAAGTTGTTGCGAAGCCAGAGGCTTCCGTCAAGCTTGGGCACAATGATGATGAGGCTGGACCAGGGGTTGGTGGATTCCTCAGTGATGCCCTCCTGTAGCATCTGGGCTACTTCTGCCTCTATGGCTTGACAAAGTGCCTCTGAAATTCAACAGGGCTGTTGTTGGACTGTTCCAGCAGGGTTCTTAATCTCATGCTGTACCAGATGGGTCTGCCCAGGCTCTGCAGAAAACACATTCCTGAACTGATTCTCCAATTTTCCCAGCTCTTGCAGTTTGGCAGGTGTCAATTCCTCTCCCTTGTGGACCTGCTCTGGCTTGAGTAGCTACTCATTGGAAGGACCTGACTGGCATCGGTTCCATTCAACACTTTAGAAGGTTTATGTGGTAAATTTAGGTGGGGATTCTCTTACCTGGCTGCTGCAGGCAATAGTTCACAGGACCTACTCATTCCTGGATGACATGGATGCCTTGCCAGCAGACAATGAACTTACAACCCGCATTTGGGAAGAGCAAGAGCACAAGGTTGGGATGGCTGGTTGTAGGCTCACTGCTGCTGCTCTATCTGCCCACATGTGCTCCTGTGTGATGGGGGCCATCTGATCAATCCGCTCTTGCATTTCTTGTATTTAGTCAGCAAGGGAGCGGAAAGGGGATAGCTGCTCCTCCCAGGCTTCCATGACATTGTCCAATAGGCCCCTGGGCCATCAGCTGAACAAAAGCTCAAAAGGTGGGAACCCTGTAGAGGCATGAGGAGTGTCCCATATGGTGAAGAGGACATGGGGAGGAATAGGTCCCAGTTTCACCCTTCTTTGTTGACCACCCTTCTCAACATGCACTTGAGAGTTTGGTTAACTCATTCCACAAGGCCATTGTTCTGAAGGTGGAAGACCAACAGCTTAAGGTGTTTGACCTGCTGTAGCCAATGCAAGTCCGCCATTAGCATGGAGATGAAGGGGGTGCCCTGGTATGTGAGCAGGTCCTTGAGGATTCTAACCTGGCTGAAGTGGAGCATCAGTTCCCTGATGATGTTCCTGGACATGACTTAGTGGAGAGGGATGGCCTTTGGGTACTGGGTGGCATAGCTGACCATCACCAAGATGTATTCATGGCCCTGGGTGGATCTGGGCAGAGGCCCTATGAGATCCATGCTCACCCCAATGATGGGAAGGGGGATTAATGGGGCTGGTGCCAATCTATAGGAGGATATCTACTGGCACTGTGGGCAATGCTGGCAGAAATTGCAGAGCTTGGCCACCATTCCTGGCCAGTGGAACTGGGCCTGGATTTTCTCCAGTATGTTCTGGGGTCTCAGATAGCCACCTAGTAAGTGAGAATGGACCAGATGCATGATGGAGTCTATCTTCATCCTAGGTACAATGAGAAGGTCACAGGGCTCGCCTCAGTAATTAAAGTGGTAGTATAGCAGCCCTTTCTTCACCATAAAGTAGGCTGTGGGCAATCCCTGGTTGGGGTGAAGGTTCTCCCATCAACCTGGCCCCAGCAGCGCTTCAGCTGGTCATCTGTCTTTTGCTCTTTCCCAAAGTTTCCCTTTCTTGATGCCTGCTGAGACACAGTACGGAGGGCTCACCTTCAGTTTTGGCTTCCACAGCTGCTGTCTCTCCTTCGGTCAGGAACATGATCCTAGGGGTGGCTGGAAGGGAACACTGTTGCTGCTGCTGCGACCTTCTGGAGCTCCTCTTCTTTCTCCTTCTGTCTGGTGCACCATGGAGGCAGGAAACCCTGGCCAGCCTCTGCCTACAAGGAGAGGCACAGAGAGATCAGGGGTTAGACTAAATATTACAGGCCACTCACTTCTTTGGCTCCATATCTGGACCTCTGTAGTGGGGACCTCTCTCACATCTCTGTGCACACAGGTGATGGCCAAGCTTCAACATGGTTGGATGGTTTGAGATAAGGCCAAGGGATGTGCCAGGGTAATAGCACTCCCTGAATCCAACAGTGGGACACCATTCAGCATGAGGATGACAATGGGAGTTGGTTGCTGGAAGGCGGTGTGACATACACACCCCACCAACCAGGAGTTGAAGTGCCTAGCTGTAGTGTGGCACTCTAGCTCCATGGGCTTTGGTTCATCCTGAGATGAGGGCTGAGTCAGAGGGTCCTCCCTTGTCCCCTGAAGCACATCGAGGTTCAGGTTGAGGTGGCGGCAAGGCTTACACTAGAACAGGGTTATGCTTAAATATAAATTGTATAAACAGTTTATAAATATTTATAGAAATGAAATTTATCATTTCCATGAAGCATGCTTGATTGGATTCATGATGTTGATCAGGATCATGGTACGAACATAGTGGCTCTTGAAACTAGGACATAAAAGAAGCTCTCCCACTATACAGCCAAGTACACTTGCTTTATCAGCAGTGTGTAGAAGGATTCTTGTTTTTCACCAGCCAAGCATTCTCTTGAGCAAGTCAACCAGAGTTTACAGGTGATTTGCTATGCACTGCAATACAAACGGTACGAAATATTTATCTGCTTTTGATAAACTCAGGTGTTCTTGTATTTGAAACCCTCTTGAAAGCAGTATACAGTATAAGTGAAACTCATTTTTAGATTTCTGTAAACACATTTCTATAAGATTTCTGGTACATATACTGACACTATTCTGAGGATCAAGGCACCTTGAGATGCAGTTTACAGTTTGAGAGCTACACTGCTACAGGCACATTTAGAGAAATACTTTTTTTTAAATATTTATTTTTATTTATGTGTCAATCTTTTTCTGCCAATGTTGTATGAGTGAACTGCCTCCTGAAATACTGAATCCCTTAAAGTATTACATTTTGTTGGCAATCACTATGGTTATTGACAGTGATTCCTGGTTGGAATATTGAATGTCTAGGCTGAGAAAAAAAAGTTACCATCCATTAGTAATTTGCCATTGTTATTATGAAACCATTTGGGTTGAAACTTATAGCATAAAAGTGTTTTGTGTAGATATAGGCAGAACTCTAGTCCATAATCATGCATTGTCTCTTCCAATCAGCAAGCATAGTGAACAGAAAAGCTGTCATTGTCTTTAGTTAGCTTCTTTGTTCAAATCAAGGTACAAAAGTAAAGTAATTTATGCATTGGATGATGTCTGTATTCTTGTTTTTTTAGTATATCCTCTAAAGGCATTTTGGAAGAAAAAAACTTATTGTAAAAAGAATTTGATTATTGAGAAAGTAATCCACACTGTTCATGTCTCACACTCACTATTGTATTTCATGTGTGCCTTCTCAATCACTTCTGATGATAAGGATAAGACGATCATCCATCCATCCATCCATCATCTGTAGCCATCCTCTTCTACAGGGTCGCAGGCAAGCTGGAGCCTATCCCAGCTGACTATGGGGGAGAGGCGGGGTACACCCTGGACAAGTCGCCAGGTCATTGCAGGGCTGACACACAGACAAACAACTATTCACATTCACACCTATGGTCAATTTAGAGCCACCAATTAACCTAACCTGCATGTCTTTGGACTGTGGGGGGAAACCGGAGCACCCAGAAAGAACCCACACAGACACAGGGAGAACATGCAAACTCCCCACAGAAAGGCCCCCCCGTCAGTCACTGGGCTTGAACCCAGAACCTTCTTGCTGTGAGGTGACAGTGCTAACCACCATGCCACCTGAGACTCAAAATATAATGGATAAAACAACAGCTGATTGCAAGGCCATACAATTCATAAAACATCCCCACTGCATGATGATGCCACCACCATGCTTCACTGCAGGAATGATGTTCTCAGGGTGTTGGGTTTGCGCCACACATGGCATTTCCCATGTTGGCCAAAAAGTTCAACTTTAGCCTCATCTGCCCAGAGAATCATCATCTTCCATGTCTTTGGGGAGTCTGCCACATGCTGTTGGGCAGACTCCAAATGTCTCCTCCCCCCCAAGCAGTGGCACTTTTTTTTTTTTTTTTCTGTCCACTCTTCCATAAAGCCACACTCTGTGGAGTGTATGGCTTAAAGTGGTCCTATGGTCAGATGCTCCCATCTCTGTTGTGGATCTTTGCAGCTCCTTCAGTGTTCTCTTTGGTGTCTTTGTTGCATCTCTGATTAACGCCCTCCTTGCCTGGTCTGTGAGTCTTGTTGAGTGGCCTTCTCTTGTCAGGTTTGTCGTGGTGTCTTCTTTCCATTTTGCTATAATGGATTTAATAGTGCTCCATTGGATATTCAAAGTTTGGGATATTTTTTTTATAACCCAACCCTGAGCTATACTTCACAATTTTGTCTCTGACCTGTTTGGAGTGCTCCTTGGTTTTCATGTTGCTTGCTTAGTAGTATTGGAGAGTCAGGGTCCTTCTAGAGCATGTTCATTTATACTACAGACATAATCATGTGATGGATCATGTGACACTTTGATTGCACACAGGTGGATCTTAATCAACTAATGATGTGACTTATGAAGTGAATTGGTTGGACCAGCTCTTATTTGGGGCTTTCATACGTTAGGGGGTGAATACATGTGTACACTGGTTCAAGTGTCTGAGTGGAATAAGCATACTTGCAATTCAGTCTGCATTGTGCAATGTCCCAGATAGTTCTGTTACAGTTGAATTATTTCTTTGAATATGCTACTTTTATTTACCCACCACTGTGGCTGGTAGGTTGAGCAAATTCACCCACAACGCTAAATCACCTGCATTTGGTGGGTCACGGGTGCTAATTTCCAACACCGCTGTCCACCTGTTGCTGATCAGAAAGCACACAGTGTGTGCTTATAAGGACTCTGAAAATACACAGACTTTGTAAAGTATACGAGCTGTACCTTGTGTCTCTGGTTTTGACTTTTTGTATATTTGGATTCTGTCTTTCATTCTTGCCTCAGCTATTCTGTTTGTGCCTCGCATGACCCTTGCCTCTTTGCTCACTCTGCTTTCCCATTAAGTTTTAGATCGGTTTGCCTTTCTTTTTGTCAATAAACACTTTCTACAATCACATCTGTCCATCCGCCTCCTTTACATGGCGCATAGAAAAGAGTGACCTTCTTTACTTTGTAAATATGTAAGTGAATTAAGCGCAAGTGAGTGGTGTGGCAAGTGGATCCATTTCAGAATTACGAACTTTATGGTATAACAAGCTATTTGGACGTCCCCCAAGGAGTTTGTTATAGCAGGGTTGCAGTGTATGTTGTTGAAAGTAAGATCTGGTTGCTGAGCAACATAATGAAGAAAGAGTAGTGTATATTGAGCCCTTGCTGGTTTGGCGCCAGTGTCGCATTGATCAGTACGACATTTCATGTTGCATTCCTGTTGGTTGGTTCGTTAGTTGACAGAGATTGTAGCAGCAGTTACATTGTGAGATGGTTATCCTAAATATCTGGCACCGTGTTAGAATTTTGTTCCAGACTATCTTTGGTCGCAAAGACCGTGACAGCCGTCTTTGAACCTCTCTCACAGTGTGACATAGAGCACCATTTTGGAGTCATGACCAAAAATATCCCCGCGTGTCTTTCAAGTTGGTCTTTCATCTGGAACAGCCCAAAATTTAACAGTTTATACCCACCATTAGCTCGAAAGCTCAAACGCCAGTCTTTAAACCAAGGGTTTTCATATTTATCTGGCCAGTGACCCCATTTTAAAGGACCACAAATTCAGGGCATTACTGTAAATAAGTACACAATACACAGAATGCTAGGTACAGTCAATATAAAAATTCTTCTGCATACCCCTGTTAAAATGGCAGCATTTTGTGATGTAAAAATGAAACCAAGATCAACCATGTAAGATCTGTTCCACCTTTTAATGTGATATAGCAATCAAAAAAATTCAAGTGGAAAACAAATAAAGGTTTTAGGTGAAAAAAGAAAAAGATGTGTTAACTTAGATTATTAGCTCATCCAGCCAACAGGCCAGTGAGTTTATGCCATCATCAAAATTGCTTCTTCTCTCTCAATTCTTCACCAATTTTTATTCTTTTTGGCAGGAAGGTGGGCCTACCTGGGGTACATATAGCTTCTACCCAAATTTGCATAATTGCAATTAATAATGGAATAAATATGAAGTAATTTAATCCCTAATAAACAGTTTCTACACATCATTTCGCCTCCCTCAGTTCTTCACTGATTTTGATTATTTCTGGCATGAAGGTAGGGGTACCTAGGGTGTATATAATTTCTTCTACCCAGATTTGTTTAATTACAATTATTAATGAAGTTATGAACTAATTAAGCCTTAATGAGCAGTCCAACAATAATTGCTTCTTCTCGGTCAATTCCTCGCCGTGTTGGGAATTTTTTTTTTTTTTTTTCTGGCAAATGGGTAGGTATTCCTAGGGTGTGTATCGCTTCTACACAGATTTGCTTCATTACAATTATGAACAAAGTGGGGGATTAATTATTCCCTAACAAGCAATTTCAACACAAAAACAATCCCACATCTGGCAGATTGGAGGTGCTCCGACAACAGGAGGAACCTACTCGCCTCTTTTACGTCGTGTGGTCCATACGTCTAACTTACTCCTTAACATGTCTGTTACGGGGTACTGAAAATGTGTGGATTTTTCAACTGGCAATGCTCGTCACGTTGCCTACTGTGCGTGTGACAATGGAACATGTCAGCCAATCATTCAACATGAAAGTTTAGCCTGTGATGGTGTCTCTTGGTGGAGGGGACCGCTGCAATAGTCAAGACAATGTAAGCAACCTGTGGCGCTGCGCAGTGAATAAAAATATTACTCTAGATTGTGCGTTCAGTAAGTAAAGCCATCAGCCACGGTCCACAATTCTGGCCTTTTCCAGCTAATTTCGAAGAGTAAGAATTTCAGCTTTATGGGACCATGTCTCTGAAGGGTCAGAGGAAAGTTTAATGTGACTGTAAACTCTAGTTTCAGTAACTCATGCCCAGATCTTCAAGTTGACTGTGACTAGCACAGACCGTAAACAGGTAAAACTTTGGTGCTGGAGCTATTTTTATAGGACATTCGGGTCGGGACACTCGATCGCGAGTTCCCCTGTTCCCATAGATGCCTAGTCTATAATTATGTGCCGGCTCAGAACTCATTGAATATTTGTGCTAAGCAGTGTCAAGGTGTTTGGTGACAGGTGTCTGCCTTTTCAACTTCTAATCCAGCGAGTCTGTAATTCACACTTTAAATCATTCTTTCTGGGCTAGACGGGGCTGGAGTGAGCTACGCCATCATTGATGGTCTCGTTGTATTTTGTAGTATTTCTAATTAGACTCTATGACCATTCCATTAATCTGTGACTATGCAATTAATCAGTTTGTGTGCGTCACTTGTACTGCTCTATACATTTGCCATTGTTTGTTGTAAAGGCCACCTTAATATCACAGCATGATGGACATGCTGTAGAATGGGCTTAAAATAAGTTCCAGATTTATTTATAAGCTAATGAAAGTTTAAGAATAATTTTGTATTATTATTTTTAAATATTCCACATCAGATATTCAGGATATCATGCATTGTCATCTGATAGACTTCAATTATTATATTCCTTAGTCTAGTATCAAATTGAATGAATTATAAAGCAGGCAGAATCCTGAATTGTGTGTTGCTGTGTAATCAGAATTTGAGCTTGGGAATCTTGGAGTATGCGGTCATTGCATTGGAGAGCACATTATGCTGTTTCATTGTTTCCCAGTCTAAATTCTAGAGTAAACTCACTGTAACACCCCCCCCCCCTTTTTTTTTTTTCTTTTTCTTTTCTGTTACTTTGATTGTTCCCCAGTTCTGAGGCCCTGTCAGGCACCACCATGGCCACTGTGAATATGGGAGAGAAAGACTGTGAGGAGGAAACACTACAGACTGCCTTCAAAAAACTACGTGTAGATGCTGAAAGGTATCTTCTTAATGCCACATTGTTTAAAATGTATTATGTGGAGTATCCTAGTAAAACGCATACTGAATTTTTCTTGTTTACATTACAAATTCCAGGAACCTTTGTGGAAAAATTGTTGTCTATGAATATAGATACATTTTATATATAAAAATTGTTATATATA
>JAODOE010000002.1:48579028-48589916 GCA_027576095.1 Plicofollis tonggol
GTGAGTTGACATGGTGCGCAAGGGAAGTTGCTGGGAAAAATGGTGACCAGGGTAATTAGCAGCACTGCACCAGTTGCCTTTCGTTGCTTTGATAGATTCTGCAGTACGCTCGACAATTTTGCAGTGTTTTTACATCCTTTTAGAAAGATGTGTATGTATGTATGTATGTATGTACAGTATGTATGTATGTATGTATGTATGTATGTATGTACAGTATGTATGTATGTATGTATGTATGTATGTATGTGTGTATGTATGTGTGTATGTATGTATACGGCTTCGTGATAAATAGACTAAATTCCAGAGCCATTCCCCTGAGACATCATGTACTTTCAAGTCGTAAAAATAATGTTGTGAAAGGCAATTTACCCTCTTCCATCAAATTAACGAGAACAAGGCTCTGGTGAGGAAGAGAAGACTTTAGCGGTGAAATTGCAAAGCCATAGAATTCTGGAACATTTAAAAGGAAGGGCCTTGAGCTTAGCCAAGCAAAGGGGCACTAAAATGTGGAGGTATTAAAGGTATCAGGCCTGGACAGGATACATGTCTTCTGGGATCAAGTGCAGTTTCTCCATTTTCTGACGTACCATAAAATCTTGTCCAACCTTGCTCCCAAGCACAGTCAATGGTGCATCAGGTCCCTTGTGTTGTGTAGTGGGCGATGATCCTAGGCTTTGATTGTTGTTAACAGGGAGATTATACATTATGGTGGCATGTCCATGGCTACTGCCTGGCTGCCTTGCAGTTCTATCCATCAGTATGGGGGAGCTGGTGCGGCGACTGATGATGCGATGTAGACAGTGATTAAGATGAGAAAGCTCTCTGTCCCTGCTATCACACAACTGTGCAGGCATGTGGAACAGGGGCAGCCCTAAAGAGGATGGGCTAAGAGGTGACCTCAAGTCAGTGGAAGATAATGAGGACATGTTTTGAGTTGAGGCAAGAGACATAGGGGATAGCGAGGGGCTCAAAATGTCCATGGAAAGGTCAGACTTTACTGGAACGTGTCCAGAACAAGAATGATTTGTCTGTGGAGGAGATGGAGGACTGATGTGCACTGTAGATTGTGCTGCCTGATGAATAGAAGACACTGAAGTCACGGGTTTCTGGGATGGCAGAGATATGTTGTCAGAAGATGCAGTCATGTAACTTGGGGAGCCTGTGGTCTGATAGATGGGTGTGGTTGTGGTGGGTTGCATTGAGTGAACCAAACACAGTGGGGGTAAACCAGAACTAAGGACTTGGTTTAGGTGTTCTGATGAGTGACAGGATGTGGGACAGAGTTCATGGGATCCTCTGGTCCCCCCTGCAGTGAGCAACATAGCACGACCAGCCTGGCAGTAATGTGGACAACAACATGGCGCCAGGGAGTGTCTCTGCGTCGAGTTATTGGCTTGTATCTGGGGCTTAGTATTGACTGAGTCAGTTTGAGGGTTGCATCCATGAGGAAACATTTCAGCCTCAGTTGATGAAACATTTCCAAACGTCATGGTATTGTTGTGGGATGGAGATTTATGAAATGTACAAATAGAGACTGACTCTTTGACTGGTGCTGTGTGAGAGTGTTCTGGTTGTGGGCAGCTACAGATCGGGTGTGACAGTGGCTTTGAATGAATGTGCCAATGGGATCTCCTCTGCAATATGTCGAGAAAAGAGGTACTGCTTCGTCTAGTACCGGTCAAGCTCCTGAGGGTCAAAAGAAAATCCTGGGATTCACTGGAAACACTGGTGTGTCTCTGAGCAGTCAGTAAAAGATGAGACATGAGAACACATTCATAATGCAGAAATAAAAGCTCAAAATAAGGACAGAAATGAAGTGTACATTCGTATGTGGAGTTTTTGTGTTAGTAAAGGAACTAGAGTGGAAAGCTACTTACTGGAGGAGACTGTTGGTAAAGACTCTGATTGAGCTGGACGGAGGGCTGCAGAAAGGTTCCTTGATGCATCGAAGTCGTGGGTTGCTGATAAGTTCCATGATAAAGCTGTGCTCCAGGTTGTTGTTGGACCTCCTGTTGGCTCTGTGCTGAAGGTGGTTGATGTGCTACATGATGCTGCACAGTGGGATTTTGCTGCATACCTTGTGGCTGGATCCCCTGGAGTAACTGGGCAGCAGGTTGCTGCTGTTGTCCTCCGTGGTGGAGATGCAGAGTTGGTTGCTGCTGGGCCTCTTGATGTAACTGGGCAATGGGCTGTTGCTGGACCACTTGATGCAGCTGGACAGCGGGATCCTGTGGATCCACAAGTTGTTGGATGATCTCTTGCTTATACTGGGCCACAGGTAATTGTTTTGCTCCTGAGTGCAGCTGAGCAGTGATCTGGTTTTGGGCCTCCTGATGAAGCTGAGTTGTTAGTTGTGGTTGGGTCACATGATGTAACTGAGTCAGGAGCTGCGCTGGTGGACTGACGACTTTCTGGGAAGTGGTGATGGGCTCTGGCAACGACTGGTAAACCATGATGTGCTGTTTGTTCAAACCGTCCGAGAGTGCTGCAGGGCCAGAAAAGAGAAAAAAATTTTTTTTAGCAAAAACAATCAAACCAATAGTTACACATTGATCATTACAAAAGATGAACACTTAAGTGCAGCTTTAATCACAGTCTCAAAATTGAAGCAGATATCTTCAATTGTCTGTACTCTAGAAGAAAGTCTAGATCAGATATCACAGGTGTGGAAGAATCAGCTGTGGGGGAATAAGTGCTCAAGGTCGTTTGAAGGTTCAGTGATGACTCATTCTGCTGACTCACTGCAGGCAGGAAAGAATTTTGAGACCCTCCTTCTCTTATAAGTGAATATGAAACTGCATTGATTTACTGTTGCACTCAGTAGTACCCATACTGGTGTGCATTATTGCTGAATAATTTAAATTTTAAACTTGGACAAAAATTTCAGAATTAGTTTCAGTATAATTTGATTTATTCACTCCACATTCACTAGATATGAGCAGTCACGCACACTGATTGGCTACTCTATTACCAGGATATCAGCTCATATACTGTGAGTAGAGAAAAACAAAATGGCGGAGCGTGTTGCTGAACCAACCGAGGACAAAATAAAAACTACTCGAAAACAAAATCCCCAAAAATACCAAAAAAAGCAACAAAATATGGAATGAAAATATTTGATGGTAAGAACAAATCTTTTATTTTTCAAGAATTACGATCACCTTTTTTCACAAATTGCTCCTGTCATTTCGCCGGTTTGTTTACGTTCTAAGTGGAACTGACTTTGTCGGACGTTTTGCATGAAGTTTTTATTTATCGAATTTGCAAAAATAAAAAAAATGCTCTCTTTTTCTCAAAATCCAGTGAATGTGGATAGAATAAAACAATTATTCCACTCAATCTCGTTGTACATGGCTTATGGCCAACTTGGTGCTACGCGCCTCGTCGGCTATCAGCTCATGAGCGACTCGATTTCGTGGAATAACTTTTACACACACACACACACACACACACACACACACACACACACACACACACATAAAAATTATCTCTCTCTCTCTCTCTCTCTGACTACTATCCAAAATATTTTGGACCCACAAAAAATGCCAGGGATCACAATTTGGCCAGACATGATCTGGATCCCTGGACCTAGAACAAAAAAATCCTAGTGCCATCCCTGCTTTACTTCTTCTGACAAACCAAACAATAGATATGCTTTAGTGGAGGCGTCCATATTTTTTTTTTTTGTATCCTGAGGTAGGAAATAACATCATAGCAACTTGCAACATATTACTTAAAAGGTACCACAAATACAGCATTATTTTCAGATATCTGCGTGGTCTGTTATGTGTAGTTGCTTACTTTTTGAGTCTCTATTTTTTTATTCCGATAAAACACTATTCTATTCGGCTTCTTTCTTAGCCTTGATCAGACTACATGAATTCTGCACAATTTTGATTCAGTTTTGTCATGGCTGACAAATATCCAGCATTGGGCCCGACTGTCAGAATGATAAATGGGCCTCGTAGAGTGACATAATCAAAGAACAGTGATTCAGTGTATGAGCCACCCCATGGCACCCCGATGAAAATAATTTTTTGTACTTTCTCGCCTACTTTTACAATTCTTACAACATGTTCATTGACAGACATGATTGACAATTTCTTGACCCTCCTCCCCGACAACATGCAAGGACATAAACGATGAGTGGTCAGTGTCAAATCTGTAGTGTTGCCAGTCTTCCGATCAAGACACAGCAAGAATTTATGGCAGTATGATTGCCTAATCTGACATGGTGTCCATCATTAAAAACAAAAATATTATGCAGTCTGAAGTATTTTTGTGTCCCAAACACTCATGACAAACCAATGCAGATTAGTCTCTGGCACCACCTAGTGAAAAGCAAAAAAGCTACTTTTTTGAGCACGTACAGTATTTGCCATTTTGAGCTACTTTCCCATGAAAAGATTCGACAACACCAGCTGTAAGCTATCGGAGTATAACTTACCGCTTGCTAATGTGAACGCATAGTAATGGATTTGATAAATGCCTGCAAAAACTAAAACAACTTTTGAACTTTATTAATGCTATCAGTTTAACAAAGGCAAAAACATCCTTTTAAGTGAAACCATTTGTATGTGTCATGTTGTTAAACATGTGACCTAAACATTTTCAGGAAAGATTAAACTGTCATATTTGTGTGTTTGGCAGCGGGGGAGTGGTCGAGCACGTGTTTGTGAATGGAGAGCGAAGCCAGGGAAGGTGAGTGGTTAAATGATCACACCTGTGGTTAATTAATATGCTCTGTGTGTGTGTGTGTGTGTGTGTGTGTGTGTTCCCAGTGACAGCTATCTAATAATAGGGTGGAGAGGAGAAAAGAAGTAGTCTCTGACCATAGTGTTGGCTGTGTCTGTGTGTGTGTATACCAGGGAAAATTGTTCTGACATATGCTGAAAAGTGATTTTTCTTTACAAAATAAAAAAGAGACTGATCCACAAACCTACCTGCCCTTGTGTTTGCTACAGAATGAATATATGTGTAAGTGTGCTTTGGTGTATATGTACAGCATGTTTGTGTATGGCTTAAACTTATAATTAATCAACAATTGGGTATTTATAACATCAACATTGTAACACGTGATGGTAGGCCGACAGCCCCCACACACACGCAGACAAGTGCTTCTTGCCACAGTGCCACAGTGGTGCTGAAAGGACAGCGCTGCACCTCCCCCCATGACGGTGCTGAAAGGACAGCTCCACTCCAGCACCACTGTTTACAAACACCAGTGCGCACATGGTTGAGGGATAGGCTGGCCTAATTCTACATGGCTGGAGTTCACTGAAGACCGCTCCCACTCACCCTCCGTGAAGTGACTGCAGGATATAAAAGGGCGCCGTTGCCACAGAAGGATGAGTAACATTGAGGAGAACACTGTGGCTGACCTGCACTCTCTCTCTCTCTCTCTCTCTCTCTCTCTCTCTCTCTCTCTCACACACACACACTCACCCACCTTCCAGACTCCAACACAGATGACTCTCTCACCCCAGCCTGAGGAAGTAGCTCCCCTCCAGCCTGCCTTCACAGAGGCTCCTCCACCCTGCATGACTGCACCTTCCACAGACACTCTGCATGAAGACCTGCACACACTCCCATCTACTCTTTCCCCTCAACCACATGTAATCCCCCACCAAGAAACAGGTATGTGCTTTCTTGGGGCTAGTGGGGTATCATAGGAGATTTATCCCTAACTTCTTCTCTTTAACATTCCCCCTCTCAGATCTAACCAGGAAGGGAGAGCTTGAGAAAATTCACTTTCAGAAGTTCCCTCTGCAATAACCCTGTCTCAGGTCCCACATGAAATAAACACTAACATGAAAAATCTGGGTTTTCACGTGATAAGTGATTCTTTGTTCTTTTATTTTTGAGGTATCAACAATTCGTACATCCAAATTGGACAGTGTACCAGGATTTTGAAAAATTCTTAGTTGGCACTCTGATTCCAATTAAGTAGACGAGTGCAACCTAATGCCTCCTCTAAGATGGTGACACCGTTTACATGTCCAAAGAGGCTTTTATATTTGCTGAGATGCTAATTCGCTAGCTGTTTTGGTAACTACATAGCAGAATAAAGTAACAAAGTTGTGTCAGCTTTAATGTATTACAAACTCTATATATTATATTTAACATCAGGCATTTTATCACTTAAGGGAAAAATACACTTTTGTTGTCTTTCTGAATCGAGTATTACCCTGTGTCCAAAATCACTCACTCATTCACTACTCCCTACTCCCTAAATAGGGAATTCTATATAGAGGACTATATAGTGAACTCATTGGTAAAATGAAAAAAAAAAAACACTTTTGGACACTACTCCGCTGTACCATTATTTACGTCATTACTGTTGCACAATTAAAACATGCCAGATCAGTCGGCTGGTGAGTATTCAAAATAATAAATACATGCATGGATTTTTGTGATAAATCCATATTACACTGAGCGTATTAACCACATTAATAAATACAAAGTTCTTTGTGTCTGCTCCATCTTTCAGTTCTTTTAAATCAAGGCTCAATACTTTCTTCTTTGTCGCTGCCTTTTATTAAATCCAATTTGAGGCTTTTGATTAATTCCTCACTCTGCACTGTAACTTTTATCTGTCATTCTATTTTAACTTGTTTTCTATTCTCTTACTATTTTTAATTGTACTTGAAGGTCCGTTTATGCGTTTCATCCTCTGTCCATTCACCCCAACACAATATTATTGCCATCTTTGTGCCACAACTTATAAATTTGTCTCTTACCCGTTGTCGTAAGGAAAAACAAACTACTGCAATACTCAGTCTAAAATACTTAACGGTCCTTATGAAACAGCTTTTCTTTCAGCGCGACCGCAATGCATGATGGTATACAGTATATTGCTTGGTTAGTGACCATCGGTTGTACACTACTTTTCATGATACCTCGTGGGACACTAGGAGTCCACTATATAAGGTGCAATAATTCTCACTATACATTCGGACAGCACTACAAAATGGCGAACTCACTATATAGTCCACTAAATAGTGAGTGGTTTCAGACACAGCAACTGAAATTAATTCTGACAACACTAGTTCTTCTCAAGCACTTTGCTGTGACCCAAAGTTTTGTACATATACACCCACACAACCCCAATTCCAAAAAAGTTGGGGTGCTGTGTAAAATGTAAATAAAAACAGAACATGATGATTTGCAAATCATGGAAACAGGGACATGTTTACCACTGTTGCATCACCTCTACTTTTAACAACACTCTGTAAATGTTTGGAACTGAGGAGACCAATTGCTGTAGTTTTGAAAATGAAACGTCCCATTCTTGCCCGATATAGGATTTTAGTTGCTCTGTTGCATTTTGCACTTCATAATGTGCCATGTTTTCAATGGGAAACAGGTCTAGACTGCGGGCAGACCAGTTTAGCACCTGGACTCTTTTACTATGGAGCCATGCAGTTGTAATGCGTGCAGAATGTGGTTTGTCATAGGCCTTATTTCAGCAAGACAGTCTTGAAAAAGATGCCATCTGGATGGCAGCATGTTGCTCCAAAACCTGTAGACAAAGGTGGTGGTGTTTCTGGATGTTGTTTATATCTGGTTTTAACTTGCATTTGTGGATGAAGTGATGAACTGTTTTCACAGACGATGGTTTTTTTTTTTTTAAGGTGTTCCTGAGCCCATACAGTGATTTCCACTACAGACACATGTCTGCTTTTAATGCAGTGTCACCTGAGGGCCTGAAGATCACAGGCATCCAATATCAGTTTTCGTCCTTGTTTCTTGCATACAGAGATTTCTCCAGATTCTCTGAATCTTTTAATGATATTATGTACTACAGATGAGGTGATCCCCAAATTCAATTTTACATTGAGGAATGTTATTCTTAAATTATTGCAATGTTTGCCCACACAGTCTTTCACAGAGCAGTGAACCCCTCCCCATCTTTACTTCTGAGAGACTCCGCCTCTCTGGCATGCTCTTTTTATACCCAATCATCTTACTGACCTGTTGGCAATTAACCTAATGATTATTATTATTATTATTTTTTAATTTTTTAATACTACACAACTTTTTTGAAACATGTCGCTGGCACTAAATTTAAAATGAGCATATATTTGAAAAAAAAAATCAATGTCAGTTTCAACATTTGATATGTTGCCTTTGTACCATTTTCAATAAAATATAGAGTTTCCATGATTTGCAAAACGTCAAATTCTTTTTTTTCCTCCACCACCACCTGTGTTGGAGGAGGTTATGTTTTTGCCTCTGTTTGTTTGTCTGTTCCCAATGTAACTCAAAAAGTAGTGAACGGATTTTGGTGAAATGTTGAGGAAAGATGAGCCATGGACCACAGAACAATTGATTAGATTTTGATGCAAATCCGGATATGTATGTAGATCAAGGATTTGTTTGTCTTTTCCCGATGTAACTCAAAAAGTAGTGAATGGATTTGGATGAAATTTGGTGGACAGCTTTATTATTATACTAGGATCAAGTGATGTGATTTTAATGTTGATAATACATGGCTTGGTGGAGGTATGCACTCTACCGAGTTCCCTTCCAGTTCATTTGCACAGTGTCCCGACTTTTTTGGATTTGGGGTTGTGTATATAGTATAGTGTCTACTGTAATAAATGGGCTGCAACATGTGAGAGCTCTTGTGTGATTTATCTGTTGTACTTTATTATTTACTACTGTTAGTAATCCCAGTGTATTATTTTTTTGTTCTGACCTGTTATATAAGCACTGAAGCTGAGTAATGAGAGTGTACTTGGCAAACCCATTTTCTACTTTCCTCATCCCACCAAGCCCCTGCCCTCTCTCTCTCTCTCTCTCACACACACACACACACACACACACACACACACACTCTCTCTCTCTCTCTCTCTCTCTCTCTCTCTCTCTTACTCATTATTACTATTACTATATGTATTTGAATACCAAAAACCCACATACATTTGAGTGTGAGTTTGTTTTTATTGAACTAAACCTCAGATAGCATTCTTTCGTGTCAGTGGTTTAATATGTACCTTTTAGATAAAAAAAAAAAAGGTTCCTCAAGGGTTCTTTGAATACTGTAGTTTCTTAGCTTCCTAGAGACTGTTGCTTGGAATCCTCTCTGATAGAGAAGTCCTCTGTTCTTTATAGGGTTCCTTATAGAAACTTTAAGGGTATTCCCCAAGGGCGGTTCATCCCCTGAGGCAGGTGGAGCAAAGCCCCATCATTTACAGTGTACAGTATGAGCCAGTCAAAAATGATTAATCTTCATGAAGTTCTCATTCACAGCTCCTTACATTATACATTCTGTCAAAATATGAATGACCTTTGTTGAGTGATCAATGATTAAAAAAAATAAAGTCACATTTCCCATTGGTTTGCTCAACGTTCTAGTTCTGAAATCATGGGGCAGCACGATGACTTCTGCATTATGGAGTTATTATTAAACCTAGTGGTCAAAAATAGGAATTGAAACTAGCACTAATATATCCCCTTTCCACCAAGCAGTTCAAGGGCCAGTTTGGAACCAGTGCCTAATCTCGAACCAGTTCTTCACATTTGAACAGCCAAAGAACAGGCTCTTGGCCAGAAAAGCTGGTTCCAGAGTGGCACTAACTCTGGTTTTCGAGGACCTATAACCACTTATTTCAGGGGCAGGGGGTGGGATTAATGTGACCAAATAAAACTTTGTGACTGCCATTAAAAAACAAAACAAAAACAAACAAACAAAACAAGCTAATGTAGTATCTAGTGTGCCTAATCCAATACTGCGACATTGTCAGTGTTGTGCTTGACATTAAAAGCAAGCCAGTTCTTCAACTTTTTGTAAGTTGAACCAACTCCGAACTGGCACTAGCACCAGCCCGGAACTAACACGTAGTTTGTGTTGGTGGAAATGGGTTACTGATCTGTCACTGCATCATGCTAGGGGGAGGAACAGTGGTTCATAGGGTTTCCAGATTTGGCTAGTTTGGAATACCTCATGGCCACCAAGTTCTTGTTTTAAAGCAAATAATCAGATTTAAATTGAGTGCATTTCCATGAAACAAAATGTAAGTACAGACGTTTTGTGTAAACATGCCTACTTTTAACAAAGGCAAGCTTTTTGGGATAGATTAAAGTTTTTTTTGGGGGGGGGTGATGGGGGGGGGTCATATGTAGTTGGGATGGAAAGTTTGCTGAAACCTGGCCACCCTGGTGAATAGTATCATTTGTTAGCTAATAACAATTAAATACTTCACTTATTCGTTAAAGTTTGAATGCAATTTTTCAAGGAAATTGTCATTCTGAATGTGTGTGCAACAGAGAGAGAGAGAGAGGGCGAGAGAGGGCGAGAAACAGAGAGCCTGCATGTGTTATATACAGTAGTGAAACATTAACCCTGCTCTCATTTCATCATGAGGGCAGAGGTCGTCTCCCTGGAGTCGTTAATGTGTTAGTGTGTGCGGAGTGGTGATGTCTGGAGCATGAAACTTGACTCCGCCCATCTAATTCATCATCCACCTGGCACCCTCATATATTGCTATGGTAACAGCTACTTGTTTAAACGGTTGGTGATAGTTTATCTGCTCTGTGATTGGACAGCAGGTGGCCAGGTGGGTGGGGCTGCTTTGTGTAATCAACACCATAACTTTTAGTTGCTTTTGGTTCTTTGTATAACTCTCTCTCACACACACACACCCCCACACACCCCCACACACATTGTTGTCTCTGGGGGACCTGTTAGTGACTTGGCTGTACTTATGCAACTCTGTGTGTGTGTGTGTGTGTGTGTGTGTGAGAGAGAGAGAGAGAGAGAGAGAGAGAGCGCCTTTACCTAGCCTTTACCATTCTGAATCCAGGCAGATGGTGACAGCCACAGAGGAAGGGAAATAGATAAAGTCAAGGGGAAAGAAAGGGTGTGACGCAGTCACGAAGTTAT
>JAODOE010000002.1:56924154-56939347 GCA_027576095.1 Plicofollis tonggol
TGCTGACCTGGTGTTCGGCCACACCGTGAGAGGTCCGTTGAAGCTGCTTAGAGAGCAGTTGGGGTGTGAGACCACAGCTCCTCAGCAGAAGAACGTTTTGGATTATGTTTGTTCGTTTCGTGAGCGCTTGCACAATGCTTGTGCCTGTGCTCAGAAAGCCCTGTCTTCTGCTCAGTCAAAAATGAAGATTCGTTTTGACTGCAAGTCAGTTCTGCGCTCCTTTCCGGTGGGGGATAAAGTTTTAGTGTTGCTGCCAATGGTGGGATCAGCATTACAGGCCAAGTTTTCTGGGCTCTATGAAATTGTGTCTAAATTGAGTGAGACAGACTATGTGATCCATACACCTGAAAGGAGGCGCAAAACTCGTGTCTGTCATGTGAATATGTTAAAGCAATATGTGTCTCATGATGGTGAGGTGGTGGGGAGTGGAGTATCTGAGTCTGCATCTCCTGTATCTGTTTCGTGTGCTCCTGTGCTCTCCTCTTATTCCCCAGAGGAGGATGGCCTGAGTTTTCATGATGTTCCAGTGTCTTTTCCACATCTTAAGAATTTTGAGTTGCTGACTAATCTTACCGATTTTCTTTCAGATTTGCCAGATGATTGTGCTAAGGATATCCAGCAACTGATTAAATTTTACTCTGATTTATTTTCAGATGTCCCTTCGCAGACTCGTGTCCTTAGTCATGACATTGATGTGAATAATCATCCTCTAATCAAACAGCACGCATATCACGTTAATCTGGTAAAGAGGGGTAGTGAAAATATTTTGGCAGACACTTTGTCGCGAGCTTTTTGTGAATGAGCTGTTATTTTTTGTAATCAACATAGATGATTTTTGGTGGTGGGGGTGTTATGACCCCGTATTTTTCTTGTTTGATTTGTTTTATGTTTTGGCTCTTGCAGATCCCGTGGGTGGCTGATGGGCCCAAATTACCACCACCTGGAGTCTGGTGAGAGCAGCACAGGATTGGCTGGTATTTGGTGCTCAGCCTTTAAAAGCCACCAGCGGTGATGTCACCTGGGGGGGAGAGAGCTTTAGCTTGTTCGTTTGTGCCTCGGGGTTTTTTGTATTTATTTCCTTATTTTCTTTTATGTAAATAAACCTCCCCTTAAACGTTTTTGTGAAAAGTCTGTTGCTTTATTTTTACCACTTGTGTTTTTTTCCCCTAGATAATTTGGGGACATAACAGACTACCATAACACATTGTGTGCCCCATCGGAACAAATGCATGGTGTCCAAGTAACACAAAGCTGATACACAATTGCTAAATGTTAAATGCGTCAGAAAATAGATTAATAACACAACTACTTACAGTTACCACATCAAATGCTACTTGTTTCTTCACACCATACACTTGCTAATGCTAACTGGGTAACACAACAGCAATTTCATTCTTTACATCACATAAACAGACTATTATAATTCGTCTATATCAAAAACAACTTACTAATAACAAATGTACATACACATACAGATATCTATACTTGCATTTTAATTACCTCCTTGGCGTGTGTTTTCTGTAAACCACGGCTAAACGTGACAGTCACTTTTACATGTCGTCACACTGCGCGACAGTTCTTGAAGGACCCTATCGTGACGTAATTCCTAAAAGTCAACCTTCTGGACCAGAACTCAACCCATGGTGTACCGACAGATGTCACTGAGGTAGTCCATTAAGCTCACTATGCCATACACAATTTTAGAAGAGGCTATATAATGTATTTTTTGCCACAATTTGATCTGCGCATTGCTCACGTTTCACATTCGTCCAGAAATTGTTTAACCTCATATGAAATGCATTTTGTGAGAGACAGGTGGGAAATGTTGGTTTAGCTCAATCAACTTTAATGAAACAAGAGTGGGCCCAGGTAAAAACTTTATTCCAAAAACAGGATAGGCTAGTCTTGTGATGTGTATCAACCCAGGCCATGGAAAACTTTTTTCATACTGGAAATGTCCCAGATGCTGTTCAAACAACTCAGAGAATGATTCTTACAACGTCCAGCAGATGGCAGTATAAGCTGGTTGGGTACTCGGGGCACATTGTACCATTTGATGTTTTAACTATGAAACTTTACCCAAATGTATAAACTATATTGATAAGTGATTTCAGATTTTTCATTGGTGTAAAATTCAGTGTATTGATTGCCCATTACTTCCCTGTCTTATTACAATAATTATGTCTCAAATCAGTTCAAATTCAATAAATTTGGCTTTCCCAACTCAAAGCCTGAAGGCAAGTTTCTTTGCAACAGTTGTTTTCAATGCTGAAGTCACAGCATTTCAAATCCAGGTTTAATTTGCTATTTACACCAATACCAATTCAAAACTCTCACTTGTCCCAAGTCAAAGACAAAAGTTGACTTTCTTTGAAAGAGCATTGCATTTGTTAAGAGTTTGATATTCTAATTGCTCACCAATTCAAATATAATAGTGCTTTTACCCAATGTCAGAGACTGAAGGCAAAGTATTTCTTTGAAAGACTGTTTTCAGTGGTTAAGTCACAGCATTTGATATGGGAGTTGCTCACATTAGTTGAGATTCATCAGTCTCACTCTAAGACTGAAAGTACAATAACGGTTTGTAAGATTTGTTTTCTCTGTTTTGATATAGTAAGTTTTTTTTTACCCAATGTCAGAGACTGAAGACAAAGTATTTCTTTGCAAGACTGTTCTCACTGGTTAAGTTACAGCATTTGATATTGGAGTTAATTGCTCACACCAGTTCAGATTCAAAAGTTGCACTCAAAGACTGAAATGGAATAATTGTTTGCGAGATTTTTCTCAGTAGTTGTTACAGCATTGAAATCACTTTGATTTGTTAACACCAGTTCAGATTGTGTTACTTTTCCAAAGTCAAATCTTGAAGGCAAATTAATTTCTTGCTCTACACTGTTTTTAGTGGTTAAGTCGTGGCTTGCGCCTCTACAACACAATGACAAACACCAGTCTTCAAATAAACATTGATTTATTTATCGTAACATTTAAAAACAGTAGAATTAAGAACAGTAGAACATCACACCAGATTTATTTGCTCTTCAAAACAATGAACTGACAAAATTATATTAATATTTAAAAACACTAGGCCTACCTTTTAATAAACAATCTATAAATGGCAATGAACACTACGACAGATAACTAATGTATAACACAAATCTTTTGAAGGAAACAACATCCGAAATTAAAACAAACACGGGCGAATTGTTCAGTCCATTTTTATGGATCAATGTCGTCGGAAATGTCCAACAGATCGCCAAAGTCCTCTGAAGTGCTTTCTGCCCCCAGACTCTCAGATGCCTCCCCTGAGCCAACTGGCATGATAGCAAGAACTAGTCCCTCTGCATTGGTGGTCACCTCCACCTCGCCCTGACCGATGACGTGCTCCTCCAAGATGGAGCCATCGTGCGCAGAGGCAGACAAAAAATTGTCTCCTACGTACGGAAGCTGACAGGTGTCAGACGCGACACATTTTCAAAACCAACTTTAAGTAAAAAAAAACAAATTCAAATACAGTAAAACAACTTCAAATACAGTATAAAACAACTTCAAGTAATAAACCTACGCAAATTCAAAACTGTACCAATAAAAAAAACTCGCTGCAAAAAGAAAACGATGCATGATCAAAAGTTCCGCATGCAGCAAAAGTTCCGGTATAATGGGTTTCAATAGGAAGTGGGGTAGCTGTTCTATTAGACCGGCTGTGCAGAAAACGGTCTTCAAATGAAAAACGATTTAAACCAGCCGTCACAACATCCAAACCTGAAGAGGGCGCCACGAACAAACACCACGTACAACAAACGCCACGAACAAACACCTGATGACGGCGCCAAACACACCAACGGCTTGTTTACCAGTGAGTGTTACCCACCTGATGACGGCGCCAAACACACCAACGGCTTGTTTACCAGTGAGTGTTACCACAGCCAGCGAAAGTTCTGTCAGTTTGTTCAGTCAGCGAGATATCATCGTCAATCTTACCAGGTACGTGAATCAATCAATCACAATGAAATGTGGGAATATGTGGTGGGTGGTGTTTACCACAGAAATTTTAATTCTTACTGGGGCTATGGAACCAATTATTGTTGTCTCCACAATCGCTGGGGTCGTCCTGGCTCATCTCATAGCCTCGCTGCACACAAGTTTCACTATCTCAAACTCACAATAAACTATGTATGCGCATTTAAAATTATAACCGAATTATAACGAAGTATGTTTCATTGGTTCGCACTTTACACCTCTCCGAAGACTGTAGCAGTGGATATTCTTTCAATGTGTAGAAGCCAGAATGAAAATTGCTAGCAAGTCGTTAAATACAACGCCATTATGTACCATTATTCGTCTTTGCAGATGTACTGTCCTTTTTGTGGAGTTGAACTGCTATCGTCCCCTGTCTTTTGTTATTCCTGTGGGAAAAATGTTGAGTTTTTGAAGAAGGCCAATGCAGCTTCTGCTGTGGCTGTCTCGCAACCGAGCACAAGCAGTGACGATGCATCAATGGGTAAGTCTTGATTCACGTCAAAGTAACTTTGTGTATTCTCTATCTGGCCAAGAGTGACTTGTGCATAGATTGAATTATGTTACTGAAGTGTTACTTGTATTAAAAACACTGGTATATAATGATGAGGAGTCGGGGATGGGTTTGACGTTTCCCGCATGTATTTATCTAGTAGTCATAATTTGAAGTTCATACATAGACTGTTTGGTTCACATGAAATCCCTGTGGCATTTTGACACAAATGGCTGTGTATAAGTACATTAATGTGATATTACTCAAACACTTCTCAATGTAAAGTCCTTAGTTTGCCACCTGAAAGCTCTCTTTGTTGTTGAATGCTCTCACACAGTGGACAAGAGATACTTTTCTGTGGTTTTTTTTTTTTTGAAAGGTAAAAACAAGTTTAGGAATTATGGACATAATCAAAGGAAATTGCACCCCCTGACAAAATATTACAGAGTGGCATTGATTTTAAATGTGTATATGCTGTAGAAGCTACAATCATAATAATTTGTGTTTTCCCCCCTCCTACCAGCAAGCGTAGATAAGTTTGTTAAATTTAGGGAAATTAAGAACAGGGAAAGGCAATCCTTTTGCAAAAAGGCCCCCCAGAAAGGAAAAAATCTACAGAAACCAGTGAAGGTATGACAAGTAGACAATATTGATGTGGCTGTCAGTGCAGATCCATGATTTGCTGTGTGTCATATGTGTTTACATTTAGTCATTTAAACAGCTAGACATGCATTCGAGGCTAACATATGAACCTTCAAATGAAGTGCTACCCATTTTTATTATTGTTTCTTATTTTCTAGATTCATGTTGGAGTCATGCGACTGTCAGATAATGGGTCTCTAAAACCTGTGCGAGGGAAAGTGCTTCCTCTGGATATCCAGCCACACTGGACAAAAGCGCAGGTTTTAGCAGCAGCTGTTAAAAAGCAGATTGATTTTCATCAAGACATGCACGATGGTGCTCATGTACTCCTTTACCCGGACGGCAGGGAAGTAATAAATATCCCAGGAACGAGAGAGGCTTTCAGTGTTCAAAAGTACAAGGAGGCAATCGGGAAGGCCTTCCAGAAAATTACGCTCTACATTTGCTCGGCAGAGGACTTTGAAACCAGTTGTAAGTATTTCAGTTTATATTACATTCCTAGTTTCAATTTCAGGGGTTTCTCACTTTTAGTTAATCTGTGCTAGATTTAAAAAAAAACTCAAAACATTATTGTCATTTTGTTTAAATCAGGCTATACAGATGAGTCTTCCAGTGATGATAGTGTTGTGCACGTGAGACTACCATCTGAACTATCTGACACTGTGGTAAGTGAAAAATCCATAACAAATTGTCATATTACTACATTACTATTAAAACTACATTTAATCTTGTCGTATGTGAATACTATGTTTTGCATACAGGTCTGGGATGATCCCGATGATGTGAGCACCCCAAAACAGGACAACAATCAGAATACCTGCTACAGGTCTGATATTGAACTGTTCACTAAAAATGTGATGCCTATTTCCAAATTTGATCTTTTCATGAATATTTACTAAGTAATAAGCTAAAAATGTACAAGTATGACGTAAATACAGTACGTTTTCTGGATACAAATGCATATTTTATCCAAAATGGCGGACAATGGAGAAGATCCCATTTTTCATGTATACGAGACGTGCAATTTTACCAGTCATGTGAAAAGGGTGACTTTTGTGAATGGGCAGAATTCTGGAAATAAACTACTGAAATGATTACAGTTAAATCAATACTTTGCTTTTTATAGTTAGCTATACCTATTCTCTTTACCGGCAGCAAATACACCACCGTGTATGCACCTGTAGTGGTTGAGAGTGAGTCAGAGGCAGGCAGTGAGGCAGAGGCAAGCCATGAGTCAGATGACGCTGACGACCCTGAAGAGGAAAGGTATGATATTTCGCTGGTGACTGTGAGTACGGTGTTGTTATTGTTTGGATAATGGACATCTTTCGGGTGTACAGCAAAGCTAGTTTAGTGTTAAGTTAACCATGAGGTAGAGGCAAATCATCTAATAGAGGAACCTGGAGTCCTCTCTATCTAAACTCAATGAAGTTGGGACGGCACCAATGAAAAGCAATTTGATTTTATTCAAAATTTACCAAACGCCCCAACTTCACCGGAGTTGCGGTTTATTGTATACCCACCGGTACACTGATATTGTCTTGTAGTTCACAGATGTTGAAGGCTGAAGACGTCATTGCAGAATTGGCCTCCAAGATTGCAAAAACTTGTTGTAACCGGTTTAACATCAACCGCGCTGATATATGGGATGGAGCACTACGCGGATTCAAGAGGTCAACTTATGACCCTTCCTATGACATACTTGTCAAGTTCACGGATGATGAGGGCCAAGTGGAAGATGCAGTGGACGCTGGTGGCCCCAAACGGGAGTTTCTCACATTGCTAATAGAATGCCTTAGATCAAGGAGAATTTTTGATGGGCCAGAGGACAGAAAATTTCTAACATTTGACTCTGCAGGTAAACATATTGTTGTTTCATAGACATTACCTACATTGCTTAATACTCACAAATAAAATTAATCAGCGCCTTGATTCAGGGAAATTGATTTTGGTGTGCATTTTAATGTCAATTCAAGAGATTATTTTAATAGTGAACTAATGGAGAGTTTAATTCAACAGCTGCCCGAGACGACGAGTATTTTCATGTTGGGAGGATGATTGCCACATCAATTGTCCATGGAGGTCCAGGCCCTCGTTTCTTGTCTGAAATGTTCTATGACCACCTAACAGGAAAAACACCTGTTGATGAACCAAGCATTGAAGACGTCACTGATGATGCCATGAAATCATCCTTGCTTGAGGTTTGTGGTCAAATCAAGCTATCATACAATGGTATGAGTATGTTTGGGCACCCTTTTGGAAAATCATCACATCGAGGTATATCTTCTTGAGCCTTTGAAGCCGCAATTTCAGCTGAATATACACTATATTGCCAAAAGTATTTGGTCACCTGCCTTGACTCACATATGAACGTTAGTGCCATCCCATTCCTAACCCATGGGATTCAATATGATGCCGGTCCACTTTTTGCAGCTATTACAACTTCAACTCTTCTGTGAAGGCTGTCCACGTGGTTGGGCAGTGTCTTTATAGGGATTTTGACCATTTGTCCAAATGTGTTAAACCTCACCAATGCACATTTGGAAAAATGGCCAAACTCCCTAAAACACACTCCCCAACCTTGTGGAAAGCCTTCACAGAAGAGTTGAAGTTGCAGTGGCTGCACACCTCTAATTGTTGTGGTCAAATTACTCTAACTCAGTATATGTTAACAGCTTATTCTATTGTATTCTATTCCAGATATCCAGTGCAGCAACACTGGATGCACTGCATGCAATGATTGACAGGCATTCAAGTCTTCTGCAGACGGCTGGATGTCTTCAGTATCCAAAGACTGTGATGGACAAGAAGATTATCATGAAGGACTTCATGCAGTGGTACATCCTTTACCGCAACCACTTCACAATACAAAGGTAAGAGGCAAAATACGTCATGTGTCATATGCAGTCTTATATTGCAAGTGTTCTATGCATTTTATTTTTTTTTTCTCTGAATATTTTGCAGGTTCAAGGACGGACTCTCAACACTTAATGTGATGAGTGCTCTGGAGCAGCATGCTTCCCTTTTCGCACCATTCATGTGTTGCAGCGAGATAAAGCTGACTGCCAGTGTACTGGAAGATCTCTTTCAAGTGTCATTAAATGAAACGGGGAGCACCAGACGACAGGAAGAAAACCGAGTTCTGGCCTTCTGGAGGGACTTTCTCCTTGCAACAGAAGGTAGCATTTAATTTATTTGAAAATCAAATATGAATTTAACTTCACTTCACAATTGTGTACAAACGTGTTTATATTTCACAGAAAATGTAAAGATTTCACATTTACAATTCTGTTCTCATCAAATGTAATTTAACAATTGTGGTTATAGCGCAGCATAGTATTGGAAAGGTTAGAGATGGATGAGTACAGGCAGGTTATTTTAACACAAGCTTAAAAAAACTTTTTGATACAATGATACTAACATTATTTATTTATTTAGATAACCAGACGGGTCTCTCCCTCTCAGACATCCTGAGGTTCGCCACAGGGCTCGCATCCCTGCCCCCAGCTGGAATTAAGCCAAGACCAAAACTGCTTTTCAGCTGGGTGTCTCGCTTCCCCCAAGGCCATACCTGCGCAAATACCATTGAAATTCCAATGTCAAAGACATATACAGAATTTGAGAAGGACATGCATTTCGGCATTCAAAACTCTCCTGGGTTTGGACTAAATTAATGTTGATCTAAACGGGGGAAACCCATTCATCAAAGAAACACATTCACTGTGTTACCTGTTTTTCTTTCAGTGCTGTTACAAATTAGCCATGTTCTTCAATATAATGTAAAACTCCACACAGCTCTTCCAGGTGTTTGGCTGCATTAGACCACTCTGTCTTCTCAAGTCCTCAAAGCGAGACTGGAGATGCTGATCTCCACATGGACTGTGTGTTGCCTGGATTTGAAATGGCCTCAGGTCCTCCATAGTAATGGGAAAGCCACAATCAGTTCCCCCAAACCTTGGGGTGTAAACAGAATTTACATTTGTATAAAATGTTTTGAATAAATAAGATGAGAGTAAGACTATACTGTAAGTTGTCATGTTTTCCTGTGTTATTGTTTATACCTGTGAGGTAGGCTGTACATGACTTCTGGTTTGCCAGATGGACAGCGAGACTGTTTGACAGGCCTAATTGTGTGGGTGTTCCATTTCTCCCTAAACTCATCAAGGTCATTTTGGAGAACCTCCATGAAGGCGAACCGCAGAAGGCATGTCTGGTCATGACTATTACTGAATAGACTTCTTTCTCTTAGGTCATTCAGAAGGTCCATCCAAAATTGAGACCTGAAACAAACTGGAATTAGGGCAATGCAATGCAAATGATGTGATGGTTCTAATCTCTGCATGCATGCATATCTATATAATGAAAATACCATACTGTACCTCTGTTTGCGAAAATATGACCACCAGCTTTCAATTCTTTGATTTGCCATTGATGTGCCATATATATGACTGTCAGCCCCAGCATATTCATCAGTATGAGATGTTCTCAATGTACATTGAATGGCTGCAATTATGCCATTCTCTGTCCCACAGTCAGTGCGAAGTCGCATTGGAATGATTCCACCTTCTGACACACAGGTCAAATAATTCTGGGCAATGACCTCTGGGTTATTGTTGCTTGCTCCACATGTCAACCACATAACTTTGCGTGAGTAACCATCAATGCAGCCACTAATGGCAAATCCATATGGTTTCAGTTTGTCATATCCATCCACATGCCAAACATAGTTTGGGCCTTCTGAATGGTAAACTCTTCTGACAAATCTTCGACTGGAACAAAGTTGGCTACCTTCGGGATCCAACTCCCTCAACAGGGCCATGACATCATCCCTCCTTACATTCAGACCGTACTTCTGGCACAGTGTCTGCCACATTGACCGGTAGCCATGCAGTTGTCCTGGACCTTGTAGTTCTTCCTGTATGGCAGCACGAACCCTGGCAAGACTGGAGTAGTTTTTTTTCCTGGATAAGGACAGGCATTTCAGCTTCCTCTTAAGGGTGCGAAGGCTCATGTGAACATTATGTTTAGATGCTAAAAAATCCAGAATTTCTGGATAGCTGAAGCCTTGATTAAAATATCCTTCAATGAGATCCTCTTCAGTGGAAGTAGGCCTAGCTGATGCTGAGCCTGCCAACAGACAAAAAGAAGGTGGTGGTTGATATTGTATTCAATCCTCAAATAAATGTTGCATGACCCCTAATATGAATAACTGAAGTGAAAGTATAAGTATATATGACTATCATGACTCCACTTACTGTCTGCATAGTCTTTCAAAAACTGTATATCGTTACCACATGAGCCACAGAACACCTGAATGGCTTCGAGGTGTTGTCCACAGTACGGACAAAACATAGCCTGGACAAAAGAACAAGAAATTGGCATTAAAATGGGGTATGCAATAGTGTGTTAGCATATTTGCCTTCCATCATGTATCTGCGGGGACATATTAATAATGTGCTTAATCCCTCTCTCACACACACTGCACCACGCTCTCGCTCTCTCCCACACATACTCATTTGATGAATGTAGTTGCACAGATTTTCCTGAAGGTGGCACTCTAAGACCACAAATGATCTGGAATGACAGCGGTTGTATCAGAGAAGGGCTGTTTTATGGCAACGCCTGATGTACTTTATCCAGTGCTCTCCGATTGGTTAAAATTTCTCTTCTCCTCCATGCTTACAGAGCTCAACCACATTGTCAATTTGTTCAGACTGACTTTGGCGGAGCAGCAGGCTGTTAGTATTATTTGCCATACCGAAGATTCGGTTTCAGTAATGAATGTTGAATGTTAGCTATGATGGTTAGCGAATAAGCTGGTTGGTCGGGAATGTAAGCACGCGAGATAACGTCAGAGAAAGGGACTCTTACCAACCGCTATTCGTAGTTATTGGTATAGCAATACCTTATAATAATCCCTTTCAGTAAATTAAGTATAGCCTATTAGCCTAACAAACAAAATATAACAAACCAAAATTGTTTAAATACAGCACAACAAAGGACCCTACTTAGGATAACTAGGCTATAACACTTTGGCTGGCCTGAAGCTAACGATAATCATTACATCCCATTGACTGTAGAACATATATACAGTCAATGTTACAGCCTAATCCAAAGGACCAGTTGCCATAATGGGACTGGTTCAAACTGCCATTAGCGGTGTATAGCGATCTTTTAAAAATAATTTAACGCCACTGACGTAAATAGATACTAATAAACGTTACGTCAGTGGAGAAAAGAGTAGTAACTTAACTGTCACTTACCTTGCAAGTGCAGAAGATCAGCAACTAAACTAATACTAACCCTAAATATATATACACTGACTACTGGCAATACAATACAATACAAAGCTATTACAAATTTAAACTCCAAGTAATTATTAAAACCCGATACAAAACCCCAAGTACTAAATATAAAAAAATATACAGATGTAAAACTACTCACCGATTGCCTACCAGCCCAGCTGGTCGGTAGGATATCCTGACAACTGTTTTGTTTACAGTCTCCACAGAAACCTAGCTACCTCTCCGTCCGTCGCACTTGCTTGTAGGAGCTACGTGTTTGTTCGTGGCGCCCTCTTCAGGTTTGGATGTTGTGACGGCTGGTTTAAATCGTTTTTCATTTGAAGACCGTTTTCTGGTTTGCAGCGCGTTTGGTGATCATTTATCATTTTCTTTCTTGCCACGAGTTCGATGATCACATCGTTTTCTTTTTGCAGCGAGTTTTTTTATTAGCACCTTCTTGAATATGTATCGTTTTATTACTTGACGTTGTTTTACTGTATTTGAATTTGGTTTTCTTACTTAAAGTTGGTTTTGAAAATGTGTTGCGTCTGACACCTGTCGGCTTCCATACCTACGTACTTAAATACTGCCGAATTTGTCAGGGTGCCGGAAAAATCGGGGTCATCGGTTTGCACCACAAGGACGCCTGAGTAAGTAAATGTATAGGATGTGGTAAGCTGAAGAATTTTACACTTCTCACAGCGGTGAGTCGTGCTTTTTTGCCCTACATGCTCTTGATTGTAGTGGCATTGCCGGCAACAGGGTTTCACCTCTATCTGGACTCCGGTGACTTGTCCCCGGACCGTTTGCTCCGGTCTGGCCGGTAACGGGGCCATCGAAGCCGGCTGGCCAACTTCTTCGATGATGGATATCACGGTGGTTGGAGTGGTGGTAATGACGGTCACGTCCGCAGATTTTCTGGTGGCCAGGCCCTGAAATTTGTAGGATTTCCCCTCCAGCACGGTCACGATGTGGTTGCCCCACACGTTGAGTGAGGTGTGCCCTGTGGGGTCGCACACCAAGAAGGTTTTGACCTCCATCGGCTCCCCATTGATTGGCACCATGTTGTTGCCGGTGGACTGCAGGATTTTCAAATCCACACTGCCGATCTGCAAAACACAATCTCAAAAAAAACAGGGCATGAGATTTATATGGTTGCGAACATTGCTTTGTTTTTTTTTGTTTTAAGTAGCAACTTATCACCGCGCAAGGCGAAGTGCAGTTCGTACAGCAGGGAACGCCAGTGCAATGTATATCAGAGCTGCGTTACCCTTGCTGTTTTGTTTTTATCGCAGTTCAACACCAAGAATATTATTTTTCTGTTGGGATGGCTTTTATCCAGAATGTGACATGACCTGAATATTTATCTTTTACAATATCTCACACAGCTATTAAATTAAGATAGTTGTTATTATTAGGCCTAATTAGTAGGCTATTTTTGCCAAATTCATTTCAATTCATAACATTGCTCCAAGGAGTTCTTCGGCTACTCACCACAAACCAGCAATTCGGCTTGAATGGCCTATATGACTCAAAAACAGAAGTTCTTATAACACTATTATTACCCCTAGTTAACACATGGCAAATAGCGAAATGGACCCCAAGTATTGTCCATGCGCAAGCTCAGCACGTGTTGAAATGTAACAGTTATTTCCTCTGTGCGTCTTAGAATGCAGGCCGACTCTACTTACTTTTTGACGAGGACCCATTGTCAAAATTTCCGCGACAGTCTTCTCCGACGAGCAAAGCTCCCGGCGCCCAAAAGGTAGTGGCTCGGCTACTTCAATTCTGCTCCTGGCCGTCATCAGCACGTCGAAACTGCCCGCATCGGCGTGACCTGCAATTAAAGAAAAACAAATACCAAAAAACATTAGTTTATCAACAGTTTCATTAGTCACTAACTGTTATTGCATTCAAGAGTGGCACTGACATTAATACTTACTAATAGCCTTGCGGCAGTCGATCAGTTTGACCGGCTGGTCATTCTCGCTGGCCTGGACACAGACTGCGTGCTTCTCGGGGGAAAAGCAAACCACTCGGTTGTCTTCTTCTTGTCCTGTTTGAATACTTGCTTCGAAGTAGTGGGTGTTTTTTCTGGACACCTTCACGGGCGAGACGCTGTGCAAATAACCGAGAACACTCTCGGTATCGCTCTGGCTTGTTCACGCTTGCTTTGGTGGGTTAGCCATGGTCCTCGATTCGCTGCTTCCAAATCTCTTGTCGATATCGCCTTCTCTACTGCAAGTTCGATGCAGTTTATAAACATGGCCGGCCCAAGGCATAAGCGAACTAAGCGACCGCTTAGGGCCCCACACACCACCAGGGGGCCCCCAAGAGCAGTTGGAATGCCCACCTGCGAAAATATTTTTAATTAAAAAAACGTAATATCAATGACATGATATAGCAGAAACAAAAGACACAAAAATAAGACACAAAATAACGTTTTTTGTATCATTTTCATAGTTGGTACATTAGGTTAACTAATCCTTGCTGCTGGTTGCTGCCACTGCGCTCCTGCACAACCAGACGCACGTGACGTGACAGGAGTTATTCACTTCGGAAGATAGGTGGACTAGATGGCTAAGCCATGTCTCAAAAAAGAAATTATCCATCTGGGGCAGAGAAGAGGAAGAGACAAGAGGAAGAAAAAAAGCAGCAAGAAAAAGGTAAATTTGAATGTCCAATGTTACTATTTTTGTGTCATTAAGGTTGTCTATGTTCTGGCTAGGTTGGCTGGATTAGCTAACAGAATGTCTGTCATAGTAGCTAACGTTATGCTACCCAACACAACAAAATGTAGCCTCGGATATCATCTTTAGTTCTAAGCTGAGAGCCGTCGCTTTACTTACAAACTCCAACCTAAATGTCATGACCGATATTAGCTCAAGTGGACAAAGTCATACCAATTTATTAAGATTGGCGCAGTAGTGTGTTCAATAAGGTGAGTGCAAGTTCTTGATAATTGCTGTCAGATCGCTAGTGTGAGTTTAGTGAATTTTGCCTCCTGAAAAGCCAGGAAACATAGATTTTGAAGGGAAATGATCAAGCACTGATGATGACAGGAAAAACGACAAGTGTTGTCTTTCCGAACAGTCCTTACTACTTTTTTTAGCCAGCGACTTCAGATTTTCTGGAGAACTCTGTAAATTGATTAAAAAACAACAACAACCCACGTTTAATTTCTGATATAAGGAGACATCTTTTTGGAAGGAGTCTCCAGTGCCAGCACTTTGTAACAGTCAGAGGTAAAGCTGTAACTGTACGTTTTCCATCATGGGAAAGTCTTTGGAACAGAAGATACTGTGGTTTCTCAGCAGCATGACAAACTGTAACTATGACCAAAGTCAGTGTTGTAGTCGAGTCACTAAATCCCGTGTCCGAGTCCAGTCTCAAGTCCCCATTGTTCAAGTCTGAGTCAAGTCCAAGTCATTAAAGAAAATTTCGAGTCGAGTCCGAGAACAAAACCCTAACCGCACTATTTGATGATGTCTGTTGCTGCCTTTATGTAAAACCGTCTCTGCTACTGTGTTGGACTAACGTTCCTGCCCTATTTTAGTTAATAGGCTACAGATAAAAAGCTTGCTCATTGCTCAGCAGGCCCCGCCCACTATCAGCAGGGCAAATAACATGAGAGAGGGTTAACAGTCGCGAGATCATCGCTCAGCAAGCAAGCCCTGCTCGCCATCAACAGGGCAATGAACATAGCGTGTCACTTCCTTCTCTGGGTGGAGTCTTACCAAATGACGATTGAAGTTCGAGG
>JAODOE010000002.1:61187223-61198489 GCA_027576095.1 Plicofollis tonggol
AGAAAAAAAAAAAAAGATTCCCCAACCCAAACAACCCACCTCTGAAGCAGGATGGAGGCTGGGATCGAATCAGGAGCACCCTGAGGGAAGAAAGAAGACAAGACATTACATCATACTTGTAGATGCTTGCATTAAACACGTGTATGTTGAATCCTAATGAAAGATGTCCGTCAGCCGGATATTTTCCTAAGAAAGCATCCACTTGTAAATGATTTACGCCATAGGCAAAGTTCCCAGCTTGTTCTTAGAATACACCTAAGTTGGATTGGTTAACCCTGTTCTGAGAAGGAGAGAAACACCACCTAGATCCTTACCCCTTGCACCCACGGGTGCTGCAGAACCTGAGCGGCGCTGAGCCGGTTCTTCGCGTCCCGGACCAACAGTTTGGAGATGAGGTCTTTGGCACGCCAGGAGATATGAGCCCACTCTTTCTCAGGAAACTCATATTTGCCCTCCTGGATACTCTCAAACAGCGTGTTCTGAGATTGATGGATAACAAAGGGAAAGAAATTGACTGATTAATGACAAACACCTTGGTTAATTAATACTCCATAGTCATATATACTAAAAATCAATGCATCGCTAAGAAATTCAGTTCTTGTTCATTTCTGGGCCGGAAAATCTGCAAACTGAAGCTTGCAACAAGCAAACAGAGGCGTAAATCCACTTCACGGCTTGCAATTGAGCATTTTTCAAAGATATCTTTGAAACTGTATGATTATACGTCTAGAAACACTTTAAAAGGTCACAAACAGCCACTAACTCATAAATGCTTGTGTCAAGGTTGACATACTTGGCAAGCATGACAAGGCTCGCCGTTCTCCCAGCCACAGTCGCCTCCACAGCGGCCCACAAAGGGAGGATAGCCACTTAGCATGATGTACAGGATGACGCCCAGGCTCCACAGGTCACAGCGTTTATCGTAGATGCTGGCTTCCTCGTTGAATGCCTCCACCACTTCGGGAGCCATGTATTCGGCAGAACCACACTGCAAAAAGGAGCGACTTTGTTAGTCACTGTATGGGAATGAAGTAAACCATTGCCACCTGGGCTGTTAATTTGCAACAGCGTCGTAAGGAAATGGCGGCTGTGTGTAGGTTGGGTGTGGGGCGCACACACGAGAGGAACAAATAAAAGAAAGTGTGGGTGTGTGTTAACTACCGTCTGCTTTACAAGTATTTTAGCATGTAGATTGAGGTCATGTGTTAAGGAGAGACCGTATGACTGTCACATGACAAAACAAATGAGATTAGAGATCAGCCCTGTGCGAGAGATCACCACAAACAAATACATAAACGATTAAGTCATACAGGTCCAGGGTTAGGTATGGACTTTGTACGAACAGAATAAAATGCTTGGGAATGTGCCGTTCTAGGACCATAATCCACGACAGGCTGGTGCTGAAGTTGTTTTGGAAACGGTAACCTTTGTGCGCACATGCAAAGAGCGAAACTGATAGAAAGATGTACTACATCTTGTTAGCTTTGTGGCAGAGTTGGTTGAGTCATGGAAATTTTTGAATCCGTGTTTGCGCTGCAAGTCTCTGCAAAACGCCTCCATTCTGAAACTAGGCCAAATGCCCAGGAAGGGAAAAGAGGATTGAGTGTTCCAGAAAACCAAAACCGCTCAACACCTCTTACACAACCACATATAAACAAAACATAACCACAGATAATGCTTTACTTAGCACATTTCTCAACAGAAACCCATACAGTGTGATTGAATTCAGTGGACCAGGAGAACAAAAGATAATCCTTCAAATTACCACAAAGCTTTTGGGTTGATTTTCCTCAATCAGCATTTTTTTTTTTTTGGGTTATACCACATTAAGCTCCAGTAATTATGAAATGCAGGCCAGGGTTATGGTTGCAAAATTACCACTTGTGGGACTTTTTCCCCCCCTAAGAACCAGTAATCCAAGGGAATTTCTAGGTCAAGTCTGGTCAGGAGTTCTTTAGCTGAACAAGGTTACTGAGGTGCTTTGAGTTGATTTACGTTGTATAATACTATACTACAGCAAACAAGACCAAAAACAGGTCTGATGCTTTTCAGTTCGCCGTTTGCGGTGCTTTGTTTTGGTTCTGAGGTCTGACGTTCTTCTGCTGGCATGTTTGCGCAGGCAGCAGGCTTCTTTTGTCCTCCTTGAACGCAGCTGTCGTGCCGCTCCACCCCACTGAGACTTTATGCAATGCACTTTCGCAGTGCAGGAATTCAGAAACCGCAGACAAAAGCTTGGCTGTTCTGAATCGCCCCCTCCTCCTCCTCTTCTGCTCGCCATCGCTCAACACCCCCACATTCAGGTCGCCTCTTAACAGCCTGTCTATCAGGGGTCAGACAAAAGACGAGCTCCGAGCTGCACCAGATGACGGAGTAAAATAGTGCTGTTAGCTGCTCAGAGCAAATGGAAGATTCCACGATCAAACAACCATGTTTCAGGTTTCTTCATTGGTTGTATCTGTAGACCGAAGATACGGGCTCTCTCTCTTCGTGATAGATGAGAGGAGGGAAGAGAAGGGGGATCAGATAACCTGCACTGCAGATTTTCTCTGCCTGTAAGTACCTGGTGCAAAATTAGCAAAGCCTTGCATCAGGCACTTCCTTGGGTGGGGGATTTACACCACATGGGAAGGACGGATAGCTGACAGATGCAGACTTGTTGGTAAAATAAGCGTGGGGTTTTCTTGGCCATGTGACAAGGAAGTGGCTTCTCAGCTGGCACAGTGTTTCAGTTTGTGGTTCGGTTTTGCATCAGCCTTCCATACCCAAGCAGGTTACATGTAAGCCACATTTAAAATTCCCCTGTGAGCATGTGACAGTGCGAGAGAAAGTTCATAGGTGGTGTTTGTGTGGTGGTACATCGGCTGAGCAATGAGCTGTACAACCAGACATTTCTCAGAAATCAAACCCACATTTACAGGAAGCTCAGAGGCTGCATAGGTTAAACCAACGATTTCCTTAAAAAAAAGAAAAAGAAAAAAACCTGCCGATACTAAAGCTTGGAACAAAGTGTGTATACAAGACTGAGGAATCTGCCAAGATGATCCTTGTGATAAAGTCTAAGCAAAACCAACATGCCATACTTCAGCACTTGGCTCCTCCTACCTACCTACCCAGTTCATCCTCCCTTTCCACCAGCCAATCACAACCCAGTTGCTATGCTTAAGAAGCAGACACAGGAAAGGACTTCCTGTAACGTCTGACCTCACTGCCACACTACCAAAGAAGCACAACAAAAAGGTAGAGAAGTGAAAGTGTAAAAGACATGCGAGGCGTGAGGGATGAAAAGACTTCCAACGAACTAGCTTCCAAGAACATGAGGGGAATTTTCTTTAATGACTTCTGCTCAGAGCCTTGAGTTTTGCACAACATGCTCTTGGAATCAAGGACCAGAACAGATTGTGTTCCAGAGAATGATAAGTCTGAAGTGGGTTCAAATTAGAAAGAAATCTTCAAGACGACAAAACAAAAGCAGATTTTCTTAAAAATCTGCCATGCAGCTTTTGTTTATAGAGTCATATTCATTATAAAGCCTGCAGCTAATCAGATATACAACGAAGTGGCGTGTAGAACAGGCCATGCTTCAGCACTGCACAGGTTAAACCCGTATAAAACTCTCTCCACCCGGTTGTTATTCAACCCCCAAACAGTCTGGAGACTTTAGAAAGACACACAGGGGACTAGTCCCACTCAGGTTACACCAAACGCCCCTGGGAAACACTTCACTACACACCACCTACTGCTTCTCCATCACCTGTTATCCGTCCCACGTAAAGGCACATGACCATTCCAATACAAACAAGTTTTTGCAGGTTCAACATTAAACTCTATCCCAAAGAGATGCAGAGAGCTCATATTTGATCACGCTCCTCCTGCTAATAACATTTACCAGAATGTTTCTCACCGATTTCAAAAACTTTCCGGCCAGCCATAAATCTGGGATTAATCTCACAGACGAGGATCCTGGTCAACAATAGGAGCCAGCCGTTCAGCTGACACCACCCACGCTCGTCCAATAGCATAGCAGGAAGGGACTGGGTGATAAGAGTGGCACTGTAAAAAGATCTGGCTTATCTGTGCACGCGCAAGAGCAACAAAGCAGGCCTTATCCACTCATAACCTTTAATAATGCACACTTCACCGGGCTAGGAATATTCTCCCGCTTGGACAGGGTTTTGATCAGTTTGAATGGTGTCTCTCTCTCTCACCCCCCCCCCCACACACACACAAATTCACATACCGGTGTGAGAAGCTCTGGAGTAGAGATGGGCGAGCTGTCGCTGTTCAGTTTGATTCCACTGCCCAAGTCGAAATCACAAATTTTCACTGGTGAAATCTGAAAGTGGAAGAATCAGAGTCAGGAACTTGAGAGGCATCTTATCTTGACTGCACGAGCTCTCGGTTATGCTTATGATTATTCACGCTCTCGATAGGAAGTCTGTACTTCTGTTCTCATTCAAGATAAGAGGAGAGAAGAAAAATGATAAAACAATCTCACCCTGTCTTCATGTTCACATAAGATGTTTTCGGGCTTGAGGTCTCTGTGGGCCATTCCTAGAGGACACACACAAGGGTCCTGCATTAGACATCAAATTGGTTCTCCAGGGTTTGAGGACGACAAAAAGAGTAACAAAAAAAAAAAAAGCACAAAAAAAAAAAAAACAGTACGTTTCCAATATACTGCATTGCCAAGATCTGCTATAAATAGATGATCACAGAGGACGAAAGTCATGTCCTCCAGGCAAAGGCAAAACATGAGACCCTTTGCCTTCTCAACAAGCTTCTCAGAACATCTTTCAAGGAAGTGATACACAACACCGGAATGCTAATCAAGCCAAGATCTGATATTCCATCCTCCAGCACCCTAGCTACAGTACCCCACCACCACAATCACCATCTTGCTTAATACCTAACCAAGCTATTCCTGGTAAGAAACTTGTACTACAATTATACAATAAGCATAGAAAATAAGCATGAGGTCATTCCACAATCCCAATACATGATTCAAGATTTTTATTTGTCATGTACACTAACAGACACAGCAGTTTATTATTGGGTAATGAAATTCTTATTTATTTTGCAACTGCCCGACCAAACTATGCTTACCAATATAAAAATATATATATAAAATATGAAATAAAGTGCATATGGAATGCAAAATATAAAAGGTAGAGTGAAAAATGAAGATAACTTTTTTTTTTTTTTAAAAAGGGAGAGGCAAACAATGTGCAAACAGAGGTAGATATACTGTGCAATGTCTTGTGCAAAATTTCTAATGTAATCCGTGGTTCAAAGCCTGATGGAAATATAGGAGGTAGATGGTGATTATGATCCCACTGACCTTTGTTGTGCAGAAAATCCAGAGCGCTTGCGATGTCCTGCACCACAATGCTCGCTTCCTGTTCGCTGAAGTGCCTCCTTCTGTGAATGTGAGTCAAGACGGAGCCTGGAGGACGGGGAAGGGTGCGTATGCAAAACAAATCCCATTAACACAGACGCTCAGATGTCATTCTATTTATTACACACAACCATTTTCTTCATTTTTACCTAAAGACTAACTTGCTTAGAGAGCAAGAATGCTCATCGGATATACATACCTCCCCTCAGCTTCTCAAACACCAGGTAAAACTTATCCTCCTCCTCAAAAAACTCCACAAGCTCCAGGATGTTTCTGCAGGTTGAGGATTTAAAAAGGTGGGGGTGTTTGGATCAGAATTTTTTTTTTTTTTTTTTAAATCCATGAATAAAATTTCCAAAAACACGTGCAAAGCCTATACTGTTGCACAGGATCTGTCTGGGGTCACATGCAAGAAGCCACCTGATGTGCTTCTCATAGGCTCAGTTTACGCTGTGCTAATAATAACGGCTCTCCTGTATAATATCTTAACCGTTAAAATAACATATGCAAAGAGAAAAGCCTGGCTAATTAAAGCTACGCCTCAGTTTACATTGGCAAAGTTCGGACAGTGCATTACCTGTGGCCCTGGCACTGATACAGCATCTCCACTTCCCTGAATACACGACTTCGACTATGTCCTGGTCTCTTCTCGATGATCTGCAGAACAGGGAGGGAGAGAACCACAACAAAACCCCACATTATTGTCGGTAGGATCAAAGATTGTAATATTTTGTAGTTTTCCCTCTCGTCCACGCAATCATTTGAAAGTCTCTGCAACAGCTGCAAATGTTACCCCGTACTCCTAAATATACCCTAACCCATATTCCATCCTCTAGATAGAACACAAAGCCCTAACAACATTCGTGGGTCAAATTCCATTGACAAAAACATAATCAGAGTGAGGCAAGTTAAGCCTGGAGGTTAGGGAGAGCTGAAATGGGCTGTTGACAGTAAAAATGGCTCTCCCTCCCTCTCCCAGGCCCCTCATCGACCCCCTCGCCATGTGGTGCAGGCTGGACGTGACTGGATTAGTGGTGCTAGCAAGAGAGAAGTGGTACACAATGTAGGTCCTGGATTAGAGCCTGGGGTTAAGGCCAGCTCTGCATTCCCCTATGAACCACTGCACGCCTGAGTCAGCAGCCTCTGAACAGAAGCCACACAAACCCATGCTAACCAAAGTGACTCGAGATCTGAAGGACCTTAGATGTGGGGACAGAAATCCATCAGACTTTCCTTCTTGGTTTTCCCCCTTTCAGAGTTATTTAAAAAAAAAAAAGTCACAAGAGGTTATACCACAGTGCTGCTGAATGCTCAACTCTGACTGGTCAGAAGGTATTGATTAATTTTCTATAACTGGAACTCGGACGTTAGTGTTGGCTGTAATTCAGATTAAAGCGCTTATTCTTTCTATGGCAACAACTCCTTCAGAAGAGAGTTGTTCTACAATGCAAGCACCACAATCAAAACCTGAATACATTTTAAAAACAGCCTTCTTTAACATTTATGGAAAGAATCTCCAGTCTCTGTTTTTGAACTGGTCATTAAATGCAATAACACGTTACAGATAAAATGCAAAGAACAACAGGAACCATCACTCCATAAACATAACTGTAAATAGTCAAAAATATAGTCATTCTTTGACAAGTTAAATTGCAATCCTTGATAGACTGCTGTTCCACACTTCAGGAAGTGCTGTTATTCGAAATAAACAAACAAAAACAAACCCACCCACTTCCAGGTGGTAACAGAAACCTTGCTTCATGTTAAACTGCATCACACCTCCGTGTTGATCATTTTCCGATATCACACCCTTAAGTGTTCCCTTAGTGGATGGACAGCACCATAAACCCTCAAAGTAGCCTAGGACGGTTGTACTAACGGAGCCAGCCTGAGCATGTATAATAAGCCAGGCCTGTAAACACGACGCCCAGAAGTGCAATGACTGAACACATGCACGACTAAAAGGAAAGAGGGGGTGCGAGTCAGGAAGGCTGTTTTCACCCAGTTCTTTTGTTCAGACTTGGATACAAACACCAACCCCCATTGATGCCCCAACCTCGGTGGGGGTTTGACCATGACATCTGGTCTCAATTTACAGTGCCCCGTCCCACCCAAAAAAAAAAAAAAAGAAAAATTTTGCCCCTGATAGAAAGCCACAAATCCTCCCTGGGACAAAAACACAGCGTTGCAGAAGCAAGTGTGTGTATCAAGAGGAGAGGGGAAAAAAAAAAAGCGCATGTTGCTGCTGATGGTATTTTTATGGATCGAGTCATTTTATCACATTTAAATCAAATTAAAGAAATCTGTTAACAGAACTTTCCAGCACATTCTCTCCTTGCAAGCATGTGGCCATGAAAAAATCAAAACAACCACAGCATTTCTCAACATTCCACTTCCTTGAAATATGCTAACTGAAAAAAAAAAAATCACGAGGTATTACGCCTCTGTGGCAAAATGCCGCCGCCCCCTCCCGAGGCCACGCCTTACATCTTTGTACAGTTCATGATCAAGAAAGTAGGTAAACATTAGAAAGACCACCCCGCCCCTCCTTTTCTTCCTCTACGGCTGTGTGCTTTGGCAGACATACCAGAACAGAACACAATGTTCCCGCCACTGCCTGGCACACTGGCCAATGGAAGTGCAGCACAGAGGGGGATGTGACCCACCCAGCGTTTCAATTGGCCGTCTTAACGGATGATCTAACGAAAACAGGATGGGGGGGGAGCTTCTTTGCTGAGCCAGCACCAAGTGCAGCAACAGTTCAGTACGTACATCCTCTTTTTCTAAACGCAGCCCAACAACGATCAAAGTGCTGCCAGTGTGGTCATTTTTAACTCCGATTAACATTTAACTTTCAAGGTTGGAGAACATTCATGGCCACGATCCAGGAATTATAAAAAAAAAAAAACCCACGCGGAACCTGAAAATACCTTTATGCATTCAAGATATCGCAAGCAAAACACTGTCATTAAATTTCAAGTAAACTTCGATTCATGTTCAACACCACAGAGATGACAGGAGTGAGCAGCTCGTGCCCTGCAGGGAAGGTTTCAGAAATGCAGAGCACACTAACAAACTGCAGTCATGTGCAGACAGCGGCTCTGTTTCCAGGAGCCTGTTCAAGTTCCTAGAACTGGCACGTGTGCAAAAAGGTAATCCCATTCAAAACAATACCACATTGCAATCTACGCACAAACACACGTCACCAAGATGGCGCCGTGGATAGCTGTGTTGGTGTGCATGGTTTTCCCTTTCGTTTGTTAACTCTGCTCACTGCTGTGATACGCCAATCTCTTTCACCAGAGAAGAGCTCTTGAACATTAGGGGAACAACTCCAGTGGCCTCATTACCAGCTTTTCTGGTGTCTTCCGTGGAAATACTGCTCACCGTCACTTTTGCTCACCTCAGTGAGACGCTGGAGGAGAGAAAAGCATGCTGGTGCGCTCACGTGCCTCCATTGGCGCAGACCAAATCACCAAAACAAATTCCTTGTATGTGAGAATGTACTGGGCAATAAACTTTATCCTATCCTAAACTGGAGAGAGACAGGAAGCGAGTCTTACCTTCACAGCGTATTCCTTGTGCGTGATTTGGTTGATGCAGGTTTGCACTTTTGCATAAGCTCCCTCTCCCAACACTTCGTCCTGCAGCTTATAGACGTCTGAACAGAGAAAGACAGACAATGGTCAACTATTAACGGCAATGAAAACATGACGTGGGTATTAATGCCATGCCTCCAGAACTCTTGTATACAACAATAAAACATTTTTCACGTGCACTAAATACTACAGCAGCACTGTATAAAGAAGGAAAAATACTGTATTTCCTCCGGGGAGTAAACACTATACATACAATGCATACTTCTAGCACAACACAGTCAGGATACACTTAGGACAGAACATTACACCATCTATGCGATATCTACACCATGCTGTTTTGGTAGAAAGTCAGATAGAGGGAACTGCATCAGAAAGATCACGAGTCTGAATGCAGAATAACTGATACGATTAAATAAACATAACGTGACAAAGGCTGTGCACACACTTGCAAACAATGACGTATCCTGTTGACACTCACCCTCAAACCGCCCAGAGAAGCTATCAGTCGCTCTGCACCTCTTTTTCTTCTTGTTTCTCTTCTTGGCGTCGGGTATGTCGATCGGCTGGCTGGATGGCATGTCTTCATACAGGACGAGAGGAAAGAGAAAACCGTTAAACACAAAACAAACGAAAAAGCAGATCTTCTTTGAACTTGCAGATGTTGGACACAAGCTGAACCATAAAGCGACTGGGCTCTGACTCATTACTGTAAACAACCCAACTGGGAGTGTGTTCCACATCACAAGAATACCTCCACAAAATGACAGCATGTCCATGTGGTATGGTTTTTGAAGCAGATATTCATCAGAACACCAAAAATACACACTGCAAGGGCTTTACGTAAACGATTTATGCAAGTCAGCAAAGGCTTCTTACTCACCGGGGCGAGTGGAGCAATCGAAATTGAAAGCGGGATCGAGAAAACGGGATCCGGTTTTGGAGAATTCTTCAGTTTCGAAAGGATTTTGGCCCTGAAATGAACAAATGTTATATTTTAAATAAACTTCAAACAAAGGAAAGAAGGCACACAAATGGGTGTGAACATTTCACTTAATATCAACTGTAATTACGAAATTGGGTAATAACCACTGTATAAATATTCACATTTCCAGGTATGCAGGCATCAAGGGCACACGTCAACACACCTTGAAAGAGCGATGGAATCCATTTACGGCTGCGATCTTATTCTGAACCATTTTGCTTCCTGATTCGGTGACTTATTCCCTGATCGGATCAGTGGCTGCCGGCAACAACGGATCGCTTAGCTGGAGTGATTAATCTCACTTCGCTAATCCGATTCCTGGTAATTACAGTGCTTTAAACGGGAAACCTGAAAAACAAGCCAAAATGCGTTATTCAAAGTTTGTACAGCACATAAGTCATATGACAGCTGAGGTTTCAAAGTCAAAACAGCAAGGAAAGTAAAAACATGTCCGCGTTAACATGGAAGCAAAGTGATCCCGATCGCCAAGAATAATTAGGCAATGTATAAGTGATACGGTATCCTGCAAAACACCAATAAACTCAAAGCTCATGCTTTAACCCATGAATAAAAGTCACAGATCACCAACACTTAAGAGAGATCTACTGTCTGGCCAATTGATCTAATAGCTGATGTATCAAACTCCACAGGGCTCGACATTAAGGACTGCCCGGGGCAAGTGAAACATGCAGTCAGGAAAGTGAGATATGTCCCTGACATACCCGACAGGGCAAGTTAGAATGAGCATATATTACAAACTAGCGCCACAAAAATTAGGCTTTTTGATCTTTTATTTCAGTTCCTAAAAGCATCCCTCACTACATACCAGACCATGTCTTGGCTGTTTTCTTAGTCTGTTTCATTTACTGCTTTGCAAGTTATTTTATATCGCCCCGCTGTTGTAGTATGGTATGCCTACTATTTATAGACCCCTTATGCATGACGTCAGGTACCACGTGATAATTACAGCTAGGGTCAGACAGACACCATCTTTCATGCAAGTAAGGCTTAAACTGTCTACAATATGGTTAATTTTAGTGCTGTTTTCATTTGTTCAAACAGAACTAGATAAAGGGCATTACCGTCTCCCCGCCATCAAGAAAAATGTTAACAAAATAGAAGCAAATGCTTCAAGAACAACAAGGAAATGAGTGGTTAAAGAATACGACGAGAAGAACTCAGCCTGAAAGCTACAGAGAAATTCACGACTATTTAAAATGTATCTTACAAAAACAAAAATCAGAAGTGAGGATGGAAGAGATTGCTTAAGAATCTTTTTGCTTGCATTCG
>JAODOE010000002.1:61894767-61905004 GCA_027576095.1 Plicofollis tonggol
ATCCGCGCTAACTTATTTTAATTATTACTTATTAACAATACTTCTTGGGACCAGAAGAAAATTACAGAGGGTTTTTTCACATATAAAGTTTCAAATGTGCATAAAATTAAAATCGTTCCCTATGAGCTTTAAGACCTGTTTACAGGAAGAACAGGACAAAATATCACCTGAAACACTTCATCACTTGGTGTCTTCAGTCCATAAACATCTTTTAAGTGTTGTGAGAAGGAACGGAAACTTTATAAAGTGGTAAATACTTTAACGTCCCAAATTTAAAAAAAGAAAACGCTAGAATTCAGGAGGTAAAACATCAAATAATGTGCTGTTTTGAATGAAATACAGGTCAAATATTATTTACAGATCGTTTTCAGTTTTAATTTCAATTTCAGCAGACCGTCCCAACTTGTTCTGATCTGGGGTTGTACCTCCACTACACAAACTCATGCTGTGTCTCAAATCGTAAGCTTGACTATGACTAACATTAATCGCATTTCCTATATTCTTATTTCCTGTTTTGTGTACCAGCCTTAGGGATTCCAGATTAGTGAATACTTTTGAACGTAAAGTTAAAGATATTTATTTTTCCTCAGACAACAACGGAAACATTTAAAGTGGGTCAGAGCTCGGCAGTACGCGGCGCAGGAAATCGCGAAACGTTTTTCACTTTGACTCGGAAACCTGACACACAGGAATGTTTCGGCTCTGACGTGCCGTCGATCTGTGGATGTCTGCACGATGTGTTGCCGCTGTTCCTGCACACGCACGCGTCGCCATATAAACCAGGCTCCTCTACTTGGCATCGTATCGCCAACCTGGCATGGATCATTTTCTCATAACACCACAATACATCCCACCAGACTGGTGAGTCAGTGCGAGGAAAACTCCTTTTGTTTTTTTTTTTTAGTCACTTGTATTATACAACTTGTGCTACTAACGTAATAAAATATTTTTGTGTAACACTTGAACAAGTCTGTGAATCCTTATCCATGACTTGCTGTTCAGAAATGTGTCAAAAATATGCTTAAATACATTAACTCAAGCTTTAAACCAGTAACATCGTGATTAAAGACCGACCTTCACCCAGGACTGCTTTTGTCTGAGAGCTTATTTGCATATTTCATGCGTCTGATCTCAAAACTGCAAACTGCAACACTGGTGATGAATCACCAAAAATGGCGGCGTATTTTAAAAGGTGTGAAAGCTGCTGTAATTTTTTTAACCGTCATTTTGTTTGCGAATAGAATAAGAAGCAGCAGCAACAGTGTTGTGCATGAATGGAGAGAGTGCGACAGAAACAGAAGTTAGAGGTCATGATGGTGACCTTTGCTGTGGTTGGTGGGTGAGAGGTTGGGCAGCTTCCACAGCAGTCTCTTCTCCTCAGTGTTCCTGCAAAAGCACAGAGAAAAACAAGTGACTGCTTCCTTACATTATATACTGGAAATAGTTGAGTGGGTCTCTCTCACTCTGCCTCACGCCATTTCTCCCTCACACCGTACGCGTTGTGGGAATTTTCTCCCGCTGGTGAGTCAGCGTGAGTGGATTATTTTTAAATATCTTCGAGACATCAGGGCTGCTACATAAACTGCTCTATTATAATATACTACAAAGGAAGCAATAATTAGTAAACAGGAAGTCATTTGGGATTTCTCTCTACGTCTCTCTCTGCCCCCCCATCTTTCAAACTCTCTCTCTCTCTCCCATCTCTCTGCATCCCTTTCTGTCTCTCTCTTTGTGCCTCCATCTCTTTCCCCATCCCTCTGTCTTTCAATCTCTCTCTCTCCCTCCCCATCCCTTTCAATCTGTTTCTCTGCACATCTGTCTTTGTGCTTCCATCTCTGTCTCGCTCTCCATCCTTCCTTTACTCTCTCTCCCCTCTCTCTGCATCTCTCCCCATCCCTCCTTCAATCTCTCCCATCTTTCTTTCAGTCTCTCTTTATGCCTCCATCTCTGTCGCTCTCCATCCGTCTTTCAATCTGTTTCTCTGCATCTCTTTGCGCTTCCATCGGTCTCTCTCTCTCCCATCCCTCTTTCAATCTCTCTCCCCGTCTCTCTTTATGCCTCCATCTCTGTCTCTCTCTCTCTCCATCCCTATCTTTCAATCTGTTTCTCTGCATCTCCACACTTCCATCTGTCTCTCTCTCCATCTCTCCCCATCTTTCCTTCAGTCTCTCTTTATGCCTCCATCTCTGTCTCCCTCTCTCTCCATCCCTGTCTTTCAATGTTTCTCTGCATCTCTTTGCACTTCCATCTGTCTGTCTGTCTCTCTCCTCTCTGCATCTCTCCCCATCCCTCTTTCAATCTCTCTCCCTCCTCCCACCCCTCTTTTAATCTCTCTCCATCTGTCTCTCCTCTCCTCCCATCCTTCTTTCACTCTCCCATCTCTGTCTCTTTGCATCTCTCCCTCTGTCTTTCAAGCCATCTCTCCCTTTGTGTCTCCCTCTCTTTGCATCTCTTTGTCACTCTCATTTCCTTCTCTCTCTCGCTCTCTCTCTCACCAGGTAGCAGGTGGTTGGCACTGCAGATCGGTGGCCGTGGGATCAAGTGGCAGCAGCACCTGCACGGCTGTGAGCTGAGTGGCTGGAGCAGTTACCGGGCAACAGTGGTAGTCAAGGGCGACGCGTGTGACCGTACCGCTGCGCTGGCACTCGGCCGACAGCAGCAGAGGAGCACGAGCCGGGTCCTGAGACGACACCTGGGGCCAGAGGTCGTCGTCATGGCAATAAGATATTAGAAACTATTAATATACATGTTTTAAAGTGTGCTGCAGGAAACAGAGGGTCGAGGAACTAAGACACTAAAAACACTAAGCTTTCAGACTCACCTGGTACTTCAGGACCCCCACGTTGTAATACGAGGCTTGCGGGTTAAGCTCCGCCTCTCTCTGAAGGTGAATGGTCAAGGCCTGCATGTTAAACCAGAAATCCTTGGAGTTGGGGTCGTTCTGGGACGAGTCGCTGCCGGTTGAGGAAAAGAGACAGGAATGACTTCATGACTCCCCATCGTGTGTGTTAAGTTTTAAACTGTAGTACTTTACATCTATCAGCTGACCTGTAGAGAAGCTTCTGATTGGGTAGGAAGTGATCCACTCGAGAGATGCTGACCAATCGGAAGCTGAGCACGGGTGGGTTGGGGTTGGCAGCAAATATCCGAGTGATTCCGGCTGGGAATGACATGGTGAGGTCACCGGTGATCTTTACCAGACACCTGACACACACACACACACACACTTAGACAGGGACAGACAGAGAGAGACAGAGAGAGAGAGAGAGAGAGAGAGAGAGTGTGTAGGGCTGACCGGTTGTTTTCTCCTCCTTTAAAGTAAGCGTTGATGTATTCTGTAAATGCTGCAGCAACTGGCCACGACTCCTGAGTGCTCAGAGAGATGGGACTCGGTCCTCGGGACAAACCTACACACACACACACACACACACACACACACACACACACACACACACACACCGCAATATATAAGAAAAAAAAATTATGTACCATTGAAGTGTGTTTTGTGTGTGTGTGTGTGTGTGTGTGTGAGTGGACTTCCCACCTCGTGCAGGGCTGGGTGCGCGTGTTTGACCCCCCCAATCACTGGGGCTGGAGGAGGATGAGGAGGATGTTGGGGGAGGACTGGGCTCAGGCAGAGGAGACGAACACAAAGACCTGGACTGGGGTCAAAGGTCGGGAGTCAGAAGTGAAGTTCAGTTTCAGCTGCTTACTACAACATTAAGCTGTGTTCTTTAATGCTAATTAGGGTTGGACAATATGATATAAATATCACGATAAATAGTCACAGTGCACTTTGAGATATCGTTGGTATCGCAACATCTTTATTTAAAGAAAAAAAAAAAAAGTGCGATTACAAATGTAAACCACAAAAACATCAAAAGCGAGTCAGTTCCATGCAGAGGATTGAAACTGTGAATTACAAAAACAGCTAATAAACACCGAGTGCCTGGTTCATCAGGAAGTGTGTGAGGTTTCACGTGTATGTGCTGATATTGTGCAGCTCTGTGTGTGTGACAAGTGTGTTTTTACCCGTTCATTTCCACTTGGCCTGGGTGAGGAACGCTTGGACCGAGCTGGACAAGGAGGAGCCAAGACCAGGCGCTCATTACTGAACCTACGCTGCGGACCTGTGGGGGGAGGGGAGAAGAGATTTTATTAATATTTGAGCCAAATTAAATTTAGCGTGCTAACATAATGCTAGTGCTGGTAAGTAGTGAAAGTAGCACGCATACAAAAAGCCTGACCTACATAGCAACAGTAACCAAACGTGGGCTGGACTCAGAATCTCTCATGAAGAACGTGTGTACTTTCCGTACCTGTGTGCGCACTGATGTTCAGGCAGTCCTGGTCTTTGTCCGTGGAGAAACAGAGGTCTTCCTGTGGACCGGAGAGGCGTGTGAGTGGCGGTCCACTCCGTCGCTGGTCCTCCCCTCCTCCACTCCTGCGCTCCTTCTCTCCTCCACCCCTGCACTCCTTCTCTCCTCTGTTTCGGCTCGTGTTCCTGCCTCCGTCCTGCGCGACGTCACTGAAAGGGTTGTGCACCGAGCCCCAGTGCGTGGACTCCTTCTTTGGCTGGACCGGAGGAGCGGAGTTAGAACTGACCACCCAAGCTAAGCCACTCCCTCCTCCCTGAGCAGACAGCGCTGTCTGGTGTGTCGGGCTGCTGATTATTGCGATGGCGAAGGGATCGTCGGGCGAATCGGCAGGTGGCACGCTGCGCTCTCGCTTCCGCTCTCTGTCCTTGTGAGCAGAAGAGTTAGGAGGAGGCAGGGTTTTAGCACTGTTTGTGGGCGGGGCAAACGGATCCTCGTGGGTACTTCGCGGAGGAATCGGAGCTACCCAAGCATCCTGACGGGCAGGTTGGTGCTCAAACGCAGCCAGGAAGGAGTCCTCTGGTGGGATGTGTTTACAGCTCCAAACACTAGGCTCCGTGTTGTTGGAAAAGGAAGGAAATGCAAAAGAGGGGGTGGAGTTTTCTGTACAGGGTGGAGCCAAGGGATGGGATGATGGCCACTCTTGAGACACAGGGGACCGCCCAAGGAAGGGGTCAACGGGTCGTCGTGAGGTCGTAGAGTCTTTGGGCTGAGATGATGAAGGCCAAGCCGCCCAGCCCGTAGGCTCAGGGGACGCTCCCAGGGGCTGATGGGAAGGCGAGTCCAAACCAGAGTCCTCCACATTCTCAGGAGACGAGGACGCAGAGGAGAAAGCAGCATCTAAAACAGAAAACCAGAACATGCACACACAAACAGAAAACCTGGTTGGTAGTGGTCATGTGACAGCAAGAAGCTGCCTGATAGGTGGGGATTGGTCATGACTTTAATGGGGGGGGTGTTTCACCTGAGACAAAATTTAGTGCTTGCTTATTATTATTCATTATTGAATATACCTACTAACATAAGTGCACTTGACCTTTTATGGAGTGCAAGAAGTCGACAGAAACTCGATTCCAGTCCATCATAACGTTATGTAAAACAATCCATAAATTTATAACGTGTGGAATAACGAGTGCTGACTGCAGTGTTATTCACGAGGCACGTTAATGACATTTCACACGCCATTAAACTTCAACGCTACACCCATTACACACGTCTTATTTATTACTCTGTGAGCTACAGTTTCAGTTTCGTTGCTTAATACGGAGCGGCAGGTGTGGGTTTCATTAACTGCAAATTAATATTTTAATTTATGTTTTACATTCGGAGGTCTGCAGCTGCTCTTGGCCCGAGAAGCTGTGGGATTTGAAGGCTGATTTTAGAGGAGGGCCGAAGAGTGAATCTGAACCAGACGCTGTGGAGCTCAGCCTGAGAGAGAGAGAGAGAGAGAGAGAGAGAGAGAGAGAGAGAGATTTTTCATTATAAAACAAGTAATCAGAGTGTGAAATTTGTATAGAAGAGGAGAGAACAAAGAACACAACAGAAATGAAATGCTCCTAAATGTGGAAGTGATAGAGAGAGAACAACTGAAATAAAAGGAAACAAAGGAAGAAAGAGACAAACAAACGACAGACAGAGTTAGTTCTTTGTACCTGCTGTGGTTTAGACTCGAGGTGAACCTGCACAGACCCTCTGTCTCACCTTCTACAACACACACACCAAAATGTAACAACACATTACACCAATGACAGTATGGTTATAATTACAGTTAGAGAGAAAATACAGATTAAATCTTAACACACACACACACACACACACCCCACCCCTGCATCCAGCCGAGACAAGACCTAACACACATCATTACATCACATTACAACATCAGCTGACATCATAAAGATCATCCTCCACTACAGAGCCACCCATTAAAATTATTTTAATAATTGTGTGTGTGTCATGGCACGGGATTTTTGTACCAGATTCGTTGTCTACAGAATGCACAGAAACAGTGTTGGGGGGAAAAGCACACGATATTTTGCACTGTTTTTGCTGACCGATCCAGTAACCATCAACGAATAAAATCACCTCAGTATCACCCACACAGGATACATTTACCACTTAACATTATATACGACTGAGACAAGCACAGACCGAAAGACATTTTGATGATCGTCAAAATGAGTCGATCATGCAAGTGTACTTTTCGCACAATATTCGCTTGGCAGTGCTAATAGTTCACTACGTGTTTTCTTAAGCTTCCAGGCAGCATTTTGGGGTCTGTTGCTCAACAAATGTGGGAAATTCACCAATAATCTACAGTCAAGATTGTCTCCTAATGGATTCACAAGGTTCTGTATCTGTAGTCGGTGCCTGGAAAATGGACCATGAGAAAATGGGTTGCATGCACATGATTTCATGTGAGATTTACAGTAACTTCCTTTGGTCCAATTTCACTTTGGTTTGTGTTTCCTGCATACGGAGGCTTGGTACTTTAATGTAGCAGGCAGAACTCAAAATCCATAATCTGAGCATCTGGTATGAGAATCTGGTGGACTGACACGTATAGATAAAAATAAATAAATAAATAAATAAATAAATAAATAAAAACACAAATAAATTGTGCTGGTTGTCATGTGATGTGTGCATTTGTTTTTTTTTTTTACCCCTGTGGGAGGTGCCATCACTCTCTCCTTCTGATCGACCCGCTGTACTAAGGTTTCCTAGGACAGAGGAAAGGAGGGGTGAGAAAACTCTCTCTATCTCTACAAGCCATGCCAACAGGCACAGACATGATAACGGACACATTTGTGCAACCCCACACAGGAAAGCTGAACTTACGGGAAACGTGTCTCTTCGTTGTCACCTTCAGTGGGGAGAAAAAAAAAGGAAAGGCTTTAATTTCACGGATCCAAAATTGAAGAAAACAAACAAAACTCGGGGGCTGAGCGAAGTGACAAATATAATCGATATAGATATCACGATACTTGAAGGCATTTCTATGATATTTTGGTTTGCTAGAAAAAAAAACCCTGATAGCAATAAATTAGTGTTGCATTAAAACAAAACAGTAAACATAAAAAGTCTTTTTAAATAAATTCTAATATATATTTTTTATTTATTAACAATTGTAATGGATACAATTTTGATGTGAAAATCAGCAATTTGTAAATCTCATCGGGACTGAATTTATCACGATAAATCAATATTACCGTACATCATTGTGTCACTCAGCCCCAATACTACAGATACTCCAGTATGTGTGCTGAATATGAATATGTTTATTTAAAACCATGCTCCTTGAGCTCGTGCTCCACCCCCTGAACTCACCCCAGGGTTCGGGGGCAGGCTGAGGGTCCCCACGGTGGCCTTCAGCTCCAGCTCGTTGGCGGCCGAGTTGCTGCGGCTGCACACGGGCCGGATCTGGATGTGGAACTTCTTTGGCTCTTCGTCGTCATAGTCCGAGTCGCTGGAGTAAAAGTTGTTCTCTTTGTCCTCGGCGCAGCGTAGGGGTGGAGTCAAGGATCTTATTGAGAAGTTACTGACGTCTATACAGACACGTCACTGCATCGTCAAATAGTAAACACTTTATATCGTACGTGAAGTGTCTGATCTTAAGTTACTTTTTCCCCCCCCCTAACAATTTTTTTTTTTTTTAAATACACAAAATGTATTTTCTAGACAAGTCATCTGTATGAGAGCATGTGATTTAGATACACGTCTTGCATTCTATCTACTTAGGAAAAAAAAATGAAAGAAAAAAAAAAAACACCTCAGTGCAAAAGTTAATGCACCCTTGAATAAATTAGGGTATTATTATTATTTCTTTCAAATAGATACATGAATATTTATACACGATTGTCTACTGGATGAGTAATTATCATTATCATCATCATCATCATCACAAGTTTTCTACTGTTACCTGTGATCATTACCTGTATTTTTTGGTATAAATATGAGCTTGAACACAAGACAAGAGATATAAAATCAGGGGCTGGATATTAAATAAATAAATAAGTTCACTTCAATAATGACATCTTAAAACATAGTCAAATGTATCTAGTACTTCCTATTATAAGATTACATTAAACCAAATATATTATTAAACATCTCTAGACATTTTATTTACCAATTTCAAGCTTCAACCTGGCAAATATTTTACCTAATTTTCTAGAAGCAAAAAAAAAAATCTGTGAATAGAGAAAGAAATGTAAAGCTTGAAAATGACTAAAAGCATCTAAAACTGGTTAAAATCTTGTATTTGATTTATAATATATTAACAAGAAATACTAGACGTGTTTGTCCGTACGCAAGATATTTTCACTTGCTACGATCTCATTTTTGCATCATTTAAATTCAATTCTATTTCTATAGCACTTTTAACCATGGATATTGTCACAGATATCTGGATATAGATAAAGATCAGAGATTTCGATTTATCCCTAATGAGCGAACCAGAGGTGACTGCAGCAAAGGGAAAAACCCCTGAAACATCATGAAGAAACCTCGAAAGGAACCAGGCTCAAACGGGGAACAATTAGTGAGTTGTACACGATCAAATGTTTTCACGCTGCATTAAATGTGGGGGTACTGTTAATTCTGAAAAGAGCGTTTCGCAGAAAGTGTGTGCTAGAATAAAACTATGCAAGATCACTTACAGAAACATCGCCCACTGTACACATTCATCTTGGTTTATCTGTATGTTTAGTTGTTTATACAACTGCCTACATTTAACCTTAAGCTCTACACGTATAAGGAAAACACGTTTTGATACACGGACCAATGACACGTCTCCAAAAGGTCCGAGATTAAAGGATATCGTTCTGAGTGACATCTGCCCGGATCATAAAGCCCTCATCGTCTACCTCTAGAGGCGAATTCTACAAAGCGCACACAAAAACAGAACCGTTAATCCTGGTTTAAACAAACAAACAAACAACACATTGTCATCTCTTGATCGGCTTGGGAATGATGATCAGAAAAATTTCCTGATGATTCAGTATATACACTTTTTTTTAAGATAGAAATAAATAAGCATATATAAAATACTAATACTTAAACTCTTAATTATCCAAGTTGCAAAGTCTTACCGCGGTATTCAGTGTCATATAATCCAAGTAAGCACCACTAGATGGCGCCATATTAGCCTGCCTGACAATGCGCAAGCTAACTTAGTAACAACTATACAAAACCTATTGTACATCGCCCCCTTGTGGTCTCTCTTCCAGATTACTTTAAACAGAAGGCCAGATGAATGAACTGGAAAGCACACACATTAGGCATCTAATTTAAATTTCGGCTAATTTTATATCATCGATTCCGCAGAAACCTATTGCTAAAATAACGTGCTGATCGATAATTGATGACACAAATCATCTGTGGCCAGGAGTCCACTCTGGGTGGGAGGGGCATACACTCTCCCCTGACAATCACAGCAACACTAGCCAATCGTATGCATCTGCAAGCTCATGAATGCGGAAGAGGGCGGATAGCGCTTTAAGCAAAATGTGTTACGCTGCCCTGTGACGCAGAATGAGCAGCAGTTTGAAAAAGATGAAACGGTTTAACATTTATGGGAGGAGTCTGAGCACTTTGTAACGGTCAGTAAGTTTTCTGACACGTGACTTAGCTCCTGCTATGGTAGCTATGAACAGTCGCTCTCTCACCAGCCCTCTTATTTTCATTTGAAGTTAAAGAGGGGAAAAAAAAAACCTACAGCTCATTATGTTACTGAGAAACCAGAAAGAGTAACATTTATTTTCTTTATTTATTTATCCATATTATATTAACGGCCGGGCGGCACGGTGGTGTAGTGGTTAGCACCGTCGCCTCACAGCAAGAAGGTCCTGGGTTCGATCCCCGTGACC